>ML677381.1:11846859-12271374 GCA_007922305.1 Dermatemys mawii | reverse complement strand
GAAAGCTTATGCTCTAAAAAAAATTTAGTTAGTCTTTAAGGTGCCACAAGACTCTTTGTCACTTCTGCAATTCCAGACTAACACGGCTACCCCTCTGATTCTTGTAGGGATAATGCACAAATCATTTGCCCACAACCAAAATGCATGGAAATGAATAACTAGGAAAAACTTTTAAGTAATAATCCATCAACCCTGCACTCTGATTGTTTGAGGCAATTTCATGGTAATCAGTCTGTCCTCTAAATAATAGACCTGAGCAATTCCAATCAGTAAGAGCATCATCACAAGCTTACTGCACTTCACAGTCTGCTGAATTTAAAAGTATGTTCAGCCTTACTGTACAAAAGGACACATCAGCATTATTGTAGCTTCTTCATCTGACCCAGGGAGTATCCTCTTTAAACATGCCATATGCTAACACTGTACTGTCAAGGGCCATTCTTTGTCCCTACTTTTCTCCTCATTGCATCATCTACCTTATGTACAAACACTGTTGTGTGTCCACTTTGGATGCTATTTTTTGGTGCAGGGTTAGGTCATGCCATTAGCATGGAGCACAAATTAAATGGTTATGAAGAGCTGCACCACCCCAAAGCAAGCTCCAGGAAGTATTTGACCTTGGAGACTTTGAACTGTCCTTTTGCATTAGGGAGAAAGTAACTAGCCGTACTTCTTTACGGTGTAGCATGGAGCTGCCTGTGCAGTCAACAGGTTCTGCAGGCCAGCCTGTGAAGGGATGTGTGTTGAGCCCTGGCCTCACCCATCCCTGCCCCATTTTCAGTGAGTTTCTCCCCAGGAGCCGCAACTCTGTAAGCAGTACTCAAGCACAGCGGTGCAATGCTTCATGGCCTTGCAGTTAGCTGTACTAAGGGCTTGACTACACTTGAAATTTCAAAGCGCTGCCGCGGGAATGCTCCCACAGCAGCGCTGTGAAGTGCAAGTGTAGTCGCACAGGAGCACTGGGAGAGACCTCTCCCAATGCTCCTGATAATCCACTTCCATGAGGGGATTAGCTCCAAGTGCTGGGAGTCCGGCTCCCAGCGCTTGGAGCTTGTCCACACTAGTTCTTTAAAGCGCTCAGACTTGCTGATTTTTCACCCCCCTGAGCCAGCAAGTTAGAGCGCTATAAAATGCCAGTGTAGCCAACCCCTAAGAGTGGAGCGGGTTACTCCTTATGCCTGTGGCACAGTAGCATATGAAGAGGACGCTATCTTGCACAACTTATATTTTACACATTAGAAAGCCTTGTAGTAAAACAGCAATAATAGGAACATCACTCTGCTTTTCTTGCTAATAAGCTGGTTTCTTTCATGGGATAAAGTACTGATCCTTCAGCCTTCTAGTGTATTCACTTGGGAAGTGGATCATGGCACTCCTGGTACAACTCAAATATATGATGGTAGTTGTGAGATTTTAAAGTACTAGACCCTGTAAAATATGATAAGTTGCTGTTGAGGCATTCTGTTTGTTGGCTAATGGAATAATGCAGCATGCAGAGTCGAAATTTAAGATATCTATTGCCAAAGCTAGCTCTATGATTCCCTGGAAAATTGCGTATGTATCACAAACAATTCTCCCATGTAAAAATGAAAACATCTTATACCAAAAAATGCTGTCAGTATTCAAAGAAATGAGGCAGAATTTGAAAACATGACTATTAATTTTGGATACCTTAATTTCTAGGTTCCCAACTTGAGACATATCAAAGGGACCTGATTTCCAGAAAGTGCTGATCAAGCTCTTAGCAATATTAGTTATCATCTAATGTTTGGGTACTGTATTTGGGGAGAACTATGTTAAATTTGAGCTTACTGTCAGTGTCTGTAGAGACTAATATTGTTCAACAGGCGTATTGAAGTTGGAAAAGTGTAAAGAAAACTATTTTTTATTTTACCTGAGTACATATAAATTGGAAATATTCACAGAGGGCCTGATCCAGGCCCCACTCCAAACCCACTGAAATCAATAGCAACCTTTCCATTGACTACAGTGGACACTTGGATCATGCCCCTCCCGCTCACTAAAGGCAATGGAAAGACTACCACACCCATCAGTGGGCTTTGAGTCAGGATTGTCTATTTGTTCATGGCTGTTTATTTATTTCTGTGTGTTTTAGTTCCTCTAAAACACTAATAAAAGAGAAAGTTTTCAGATGTTTCCCTTCCTTTGTCAGCAAACAACATCTGTTTCTATGGCGAGTGCTCATACTACTGCTCAACCGAGCATGCTCTTTGTGGAAAACCAGATCAGATCGAAGGTTCTCTCGCTGCTTTCCTACCTGACCTGTCTTTGGCTAAAAGGAAAACCTGGAGAAATCCATGGCGACGCTCCTACCATAAACGCAAGAAAGCAGAGTGAGTAGTGGAGACCAAAGGGCTTTCCCGCAGCAGAGCTAATGTATTGCGGGGTAGAATATAAGCAATGGTTAATTTAAAAATATATACAAATTCTGGAGAGGTCTAATCCAAAACCCATTGAAGTCAGTGGGAGCTTTTTCATCGCCTTCAGTGGGCACTCAATCAGGCCCCTAGACAATGATATACTTGGAAAAAAATAAATGTTTAGAATCTGGAAGAAACACCTGATCCTTGAATGGGCTTCAGTGGGACTATGCCCATGTCTAAAGACAAGCACTTGCGTAAGTCTTTTCAGGATCAAGCCCTGTATCTGTGTCTAGTACCGAAGCAGTCAATCCTAAACAAGTGTTGAGTAGTTTAGATATCTGACTTTGCAATTATTAGAAGACACAACTGATCTTCAAATTGTTGGATCTGGGAATCTCATATTTTCCTTAAACTCATGATTCTTCTAGAAAATTTACCTTAATTCATCAGGCAAAATCTTTATTAGAATTTGTATTGCTTAAAACAGCCTGTAGAGCAGGTTGTATATGTGCTAACCCTAACCCACCACAGTACAACTACATCTTTGAAAGCTTTTGTTATACAGAGTAACTTTTAGATTGGATATAAACGATCAACAATATCTCTTTTCCAGATGGGAAGTTGATCCAGATTATTGTGAAGAAGTTAAACAAACACCACCTTATGACGGTGGGACCAGAATTTTGGATATAATGGATATGACAATTTTTGATTTTCTAATGGGTATGTTTCAGATCTTTTAAAATTAAATGCCATGTTTAATTATAGTAAGAACCAGTTCGCCATACAGTGTTTTGTATAGTTCAGCAATTTTCTGATGCAGATTGCAAATACTTATATGTGCAATTTGGGTAATAGTGAAATATTGCACATTTATTTGGACATATTTGCATCAGTGCAGGTTAAAAGAACAAAGATTTAGAGAACTATATTGTAAATAAGCACTATGATGAATGTCCTTTTTGACAGTCACATGAAATGTTCTTCATAGAAATTCAGAGCCTCTATAATACAGTTTACAGGGAATGTCACTCCATTGTAATGGATGCTTTCTACATGTACATGTCCAGGCTGTACATTATCGGTAGATCTCCATATACCTGTGTGCTAGTGCCAAAAGTGTGGTAGATAAACAGGGGATTATTGATTCTCAGTCAGGAAAGATGAAGAACACACCACAAACAATATTTTTTTTTACATGCAACCCATTCAGAAATAAAATAATTACTCACAAATACTAGACAAGAGTAACATATCCTAGGCCTACTAGAATGTACTGAACATGGGGCTACAGCTTGAGACCACTTGGAAACTGAAGCCAGTACAGACTGCAGTTACCCACTGAGAGCAAGTATAGACTGCAGTTACCCACTGAGAGCAAGATGTTAGAAAACATGCTAAGTAAGAATGTAAGAACGGCCATACTGCCTCAGACCAAAGGTCCATCTAGCCCAGTATCTTGTCTTCCAACAGTGGCCAATACCAGGTGCCCCAAATGAAATGAACAGAACAGGTAATCATCAAGTGATCCATCCCCTGTTGCCCATTCCCAGCTTCTGGCAAACAGAGACTAAGGACACCATCCCTGCCCACTCTGGCTAATAGTCCTTGATGGACCTATCCCCATGAACTTATCTAGTTCTTTTTTGAACCCTGTTATAGTCTTGGCCTTCACAACATCCTCTGGTTGTGCATTGTGTGAAAAAATACTTCCTTTTGTTTGTTTTAAACCTGCTGCCTATTTAATTTCAGCCCAAGTTCTTATGTTATGAGAAGAAGTAAATAACATTTCCTTATTTACTTTCTCCACACTAGTCATGATTTTATAGACCGCTATCATATCCTCCCTTAGTCATCTTTTCCAAGCTGAAAAGTCCCATTCTTATTAATCACTTGTCATATGGTAGGCGGTCCAAACCCCTAATCATTTTTGTTGCCCTTTTCTGAACCTTTTCCAATTCCAATATATTGGGAATAGCATAGCTGAAGTCGACGTACTTAGGTCTACTTACTTCAGTGTCTTCATTGTGGTAGGTCAACAGCTGATGCTCTCCTGTCAACTCCGCTTGCGCTCCTCATTCTGGTGGAGTACCAGAGTCGATGGGAGAGTGCTCAGTGGTCAATTTATCACATCTAGACTAGACTAGTTGCGTAATTGACCCCCGCTGGATCGATCGCCGACCGCCAATCCAGCAAGTAGTGTTTACAAGCCCTTAAAGCAACTATATGCTGTGGCTTACACAAGGCAAGCCATAATTTAGCCCTTAAAATGGTATGAGAAATTTATCATTTGTTGTTATATGAGAATGTATATTGTAAATTATTTAAAAGCTCCTAAATGAAAGAATAGTGATATTTTTAATAAATCAAAAGAAATAGATATTAAAGAGTTCCCAATTGATGTGCAAAGTCGTCAATTGGAAGATAATATAGAATCAAGCTAAAAAGAACTGAACAAAAATATCTTCTGTAATTTGCCACATCTTTTAGCATTTTTCAGAGCTAATAATGACTAACGACAATAATTTTTCATAGTTAACTGAGAAAGTAAAAAAAATATTCTGATCATGGCTGAAATAAGCAGCTTCTGAACTGTTTGCCGATTTGCATTCCCAGCAACAAGCCTTTAGGAATAACAGTGTAGAGTGTTGTTTTGTTTTGTTCTCTAATTATTATCACTATTATTAATTGTTATTATTATTCTGCAGGAAACATGGATCGACATCACTATGAAACCTTTGAAAAGTTTGGAAATGAAACATTTATTATCCACTTAGATAACGGAAGAGGGTAAATTTGTTAATAATTTTATTGATCAATGGAATAATTTTTGCCTGACTAACTTTATGACAACACAGGTTTGGAGATTATTTATACATTTCAATATATAATTATTAATTATTATTATTTATTAGTATTACAGCAGTGTCTAGAGGCCCTAACTGAAATCAGGGATCTGTAGGATTAGATGCTATACAAACATAGATATGAGACAGCCCCGGCTTGAAGAGCTTTTGATATAAATAGATAAGATAGACAAAGAGTGTGAGAAAGGAAGTATTATTATCCCCATTTCACAGATGGGGAATTGAGACCAAGAGAGATTATATGAACTGCCTGAGCTGATAGGGGAAGGCTGTGGTACAGGTGGGATTGAATCCAGATATCCTGAGCCTCAGTCCTATTCATTAATCACAAGACCATTCTTCTGCTCTTGTAACATAATTACCTACATTCAGTTTTCACCCAGAATAGTAAAACCCCATCAATTTAAGACACCGTCTTTGTTTTGTTCTTTGGCTTGAAAAGGTCTGTTCAGAGAAATTTGAGGTCCTGATACATCATTTTCTCTGGGGCCCCACCCGCTCCGATTTCACTCATATGTCACCCGAATTACAGATGTTTGGATGGGAGGCTAAGCTTGGGGATTTGTTACAATTTTCTCCCATTTTCCCCATCTTGTCAGTCCTTGATCATGCACCCATTAGCAAAGCTCCCATTGCCTTCACTGATCAGGCCAATATTCCTAAAGATCTTTTTTTTAATTTTCTGGAATGAAAAGATACAGGTGTGGATTAGACATTGAAATACCCGTTGTCATTTCATCCTTTATTTTTCAATAGGTTTGGAAAATATTCCCATGATGAGCTCTCCATATTGGTGCCTTTAAATCAGTGCTGCAGGTATGTCTTATTTTAGTATTTATTCCTAATCTGTAATGAGCCCTGTTTTTTCAGCTGGCAGGATTTAAATACCCAGGAGTGTGCTGCATAAACCACTCATTTAAGGTGCTCTGGGTATTGTTGGATGTCTATTGTTGACCAACACAATCTGTTGATTTAATTGGTGCTTACAAAGCTGAGGTAGTGACAACAGTCAAATGTGGTGAAAACAGAGGCAAAAGAGGTTTTCTGTCTAGGGATTTGCCACCTAGATGTGCACTGTGCTGAGCTTGAACTAGAAGAGGAGATTTCAGATGCAGATTGTTCACCACTGCCCATGTAGTGTAGTTGCCTGAGAAGTTCATATGCACGTCTTTCCAGCTTCATTGTTTTGTGTTTTTTTTTAAATACTTGCTTATGGGACCCAGAAATTGTCTCTAAACGTTGGTTTTAGTCTTCTATGAAATTTCATTTAAAAACTAAGGGCAGTATGTTCTTGTTAAAAAGTTTTGCATTTCTGCTCTTTGGGTACATGGGAGCCTAAATCCCACTGATTTCAGAGAGAGTTAGGCACCTAAGTCCCTTTTGAAAATGACTTGGGCTTTTATGCATTTAAGCACTTTGAAATGTTACTCAAAGTCTTTTTTTCATGTACATACCTCATTTGCATCTGCAGAAAGAGATTTTCAGCAAAACTACTTGAGTTACTTAAAGAGCAAACTTCTGATTTCTTCATCTTTTTGTGATTGTCAAGTTTCTTTGACCTAAGGGCTTGGCTACACTTCAGCTGTAGAGCACTTTGGGTTAAACCAGCCTTCGGAGAGCACACTAGGGAAAGTGCCGCAGTCTGTCCACACTGACAACTACAAGCGCGCTGGCGTGGCCACATTTGCAGCACTCGCAGTGGCATTGGGAGCAGTGCATTATGGGCAGCTGTCCCAGTGTTCAAGTGGCTGCAACATGCTTTTCAAATGAGGGGGGTGGTGTGGAGTGTGTTGTGTATATGTGTGGGGAGAGAAAGAGTGGGTTTTTGCAGTGCTGAGAGTGTGTCAGCACACTATCTTGGAAGTTCAGATCCTCTGCCCCCTTGCCTCTCACTCACTCACTCAGTAAATGTTTGCTTTGCCTTGTAGCAGATAAGCAGCCAGTGTCTGAAACGGAGCTTTGAAAAGACACTTCCGCATTCCTGCAGCGATTTCACAACAAAGGGAAAAGTGACCACTTGACTTAAGGGGATTATGAGGCGTTTCCAGAGATCAATCAGCGTGCAGTAATGTAACTCCTTGTCCACACTGACCGTGAAGTGTCTCACTCAATAAGCACAGCTGTGAATCCTCTCGGGGAGGTGGAATACAAGGAGTGCTCCAGCCAGAGAGTCAGAGCGCTCTACGTGCCTTGCCAGTGTGGACGGGGAGTAAGGTAGAGCGCTCTGGGAGGCTTTATTGCGGTATAATGTGCAAGTGTAGCCAAGCTTTAAGTAAATTTTGAAAAATGGGACTTAGGTTCCTAACTCACTTAGAGAGTTTTGAAAATTTGATCCTTAATGTCACTGGCCAAGAATTTTAGATGTGGCTAGTGATACGGGGTGCCTTCATTTTTGGGTGCCCAACCTCAGAAACTTTAAAGGGGACTGATTTTCAGATGGTGGATGCTCAGCACTTTCTGAAAATCAGGCCTTTTTTAATATATCTCAAGAGAGCATTTAAAAATTGAGCCACCTAAAACCTCTAAAGACTTCTGGCCATTCATTAAGAATATGTGCCTGACATATGTACCATGTTTTTTTATGTCAGTGTCTTCCAGGTTATCATGAGACTAATTCAGTTCTGTTATGCCATGTGTAATAAAGCATAACTCAAATACTGATTTACTCTTTTTCCTTTATTCCTAGAATAAGGAAGTCTACCTATCTGCGATTACAGTTGTTAGCCAAGGAGGAATACAAACTAAGTCACTTGATGGAGGAATCTTTACTAAAAGATAAAGTTGCACCCATCCTTTACCAGCTACACCTAGAGGCAATGGACAGGAGGCTACGGATTGTTCTCAAAGCAGTTAGTGACTGTATAGAAAAAGATGGTTATGTTAATGTGGTTGAAAATGACTTTGACACTGATGTTAACACTATTACAACCAAGAGGTAGTGAAATCACATGACTGCATTTTTACTAGCTAAGTAAAGAAGATAAAAAAAAAGTCTTGCAAAAGACTGTGTATGCAACTCTGTGAATTCAGTGAATTCAAAAATGAGATATAATTGTTCCCAAAGTAGGTAAAGTGTAGACTCTGTGAAGGATTAGTTAATTAAGAAAAATAAGTCTAATGTGATGCTTTTAAATAGTTCCTAAATCAGAATATGAAAAGGTTTGGAAAATATTGAGATCACTGACAGGTGGTATTAGTCTGATGGCAAAACACCTCCTGCTCTTTTTGTATAGAAAGGAGGCCTTTATTTAATATTTTGTATTTATATATGGTATATCTATGAAAACCACAGACACCTACCTACCAAATTTAATAGAGAGGGACAGCATAGTTTTGTGACTCACAATTTATTCTTGCTGACAGTCCACTTAGTATTTTGTGTTAACCCTTTAAGTGCTCTCGGTCACTGCACCCTACTTTAAATCGAAAGACACATGAACTCTTAAAAGCAAAAATAACAGCCACAACAATAATAAGTACAGTGATTAGCTGGAAGAGGCTTTAGATAACTGTGCATTGACAAGAATACTTGAATGTTGGTTTTACAGAGTGATGTAAAATGACAAGTTGTACTATTTATCCATAAGAAAGTAACAGCTCTGATCTTTCTAGACTATGGTAGTAGGGCTGTTACTTTTCCAACTTTGCTTTTGATAGTTTTGTGTAAATATATACATATATGCGTAAAAGCTGCTTTCAGCAGCTTCTAGGCTTACTTTTGCAGCATTTTTGTGGAATTGTTTGCAATGTGGTAAAAGTGCAATAAAGATATGGCAAATGTGTAGCCGGAGTGTCTCGATTCATTTAAATTGCAAATATAGTTCAAAGGAAAAATATACACTCACTAAATATCCAGGAAGTAGAGGTTTAATTTGTGATCCCATTTTGCAGTTCTAGATAGAGATGGTTGTGCCAGAACAGACAAATGATGCGTAATGTACATTGAAATTCTGCAGCAGCTTTGCTATTGTGTAGGCAATTGTGGTATTTAGCTACAGCCCTGAGTACAGGGTTACTGACCCAGGAAAAGCTCTGGGAGGTAACATAACTCCTAGAAGCACAGTGCTTCCTTGATTTCTCCAGTCCCCAACTGCTTTTCCTTGTATGCCTGGCTAGCTCTATAGACAGGTACGAAGTTTTAACAGAGCCATATCCCCACCTCTTCCCTGCCTGCTCTTTACAGCAAGCTTAGGAGTGCATAGAGGAAGTAGTCCTTGTTCTTCCCAAGCACAAAATGCTTTTGTCCTCTCATTAGGCAAGGTGCAGAAGGTTCCATACCCCCTCCCCCTAGACCTGTGGTATGCCTGTGTATATTCAAATCCTTTAATGAGTGCTAAGGAGAGCAAACACATGATGCACTCTACAGGGTTTATTACTATTGTTATTTTATTCCTTTCCTTCTCTTAATTGCCTTTATTCTGAAATAACAGAGATGTAGACAATGCATTGATAGAATTTTCCCCAGAACTGGAGAAGCTGTAGTGTTTGTTGTTAGCTGTGAGACTCCATTTTGAGTCAGGTGGGGGAACTTTATTGGCTAGAACCTGGGACTAACAGACTATAAAGCCTGCTCCACAGGGAACTGGCTGATTTCAGTTACAGAGCTCTGTCTGGTTAGAGCTCTGCGCCAGCTCAGATAGGTTTCTCCAGCATAGGAGCTCAGTTATGTCAGAAGTCTGTCCTGGTCCTGAAAAAGCTTATTCCAGCTTGTGAGTTTAGTACACCTCAAGAGTTTCATTTAGCCTGGAGGGGGGGCAGGGAGTAGTATAGCTGAGAAGTTCTCTTCTTCCTGAAAGTGTGGAGTAGTTCAGGAGCCTACTCCAGTTTTGAGAGCTGGCAGGTTCCAGTTAAGGGCTTCTATTAAAAGATTTCTTAGTCACAATAGGGGGAATCTATAGAGGAAGGTTTATTTTTTAGGAAGCTGCTGCTGGTCTGTAAGTTAAATTAACAGCCTTCCTGTGGGATCTTAGAATAAAATTCACTCATTACTCCTATATTTCAGTGGACTCCTGACTCTTTGTTCTCTGTTTCCTTCCCTGCACTTTGACCATATGGCATAACCACAGTGGGGCAATGCTGCAGCTCTGTAATTAACCCAATACATGCCTTCCTGTACTTAAAATAAAAATCAAAAGGGTGTGGGGAGGAAGGGGCTTTCATTTCCAAACCTATTACGTTTACAAAAACAGAAGTGCTTCCCTTCTGCTTTAACCTTTAGAATAGCATTACCTTCTTATGGTACATACGTCAATAGCCTCGTTGAAAGAAAGTCATGGTCAGGTGGCTAGCCTGAGACTTGGGAGACCAGGCTTCAGTTCCCTGTTACCCTACAGGCTTCTTTCTTTTTCAGCCAGCCATTTAAGCAATGCAAATGTTTAAGGAGGGAGCCTGTGTGAAAACAAAGCCCTCTGTGAACAGAGGCTCGCTGACAGGCTTTCAGAAGAACGGAAAAATCACTGGCTCTCTCCCTCCGCATACACACAACACGTTCCCCCTCACCTCCCTCCTTTAAAAAGCACGTTGCACCCAGCTGAATGCTGGGATACCTGCCGTAATGCACTGCTCTTAATGCCGCATTAAGTGCCCCAAATGTGGCCATGCTGTACCGCTGGCGCATCTGAGTGTGGACATAAAATAGCGCTATACATATTACTGTATAAGGGGACCGCTATAACCTATAGCGCTATAATCTTGTAAGTGTAACCATGCCCTTAGTCTCTCTATGCCTTAGTTCCTTATCAGTCGAATGGATGTAACAGCACCGCCCTGCCTCCTCAGGGTATTGTGAGGCTAAGTACATTGCAGATGGTGAGACACTCAAACAAAGTGCTCTGGTAACGGAGGGCATGCAAGTACCTCTGCTAGAATCCAGCAAGTTGCTGAGCACCCTCAGCTTTGTTTCAGTGGGAACCAAGGGCTCTCGTGACTTTAGCTAAAGCACATTGAAATCAATGGAAACACTCTTATTAATGAACTGTAATGGGCTTTGGATGAGTTCCTTACTCCATCAATGTGCAGGAGCTCAGGCTAGGAACTAGAATTTTGGCCTGTGTGTTCATTTTCATTTTGCTGCTTCTAGGTATCTGTGAGAGAAACCATCAAATTATTGACTTGATTGTTTCAGTTTTTTTATTTTTTTACTTTTTTGTACATGCACATGGGGGAGGGGTGTGACTCAGAAGCACATTTCTGCTACTCTGATGCTTGGGCCTAAAGCAGGTCCCCCAGTAGCTCAGAGCAGCCTAAGGAGGTCTCAGTGCCCTGCTAGGACAGCTCTCTACTTCTTTACTGGTGGTGCAAAGTGGACAGCAGTCTGGGTTCAGGATCTGTCCCTATCTTTCAATACTGACAATGCACACAGATTTTTTTTTTCCCATTCAGACAAAGGGATTTGCTATGTTGTGGTGCAATCCACATGCAAAATTCCCGCCCAAGGTCTATGAACCACTGAAATCCTGTTTAAAGTCTATTTTTGGGGACTTAACTGGCACAGAGGCCTTGTGCTGTCCCTTGGCACAGGGTGGGTTTCACCATGGGTGGTCTTGTATACCTGCTGTTAACATGGATGAAGTTATACATGCTCATTGTATGGAGACTGTTCACCTTATCAAGCATGTGTGGCAGCCAGATTAATGCAATGAGATGCAATGGCTCTGAAGGGGCTGTCATTGTTGATTAGGTCAATAATCCATGAACTAAGCAGGATTAACATGATAGAGCGGAACATCCCTTTAGGAGTCCTGCACATCTATCAGGCCAAATATTCACTATAGAAAAAAGTAGTTGAATGCAGTTTTACTCAAAATACCATACTTTAGAACGTGTAGCACAAAATATGTGAAGAATACACTCAAAGAAGCTTCTACACTTTCTCGGGGACATAACATGTTCAGTAAAATGCACGTGGTATTCACAGTAAATATTTGATCAGATACAACATGTGGCTTTTAAAATTCCTAATTGCAAATTTACCCAATAGCCTGGAATAGCGATGCTGTTTTCTTGAGTAATCAAGATGTGGGAGAGACTTTTTTGTTGTTTATTATTTAACTGCTTAAGGAAATTCACAAATAAACTGTTCTAATGTGAATTAAGTATTTGTTGCATGCTGCTAACCTGATCAACACTGGCCAGGGCATGGGGTAGCTAAGATGCCTACCACCTTAAGGAGCTTGCAATGTAATAACAGCACAAGGTGTTTCTCAATGACTGGAAATGAGAGGTAACTGAGTAGACTGTCTCCCAGGCTCCTTCTGGATGGGCAGGCCAACGCTGAGCTCAAGTGAGACTTGTCTTATACAAGAGGTGGAGGAGTGTCAAATAAGCACCATGAGCATTCTCGCTGTTGTGCTTGGAGCCCTTCATGTGTGTTGAGGTCCTCAACTCAAGTCAGTGGGACACCTCATTTGTTCAAAGCTAGACACATGCTTTAAATACCTTGCTGAATTGGGGCCTGAATAAGCATAATTCTTACCATCAGATTTCCAGGGCTAACACATTTGCAGATTAAAAATTTATTTCCCATGATTTTTTTTCCAATGTTGCCTTAAAATTTAGTGTCCTTGAACACTCCTGCTAGTGCACTTGTTTTCTAGGCAGACACAAACAGTCTAAATAAATTTGTTTTAAATTGTAAAATGAATATAGGAGGAAACACTTTAGCAGCACCGGGCAAGTTAGCATCAGGGTCTTCAATTTTTTGCCTATTAGATGATTCTGGATCTACTTGCATGTATTTTTAATACAGAAATGTGCCTGTAAGAATGGCACGTTGATAGCCTACGGCTATGCCACCTCCGGTTGTGGACTTGTCAGATTGGATTAACTATTTGCTTCTGTATTTATATCACCAAAACACCCATCCAGTGCTCTGGGGACTGTGTGGAAAAATTATAAGCAATTCAGTCTGATAGGTCAAGAGACCTAAAGAATTAAGCTGGGTCAGACCTGGTCAGGGCTTGGTTAGAAGGCCTCCAGGGAAAAACCTACGTGCAAACTGGCAATGGTGGTGTTTATTCAGTAATTGTCCCTCTTCCTTCCATTACTGAACCAATATGCCAGCCTGGTGCTAGGGCAGAGGTTGCCAAACTATGGTTTGGAGGCCACTTGTGACTACCCAGCTGTCTGTTTTATTGGCTCTGCCTTATTTTCCAACTGCTAAATTGCATTAAAATATATTAAATATTTTTGTTTGTTTTTTCTTTCATGCAACTGATGTAGTCACCCCATGGATGTTAGGGAATGATGAATGGTAGGGAAGATAGGCCACTAGACAGTGTCTGTATTCACATGTATTCCACATTATGAAAACAGTTGAGAACACCTGTACTAAAGGACAAGCAGGCTGTTAGAGGTTCTGTCTTTCAGCCAAGTCTTATTACTGAAACCTTGATTAGCTGTAGCCAGTAAAATTACACTTAACATAATTACCTTTAACACAAGAACAGGATTGTTAGCCAGTGGGCTCTCAGCTAGGGGTAGACCCAAACTCAAAATCTCAGCTCTGAATCCAGGTTCAGATTGTAGTTGGTACCTTGAGCTGAATCAGAACATCCCAAAATTTGGAAAGCATCAGATCTGGATTTGAAACCTCCAAGTGCATGACTGTTCTGATCTGGCGGATTGACTTACATTTGTGTCTTCGCCACACTCCAGCTAAGACAGGGATATTCTGCTTACATAAATTGCCCTTCCAGTTTAGCTATTAAAATATTGATTGATTGATTGATTTGCATTTATAGAAATGCTACAAAGGATGCCTACTCATACACTTGAGGTAACCTTAACATAGCTTAAAAATGCATAGTAAAAGCAGTGCAATTCAAGATAACGCATTATCAGTAAGCCAGGCAATTTAAAAGCTCATAATCCCCAGACTGGTGCTGTTCTAATGGTTGCTACATCTCATTCCAGACGTGGCTGCATGTTGAAGTGGAGGAAGATCTCTGTATATGTAGAGTTCTGGGAAGCACCTGGTTGTTTGCAAAAGGCGCTATGTATCTCTTAATACCTAAACTCTGTGTGCATCTTCTCAGCCCTATGTATATAGTTCAAAGGATGAATAGTGCATAGTGGATAAAAGATTAATGTTAAAGTTGTCAACACCACAGAAGATATACAGCTGTGGAAGATTCAACCACAAATAAAAACTAGTATGGCAAGCTCATTCTAGGATCTTTATCACAGGCTGATGAGTGAGCCAGGAACACAGCTTGATGTTCTGATCTCAGACTGAGCCCTCGTAGTTAGAAACAAATCTTGTTTTGACTTGTAAATTCAGCAAATTTGATATGCAAGTCATTAATGGAGAATAAAATATGGAATACCACGATGTCAAGTTTCACCGTGTTATTTCTTTAATCTTAAAGACACACTGCACAGAAGCTAAAAAAAAATGTGTATTTTTTGGTCAGAGATTGGCTTTAGCCAGCACTGGGAACAGCCTTCCTTATTGAGTAGTATTTTCTTTAGAGCATCCCTGAATGCTAAGGGTTGGATGGTTTAAGTCTTATCCTTGCACCCAGAGTCTCTGCGTTTGGGAGAATTTTACAAATAACTAAGATAAAAGTCTCTCGCAGTCAATCCGTACAGTGACATTTGTACCATTCTCATATAAATGGCCCTTTCTGCTGATTTTAAATAATTCCTTCTCAATCAGTAAAGAAAATGGATGTTTTATGGAAGCAAGATTAGGCCCAATTTCCTCCTTGACTGCCCATTCACAGATGAATGATCTCACTGACCTTCTCATGGGCTTCTTAGTTATATGCTTAAAGATTGTATTATTATTTGTTGTCTCTATATAGCTTTGGATATTTATTCTCCTGGTTGCTTCACCTCATTGCACTGGATTGCCATTTCTAAAGGATGCTTTTCTGGCCTGAATAAGCTTTCCTAAATTCATTATTTATAAATCAAGACATCCATGCCTGAGTCCCTGCATTGTAATTGCAGCTTCATTTAAAGGATGACAATAGCATTTAGAGGAAATTAGTCGCAACAAGTTTCTGTATCTGGATCCTATATGGAAAGGAAGTCACTTCTGGACAAGTTGATTAGATCTCCCTTGTTGGAGAAAAAGTCTGTATATAATAGTAATAGTGCCCCTGTAGCACCTTCCACTTAAGAATCTCAAAGAACTTTCCAGACATTAATGAAGTAAGGCCTCTCGAAATCTCTGAGGTAGATAAGTCTTGTTAGAATTGGATGTATCAAAAATGTAGCTGATCAACAGATCACTGTATTCTTTAAATGATTAATTCAGGTCAGAATTTACAGTAACACCACACAGGACAGGCTAAAGACCCAGGGAGACTACAGTGTCTGTGTATGTCTGACGGCCCCAGTAAAGAACGTCCATTTGCATGAAGTATGGCACAGGCCTGTATTCACCATGGCAGAGGCCACAAGCACTATTGTAATGGACTTCCTTCTATGCCCTGGCAATCCTAGCAGACCACAGGAACCACCGTACAGCTTTGGGTTGCTCCACTAGTGCAAAGATGGCCTGAAACTGCTGTGAACCTCTGTGGGATGATCCCAGCATCAGAAGATCATTGGGTGATGTGATGCTGCCAGAGAGACTCATATGCCATGTTCCTTCCTCTGTCTAGTACTGTGGGGACAGCCATGGGAAAGGAGTTGAGGGTGGTGTGTCCTTGAGCTCCAGGGATTCCTGGCTACCTCAATGGCCTTGCAAGGTTGTTAGCAGGCAGCATAAGACAGTTAAACCTATAGGCTTCCTATTGATTTAAGACAGTGAATGGGAAAAATCAACCTCTCGCAGGCTTTAGAGATGACCTACAGCAGCCTAAACTCATTCTGAGATGGGTGGATACAGGACTATGGGATCTCCAAGTTCTCACCTGGCTCACTCTTAAATGCACACTTCTCCCTGATGCACAGGCTACTTCCATGGAAGACAGGACAGGAACTCCCCTCCATGGCCCTTCCAAATCCTGCCACATCCCTTGTGAATCAGAACTGTCCCAGAGAAGAACAGTAGGGTTTTCTCCTTTTATGATCCAGTTCAATGCACGTTGAGGTTAATGGAAAACCTCCCATTGACTTCAGGGGGCTTTGGATCAGGCCCTAAATGACTGTGGGGCCTGATCCAAAGCCCCCTGAAGTCTAGTGTCTTGGATGAGACCTCAGAAAACACATTTCAAATTAGCATATTAAAAATTAAAAGGGTTGATGGCTGTGACAGCATTTTATTTGCTCCTATGTTTCTCTTTGTAGTTACAAGTGAAGGAATAACCCTTTAGCTATTTGTATGGGGTTCAAAGTGTTGCAACAGGTGAGAATAAATAAAATAGGCATCAGCAATGAGGCCAAGAAGTCAGAGGAAAAATAAATAAGGCATCTAGTCTTGTGTAGTCTGGAGAGAGAATACAAACTGACTAACAGGCTACTGCATATTTATTAGAGCATTGCACATGTCCTCTCTCTTATTACAGAACCCTAACTCTGACCTGTCATGTTTGATTAGCATTTTAAAAGCTTCAGACATTTATTTATCCGGTCTCCACCTTTGCGCCACAAAATGGGTAATTCAGACATTCAGCTCAGAGGACTCATGGGTATGTTTCCTGTCTAACAACATCCCACGCCGGCATGACGGCCTAGTCATTATGCATTCATCTATTTTGCTATAAATTGTGGTGAATTGACTGATCAGGCACCATTACTTCAAGACAACACACTTCTTGTTTATCTAGGAGTTGTTCAGTGGGCAAACTCCTATGCAGTGGACCCTGGAGTGGTCTAAGTCAATATGACACAGTCTGCTGTTTGCCATGCAGGGATGTTGTTTGCATCTCTTGGGTCCACCATTCAGTTCTTAGCCTTCTACTCTAAGCTCTGGTTTACACTTGGGAGAGGGGGATCAACCTAAGATACGCAACTTCAGCTACACGAATAGGATAGCTGAAGTCAACGTATTGAGGTCAACTTACCGTGGCATCTTCACACTGCTGAGTCAACTGCTGCTGCGTCCCTGTCGACTCCGCCTGCACCTCTCATGGCAGCGGAGTACCGGTGTCAACGGGAGAGCACTCGGGGATCAATTTATTGCATCCAGACTTAATGAAGTATGGGCAGGGACCTGAACTGGGGCAAGGGGGCCGAGGTTGGGGTCAGGCATGGGGTCAGAAACAGAGTCCCAGGCACAGGACCAGTAGCCAGGACCTTGGTAATGGAGCCCAAGGAATGGGGGGTGGGGGAGCTGGACATGGGGCCCAGAAACGGAACCCCGAGAGTGGGGTGTGGGGCCAGAAGCAGGGCTGGGAGCAGATGGCCAGGCATGGAGCCCCAGGCAAGGGGCCAGTGGCCGGGGAGCGGGGCGTAGATGCAACATGCGGGGGAGGGGAGGGCGGCCCTGTGCCAAGATGTCACCAGGGCTATTACACTCAACCTATCAGAATGTAAGATCTCCTAATGGCATGTTATCATTTTAATTACATTTGAAAATAACATCTTTTGGTAATGTTCTGTGCTAGCTAGAAAAAACAAAGATGATGACTTAGATCTCTTGAGAGCAGACCAAGTTCTTTTCCTTACATGCTAGGATCATGTTTGTGTCCCAGATATTAGTGCCAATGTTGATCGATGTCAAGCATGCTTCTTGCTGCCATGCTGATCTCAGCTTGATGTAACAAATCATGACGTGGCAAAAGGTGTTTGGAACTGCCCTGACCAGCATCTCATCTTGATGTAGCAATGATAAAGGGGATCTTCCCTAAATTCCTCCTATTGTGTTTCACAAAGCTGCCATCCTTAAGTGTGTTTGTTCTCTCTATTGCAGAATTTATAACCCTTAAGAAATTGGGAATTTCATTTTCTCCTGGCTTTGAAAATGTGTTCTAATTTATGGATAAGATGTGTGGTAACTGAGTTCACAACTGAATGCCAAGTCTTTTCTTATCCCCTGGGGTTTTCCTGGGAACTAGATATATATCCCAGTATGTTTCAAGTAAAAATTATGAATGAATAAATAAATACATGAATAACAGCATGCTTCATTTTGCAATTTCATGGAGAGAGAGAGCGAGAGAGAGCGCTAATTTTAAGTATCAGGAATGTGCTCATTATGCAAAAACAGCAAAGCAGATGCAAATATTCATAATAAATATATAAGAAATCTTGTTTAGCTCCTAGAGGACAAATGCAACAGCAAAACTCGGTATGATTATAATTTTTCTTCCTCCCCGATGGTATCTTCTTATTTGAATATGTATCTGCTTGATTTGGCTGTATCTAGAAGTATGAAGTCTATTGTGATTGGAAAAGCAAGCTATTAGAGTGACATTCTTTGACACTTCAAATGGGGAGACTGATCCAAAACCCACTGAAGTCAATAAAAAGCTGCCATTGACTTTAAAAGGGTGTGGATTAAACCCTACATCTATTGCTGATCTCATGACCGTTAGCTGCTAAGTGTGTGATTTTTGTCAGTTACATTTTACACTTTTGTAGCACTTTCCATCTGAGGACCTCAAAGAAGATGACAAGGGGGCTGGGACATAATATAAATAGGGCTGTTCATCATTACCACCATTTAATCATGACTAAAATGATGCACTGATAATTGGATGTCTTCATAATGATTGCAGAGTGCCTAGAGAGCACCAGATAGGGTCCTTTCATACATCGAAATAGCTCAGATAAGTATTCTACTGTGGAGAAAGAGGTCAATCTTTAATTTCAGCATGAATAATGATAAAAATAAGAGTTGGACATGACGGAATCATTCTATGTCTTGCTACAGTAATTTGTGCAGTGTTTGTAGATGGAAAAACAAATCAGTCATTTACACTCTTCTGAAAAATGCCAAAGGACCTCAAAGATGTGAATCACTTCAGTATAAACAAAGATCCTGGCTATGTCCATGACTACCTCTTTAACTGGCAGTTTTAATTCATCCCCCTCCGCCCTCACCCCTCCTCCAATATTGAAAATATAAATGCTAAAGTACAGGTGGGGACATAGGATTGAAACTGCAAGGTGGATAAGAGGGAATGTCAAAAAGATCAGAAAAATGCATGGAACACAATCCAGATCTCCGCTTCCTGTTCAAGATGTGGCAGATGCATAGAGGGTTTTGCAGGGGATGCCCAGCAGTACAGATCTCCCAAAAACGATCATTCCAAAATCCACTTTTATCTCTTTTTTTTTTCTTAAACGGTGTTTGATTTCGCTAAATCCCACTCTGCCATGAAGCCACTTCAAAACTGGCCATGAACCTCACTGAAAGCAAAACTCCAAAATGAAAATGAAGAATGAAAGTCAAAAGTCAAAATAGTCAAGGAAAAAGTGAAAAACAAAGTTTCATCAGAAAACAGAAAATATCGAGACTATTTACAAAAATGTCTAGTTTCATAAAATGGCCACGACAGTACAATTTTTTTCTTCAAATGGCAAATTTCAACCAGTTCTGCTCAGCAAGTTTTCTATTCTATTCTATTCTACTCTATTCTATTTTTTCTGTTCAGGTTCTTGTACTGCCTTGTCACTGTAGTATCGGAACACCTTCCAGTAATGCATTAAGCGATGTGATTAACATCTGTCTTCTGTGGCTCGTTCTCTCTCTTATCCTCTTCTCAGGTGGAGAATTATGTGTGCAGTGGAGTGTTTTATTTTGTTAGGATTTTGGATTGGGAGATTTTTTGAAGTGTACACATGGCCCTATGTTTATACTGGAGAAGGCAGGGTCACAAAAGTGCCCCTTGCACTGGGAGCAGAAGGTAATGATATTTACTGTGGTCCTTAGTTCCTGTGCTAGTTCATTCCACAGATTCAGACGGGCCCCCGAGAAGGCTTTGCCTCCTGTACTGCCCTTATGTTAGAAAGTTTCATTTTGCCAGAGACGCTGAGTTATTGACTCTGGTTTTCAGTGGCACTATGACAATATGCACCAGCTGAATAGCTGTGAGTTGGAATCAATGGAAAACAACTTTAAAATGTCAACTGTGCCTTTACTACAGTGGCATTTTTCTCTCTACAAGCAAGACTTTTTTGCAATCTCATTCATCCTCTCAGACACGTCAAAGGAAAGATCCCTCACTCCCTCTGCTTTCCAATGTTTAATGAGCTACTTTTTTGTATAGCGCAATGGTCTTAAAGGCACTATAATGAATAAAGGCCAGCATGAAGTCATCTGCTTCCAGACTCAACGAAAGACATAGCATAGATAAGAATATAGTGTGACACTTGAGTCTAACTGAGGTCTACAAACTCATAGTCTTCTCAGAAGCCCCCGAGACACGTGAAAGATTTGCAAGGGAATGCAGACATCTGCAGCATTTCATTGGATCTAGAAGTCTGTGAAGAGAAGCATCTGCTTTGTAAAATAGTACGTTTAAAGGTTTGGGTGAAATCTTATGTGCAGTTCCCATTATATAAGCTGGACCAAATTCTACCGTGGCTTACGTCTGTGCAAATCTATTTTCCTCACATGTATGCATGTGAGCGGAGCTTGTCACAATGGGAGGAACATGTTTACAAGTATTGGAACAAGAATTCGGTTCTTTACCAAAGGCAGGAGGAGAGGGTAGTGCAGTTTAAATCATTTTTCTTCTAGAGATTACAGGAGGGCATTTCTCGTTTGCATTTTCCTGATTTACCAGGAGTTGGGTGGAAAAAAAGGAAATGCTAAGAGTGGAGAATGTGACATTATTTTAAACAAAAGCAAGATGACCTAAGTTTTCAGTTAAATAGCCTGGTGAGAAACATTCTCCAGCTGAGCTAAACAGAGCTTTATCCATAAGTAGGACAGAATATTGCCAGAAGGGAGTACGAAGGGGGTGGGAAGGAATGGAAAGGGCTGTAATCTAAAACTGATATATAAAACTAATTGGAAAATGCTATTTTGTGGGCACTGGGGCATCAAAATAAGGAAGACATAACAGAAAACCAAAAGAAGGCAGGGGAGATATTTATCAGTGATCAGCAAAAGGGGCACCTCAATTTGTTAAGGAAGTGCAAACTCTCTTTTGATGTGGGTCTCCTATATGACATACATGATGTGCCAGATAACGATTTGGCTTTGTTCGAAATCCATGTGCTTACCACAACCCAAACAATATTGAAAAGTGATTGACCATTACTAAAGCTTTTGCTGGTTACTGTGAATGGAACCAGACTGCCTGTGAAGGAGCATTTCTGAGCAATGGACTGGGAGCCAGGGCCTCTTAAGTTTTTGGGATCATGGTGGATAACCAGCTGAACATGAGCTTCCGAAGTTACTCTGAAGTCAAAATAGTTAATGTGGTCCTGGGATGCATGAACAGGGAATCTTGAATAGGAGTGGAGAGGTTATTTTACTGGTGCAAATGCTGCTGGAATATTGTGTCTCCAGTTCTGGTGCTCACAATTCAGGAAGGATATTGATAAGTTGGAGAGAGTTCAGAGAAGAGTTGCGAGAATAAGTAAATGATGAGAAAACATACCTTATAGCAAGCCTGCACAACATGCGGCCCAGGGGCCACATGCGGCCCGCACAGGCTCACTGTGCGGCCTGCGGGGGGTGAGTAGTGGTGGGGCAAGCCAAGTGGTGGGGTGGGGGGAAGCGGATGGGGGTGGGGCTTTTTGGCCCGCAGCTGCTTTTTTTGCAGTAATATGGCCCTCACTGCTTTCCGAGTTGTGCATGCCTGGGCTTATAGTGATATACACAAGGAGCTCCATCTATTTAGCTTAACAAAGAGACAGTTAATGGATTACTGGATTACAGTCTATAAGTACCTACATGGGGAACAAATATTTAATAATGGGCTCTTCAGTATAGCAGGGAAAGGTATAACACCATCGAATGGCTGGAAGTTGAAGCTAGACAAATTCAGATTAGAATTAAAGCGAACATTTTTAACAGTGAGAGCAATTAATTATTGAAACAATTCCCCACATGTTGGGTTGGCTTCTCCATCGCTGATAATTTTTAAATCAAGATTGGATGTTTTATCTAAAAAGTCTGCTCTAGGAATTATTTGGGGGGAAGTTCTATGGCTTGTGCTATACTGTCAGACCAGGTGATAACAATCTTCCTTTCTGGCCTTGGAATCTATGCATCTATGAGTTCTAATGCCAGCACTCACCCCTACTGCCTCTCTGGCCTTGTCACTTGAAACGTCCCTACCTCAGTTTGCTTACCAATGCAATGGGCATTATACTTGCAGTACCTGCCTACCAGGGAAATGGGGAGAAATAATTAGTTAATTCTTGGACAGCGCTCTGAAGCTGAAAAGCATGATGTCAATGTTAAGAATTGTCACACTGGACCCTGAAAGTTAAAGTTAATTAAAGCCAAGATTAGCAGGACTCACAAGATCTGAACAGAGCCCATAGAACAAAAGGGAATATCTAAAGCCAAAAAGACAGGAGCCTCACGCCTGGACTGAGACTCTTTAAAATGCATGTAGGGAAAAAAAACCGATCTTGGATAATATCTGAAAGGAAAAGAAACGGGTTCCCTACCCAAACACATTCAATCTTCTATTTATCTGCCAACTTTTGAGGTGGTATGTCATCCTTTGAAATGTGCTGCTCTCCATCAAAGCTTTCTTTCTGTGGAGTTTTCTGTGAGATCGGTAGGATTTCAGGAGAACAATTAATAAATATAAACATCAATCAAGCTTGAAAACAGGCCAAGAGCATTTGATCCTTTGCAGGAACGAAGCTGGCTTTCATCGTTAAGCTCTAGACAACGCCTAAAGGAGGGGCGGGGGAATGAGCAGAGCAGAAAAAGCGAGCAAGTTCTGGTGTGGAGATTAAACCAGAACCAGCTATTTTTACACCCAATGCCTCCACTTATCCTCGTTTGTGCTGAGATATGTTAAGGCCTGTCTCCCCGACAAAGAAAAGAGAGTTGATCACGGCTGGGGCTGTAAGCCAGTGGAGGGGGACATGGGGAATGAGAACTCACTCTTTGCTCTTCTAGATTGCAACTTAGGTCTAGGCACCAATGAGAGTAAAGGGGCATGCAATGTTCCCCACCCCACCCCCAGAAATATTAGCCACCCACTTTTCACTGGACCCAGCCAAACTGGACTGCAAACCCCACAGCAGTGACAGCCTTTCATGGATGTATGAAGGGTTACCCTATGTGTATGACTCCTGTAAACACAACGAATGCACCCCGAAGCCTCCCACAGGACAGAAATATTAAAATACAACCTCCCGATGTACCAATGAGAGTCAATGATATAGAACTAATGATATATTTAAACCTTGGGAGAAAAAGGAAAGAAACTTCAGGGACTCAAGTCTCTTTCAATTAGTAGTTCTCTCCAGCAGTTTGTCTGATTAATGGCTGCACCTCACACTGTGATGGTATAATAGGTGCAGAGAAGGTGTTCTAATAGTACTTTACCGCTAATTATGTGGGGGCTGAAACAATGGGGCTCCTTCTGGAAGAGTAAACATTATTCACAGACACACACACACAGACACACACACTGTTAACAGTAATAAGCAGAGCTAAAATTAGGGCTGGGTGAATGGTTTGAACTATCATAGGAACAGATCTCATCCAGGGTGGTTTGCACCATCAGACAGACTTCACATCATAGGACTGAGCTCTGCAGATGCAGTGATAACTATGCGCTGACATCAGCACTGAAGCATCATCACATCAGGGTTCATGACACTGCCCAAGAAAGAGACTAGCACTCTGGAAACTGATCCCCAAGGCCGGGACGACAGCAAAGGATCGGCCACTTGCCCTTCATGTTGACCCAACACTTCCACTCTCAATCCTTTCCCAAGGATTTTCCCAAGTCTGCGGGGTGGGTGATGTGATGTGATAATGTTTACAACTCACCAGGTGGAGCCCAGGTCATGGTTAGATTGTAGTCCTGTTCCTGATTCTGCTACTGAAAGTGGCGTTGGGTAAATCCGGGTATGTCTTCACTGCAGAGTTCATTCGGGTGATCACCACCCAGTCTGGACACCCGGCTTAGCATAGCCTGGGTGTGAGCAATCCACCTGCAAAGTGCTATCCATGTTGTGACCACTTCATTGGCTGGTGCATTCCCCTCATATGTTGCAAGGATTTGGGAGGACATCTCCCATTTTTCCTCTGTTCTTCAGTAAGATGAACTGCTCTGATTCCTTCACAACGATTTGTAGGAGAACTTGTCTATCCTTGGCACCCAGGGGCATTATGGAAACACATTGGAGTGCTATCAGCACTCAAGTGAGGTAGCCTGGATCCTCACCACAAAGTGGACAGGTTACTGGCATGAGTGAAAGCTCACATGGACTTTAGCCTACAGGTTCAGCCAGGCTAGCAGGCCTGGGTTGAAAACACTACTAAACTCAGATGAGAGGATTTGTGTATGGATGCAGAAGGAGGCCCAGCTAGAGGCAACACCCAAATAAGAGGCCAAGTTAACTCTGCAGGGAAGACATAGATTCTTTGTGGGGGAATTATTCAGAGCTGAGCGTGGCCCAGGAACTGAGGGTGCTATATTTTATGCCACCACTATCCTGGCAGCTGCACAGGGCTAGTTTAGCCTTTGGTGCATGTTGGAGCAACTTTCTGACTGGCCATAACTCGTATCTTGGCTTCAAGAAAGCATGCAGGGTATTGCATGGCTAGGAAATGCACCCACCCTCCACTCCATCTTCACCCGGTCAATCCGAACAATGAGATTAATAACACCTACCCACCCATCCACCTCTGGGATGTGCCACTGGATCCTTGGAGGAAAGTTGCTATAGGGATGCAAAATATATAACTAAATCATGGAGCCAAACATGGTCAATTTTGCCCACCCTTGGTTAAACTACAAAAAACCTCATCAAACCCTCTCTGCCTGCCCTCCTTCCAGCCCCCCTGTTTCTGGTAAGCTCAGATAATCACATATTCACTGCAAACTAAAGAAAGGATTTAAAAAACATTTACCTTATAAAAATATCAAATCTTTTGGAAATGAGCATGGGTGAATGATGAATGGTGGCACTCAGTGCTGTGAGCCTCTGCTTATCCATTTTTAAAAGCAGCCTTTCATTTCTGATAACACATTTTTAAACCTACTGGACTGAAGTCTCTACTCTTTTGCAAAAACAACCGTATGTTTGGCTACTGTAGTCCCTGCACTGAAGGGGCTCTCAGCTGCTTTGGTGAAGTAACTCCTCTGACCATGTCTCTTCCAGGGTGGAGATAGGTCTAATGGGTCCAGGCTGAGGTCACTGGAAATACAAGAACAGAATATTTTTTTTGCTTGGCATATCACCATCACTTACAAGGAATTTTTAGAATCTGAAACAAAGAATATCCTAGCAACAGAGCTACACTCGGTATCCTGAAACAGTCCTGTTGGGCCTGATCATTAGCTGATGTAAATAAGCTTAAATCCATTTAAGTCAAGGATCTGGCCCTTTACTTCCACTGAATTTTAATTTTCACAATTTTGCACATTTCATCCAAGGATCTCAGATCACTGTTAACTATTTTAACCTTACAGCACCCTTATGAGGTATGTAAGTACCATTGATGAGGCACAGAGAGGTTAAGCGATTTGCCTCAAGATGCACAGCAGACCTGGGAATGGAAACTAAATCTCATGACTGCCCAGTCACTTATGCAACCTTAAACTTTAGCATACTGGTGGGCACGTGTTACTCTCTAGCGTCTCCTAATGGATCATCACAGTCAATGTAAAAATATCAATGTTTCAAAGTACAGTGATAGCATTTAAGAGGGGAGTTTAAAACATATCAGACCTGAGTTTAGTAGCAACTAAATTCAAACTGTATGAGCAAGATGGAAAAGTAAATTTCTGATTCACCCCACCTATCCCCTCCTGCACAGCCATTTCCTTTCCCCTTCTTTCTTCAGACATCTGCAGTTTTTCTTTTCAATAATACCATCAGCCTCAATTTTTCCAAGTCATTGTCAGTTTTACCTTCATTGCCAGACAGTTGTGTTTGGAACAGCAGCATTTACTAGTCCAGAGATGAATTAGAAGCAACCACTGGATGATTCCTGGGATCTATGAATGAACCTAATAATCTGTGGCTGATGTGCTTTAAAGAACTCTGCAAAGGGTTCAACCTACTTTTGACACCAGACTGTAAATCCGGGTTAGAAGTTTGCAAAGAATAAGTTTTGTTTCACAGGACTTCCCATGGACTATTTTGCCATTTTTCATTTTATGATTTTGCAGCCTGATGAATGTTGTTTTAAGTATATATAAAATGAATGGGGAAGTTGCATCAAAAACTGGTGAAGCTATTTTCACCTGGAAACTAGGCCCAGCTTTGTTCAAAAAAATTTCCTTACATTTGTCATATTTTCCAACCTGCCCTGTTGAAGGGTTCTAAAACTGTTGAGAAATTCTGAGCATTCAAAATCTGGGAGGAAAAAAAATTGCCTAAGGACAGTCTTAGACATGCAGAATAGTTCAAGATTCAATGCAGTTTAGGGCATTGTGTCTTAAGAAATGTTCACCCAAAAGATACAGAACCTGGCTTTCATTCTAACTAGGAAGTTTTCAAAATAATGGCGTTTCCAGTCCTCCGCTCCTAACAATATGCCCTTCTGCCCCTGCAAATAAAAACCTCTCTCTCTCTACACACACACCCATTAATGTTTTGTAATACGTAGGCCTCCATTGAATTCTTAGTCAGAGTGCACCATCTAGAGAAGAATAAAGGAATAGCATGACTTTTTCTCAAACC
Source organism: Dermatemys mawii (assembly GCA_007922305.1). NCBI lineage: Eukaryota > Metazoa > Chordata > Testudines > Dermatemydidae > Dermatemys > Dermatemys mawii. The sequence goes on along the minus strand of ML677381.1, from coordinate 12,244,445 downwards.
TGGGTTGTTTAGGGCTTCTACCTCTATACAGTCTGCAGGCCGAACTGGTATTACTATCAATATAAATCACTGTTTAAAAAAGGATGAGAATCATTTAGCTTCTACCGCACCTGATTTGAAAGTATGGAAACACAGAAAATACACTATTTATAAAATGTCACTGTTTTCCTGTTTTGTTGGGAGGAATAATACTACTGAGCATTCATCAGCTTCAAAGCAGTGTGCACATTCAGAAGACTTTACCGGCATGACAGCTATGGAAGTGTTTCAAAATGCACAAAGGCGTAAACTCCATAGCCTAGGGCTCACGCAAGGTTAAGAATTCACAATATTGGTTGATGTCCATTTGTCATTATTGCCCACATTAAACTACAAGTTTTTGTATAGTATGCTGACGTTCTTGCCATCTCTTTCCTTTCTCCTTGTGTCTTGCAGTTTTTCCTTGTCATTTTTGCATGAAGTGTTTGATCATTTCTCATACTTTTCATAGATTCCAGGCCAGAAGGGACCATTGTGCTCATTTCATCTAACTTCCTGTATAACACAAGCCACAGAACTTCCCTGATATTATTGCTGTTTGAACTAGAGCAGATGTTTAAAAAAAAAATCCAACTGCGATTTTAAAATGTCCAATGATGGCAAATCCACCTCAAAGCCTGATAAATTGTTCTAGTGGTCGATCACCCTTGCTGTTAAACATCTCAATCTTATTCCAGCCTGAATTTGTCTAGCTTCATCTTCCAACCATGTTAAACACTTTTGTCTGAGGAAAAATATTTCTTACACTCCTGCATATTTTGGACATTGTGTTAAAAATTGACTCAGTTTTTAATTTTTTGTTACACACTGGTTGCAAAATCAATCTCTTGCACTGTAGATCCACATCTAGCTTCACTGACTCTACATTGACTAAGAGGCCATTTTACTTTAGAAAGTTAGCCTAGTAGCATGAAGGTCCTACATATAGAGCTGTAGAAGCCGAGCCTACTTTAAAAAAAAAAAATCTATTCCTGCCTCTGGCCCATATTGCTGCTTGAAGATTGTGTCTGTTCTGAATGAGGTGCTTTAATAATAATAAATAATAAAACTTATCTCTTATCTTTTCATAGCTCAAAGTGCTTTACAAAGCAGTCAGTATCATTATTCCTATTTTACAATAATACGGGGGAAACTGAGGCACAGAGAGGGACAGTAACTTGTCCAAGGTCATCCAGCAGCCCTGGAGTGGAGCTAGGAATTAAACTCGGGTCTCCTGAGTTCTAATCCAGTGCCCATCCACTAGGTGAAACTGCTTCCTTTAATAGCAAGAAATGTTGCCTGATTGTTTCATTCGAGTCCAAAGCAAAGATCTAAAATGAGGTTCATTTCAGCTGAACGCCACCCACTCCAGCCACCAGAACCTCCCATCACCTCATCCAGCACAGCGTTCCCATTATCTTTCTAGAGAGATCCATCCTCCTTGACCTTCACAGCCCTACTTCCTACAAGTCATCCCTCTCAAAGAATCGAGTGGGGAAAAACTGATTCATTCCCAAAGGCGGTCCAACCACGGTACTTGGAAGCCCCTTTACTTAGGCCAAGAAATGTGGTCCTTTCTACACGTGGAGCAGCGTGAGGTTTAACCCTTTCCTTGCTGATCTCTAACTATAGAACTCAGCACAAGATCTTTTCCACTTCGTTATTGCATTCCAGCAAACAGAAATGGAGCCAGCACTTGCATGCAGATACATGGGCTCACTGATTTAATATTCACATTAAGCTCAACAGCAACCTTTAAGTCACAGGGAAGCATTTCCCGTTTGCTGGGTGACAACTGATTAATCCAACTATTAATCAGTTTTTTACTAGGCTATTAGCCTGGGCTACTTTATTAATAAACGTGCTCTTCAGTTGAGGGATAAGTGGTGAACTATGAAATCTTGGATGAAGCTGAGGTCACTTGTGAATCTGCAAGTGCTGAGACAGCTCAGCAATGCTTAGAACTCAACTGGGCAAATCCAGTTCCCAAATCAAGGACCAGGCAGCTGACGTGAGCACTGGGGATCTCGATGGAGCAATAAAAACAATCCTCTCCCTTCTGGCTGTTTTGGTAGTGTACAACATGTTCTAGGAAGATACAGGAAGAGATGGGCCCTGTCATAAAGAGCTGACCACAGGCAGGAAAAGGTAAAATATACAGGTAAAATGGTGATAGGAATGACAGGGACACAACTATCATGTGTTAATATCTATCTGTAGCTATCTATTCTTTAACCCTCCAATTATTTATCAAAGTTTCGTCTGATTACTGAAGGGACTCTGCTAATGTCAGATCACTCTGAGCAGCAGCCTACTCCCAATCAAAGCAAAACTCCCATGTAAAATCAGTGACAATCGAGGAGTGGTTGAAAGGTAGACGCCAGAGCCACATCCAGGAAAGACAAAGCCAGAAGCTCTTTTTCTGATTTATTTCAGTGTAATTACTCCAGCCTGAAATCAGAACATCGTCTTCCTTTGGCTTGTTGGAGGAACAACATTTTGGAAAGTGAGCAAGCTCTAACAAGTTCTGCCTGCAGCTGTTGTACAGCTCCAAAGAACAGGGGTTTTTTTGTTTTGTGATCACACATTTTTCATCTGTATTAACCCAAGCTCTCAGCAGGAGGAGCTGTAGTTTGCATGGAGGAGGCATCCTTTTGCTACCTGAAATGGGAGTTCGCCTAATAATAAAGAAGCAATTTGGCTTTTGTGCACAGGGCTGAATCTTGGCCCACCACACAGAGGCTAAGTTGAATGGACTTTATGCAATGAAACGTTTCCTTCAGAGGCCACGGAGCGCCAATGCAGCTGCTAATAAAAACCATGAAATGAGCCACAAGACTGCCCCCAAAGTTACCCCCCCAGGTTGTGCAGTCTCCCAGCTCTGTCGCTCCATAACTGAATGAACCACACGGCATTTAGGGTCTTTGGTGCCTGCGAGAGGGTGGGAGAGGATTTGGCAAATGACAATTAACAGCAAGAGTGTGCCTCAATGGGCAATGGGAAAAGAGCACAGAAAAACCCTCAATTCCTTCCTCAGGCCGTTCTCGCCGTTTCACTCCTCTGAATACAAACTGTGACAGCCAGTGACCAGGGTTGGGCTACTGTCACCAAACTGGGTGAGGAAGAAGTGGGGCTTTGCAGCTTTTCTTTCCAAGCCAGCAACCAAGGCAGAGGCACACACTGTCGAAGCAGAAAAAGGGATCTGAGTGCAGCCATCTTTTGTTCTGTTAGAGACAGAGCAAAAGTCAGGCTAACCCTAGATCTAACCCTAATAATTCAAGACTTGCAAAGGCAGGATTGCGGAAAGCATATGGAAAATTGCTAGTGAGGCTGTTTGACCTTGCCTTGAGATAAGATAGAATGCTGTGGTAGCAGAAAATCATTAAAAACAAGTAAGATATCAGAAAGAAAAATGTATAAACAAAGATATCATTTTATAGAATAAAAGAGTATAAATACTTGTTATATACTCTTTATACTTTGAAGATTTGCATAAGGACAGACACTGTCCAAAACTGCTGTCTTCCTTCTTGCAATTGCCTGAAAATAAAATTGTCTCTGACCTGTTGCATCCAAACTCAGCATGAAGACAATGTTTTCTTCCACAACACTGTATACTTGGCTAGGGCTTAGCAGGTTTTGCACTCCGCGGAACTCCAGGGGGAACAGTCCTTCTTCAGGCACACCCCCTGGAGCTCTCATTGGCTTTCTGGTCCTCCCCTACATCATCCCCAAGGGCACACCAGAGTTCTTAATGATCGGGTAGGCCGCAGAACATTTTCACGGTGACAGAAGGGTGCTGTACAGAGGCCATTCTGCAAAGTCCTGAATTCTATCCAACAATGATGCTTGAAAAATGACAGACCTCATGTAATTACAAGGGCGCTAATTATTGCATTAGCCACTATTGCGTTAGTCTCATCAAACCTGATTGAGCATTTTGTTTCTTTCAGCTGTTTGGCGTGTTTAGGCAGCTCTGCTCCTTCCTATCACATTAAATAAATAGAACATGGATAATCAATTGTAAATTTCAAATGCTGCCTATTGAATGATTTGTGAATTGCTTTCTTACTACAGACTGAGAGGTTTTACATATCACTGCAGCTACAAGATCTGTCAGCCAACCCCTTTTTCACACTCTAATCTAGCACCATTTCATTTTTCATGACTTTTCATTGTCATTTTACATCAAATGTTACCATATACCGTGACATTGGAAAGCTCTGCAAGTAGGAAAAAAACAATGCAATTGGCAGCCCCAAAGAGAGCAGAACCATCTTCCAAAAGTTCTAAGACTGTGGCTCATTGCAGATGCAAATTGTATTTAACTGCACATGCAAAATGGATGCAAAACTTGTGCATACAGCTGAAGCAAGTGCACACACAGGTGCATGCCCCTATGACCAGCTAGACACCTAGCATTAATGACTGGAAACATGCATATAGCAGGCAGCCTATTTTTAAAATGTGAGTTAGAAGACTCATCTTTTCAGTTGGAACTATGAAAATAGACTCATGCGGCTCTGTCAGAATTGTACATTCTAATTAGCAGATTACATTGTCACTGACTAATATTCTCTTTTTTCTAGGTAAATGCTGAGGTGATTATGGGGTCAGATTGTGCTATCAAGGTGCAGGACAGTGTTGGGAGCAGAATTGCACTGTCCTGGGGAAATTTGGAGATGCTCTAAATCTAATCAGTTTTATTATTTTATTTCAACCAAACATCACCCCCAAAGGCCAATACAAATTCAACTAGGGGCTTATCTACATACTTATCTAAGGTATTTATATGCCCCCCATTATTGTGAGGAACACAGATACCCCAATCTTTAATATATTTATCATTAAACAGCCTTAATCCATGCTATTATCCCCATTTTACAGATGGAGACCTGAGGCTCAGAGAGGCTGAATGACTTTCCCAAGGTCACACCAAAGCCTCTGTCAGAAAAGGGAACTGACCACATGGCTCCCTAAACACTGGACTAACCTTTCTACCTCACAAATATAACTGGGCGGGAGGGCAGGAGGCTGTAGTTACAACTGGTCATACCCTGACATGGTTAAAACATGCTTCTGTTTTGCATCATAAACAGGACCTCTTCTGTGTCTTCAAATAATGCTGAAGCCTTGGCCTGTCTAATCAGTGTTCCCAAATCATCCATTACAACAATAAATAAATTAGGGATGGAGCCAAGCTGCACACTTCAGATCTGGATTCCAACAGCTAAAAATATCCAAACACATATAGATTTAATCAAGAACATCTCCTCTCCTAGAGCCTCATTGTAGCAGAAAAAGAGTCATTCTTAATAAATCTCTGGCTCATCACTTGATGCTATTCCATCCTGGAGCAAGTGAAGAGCAAGTTGTGGGACCAGAGACTTACTTAAAAGGAATGTTTGTCCTGACAGACTCACAGGAGATAGGGAAGGGTGTAAGCCACCTAAAGTGGATCCAGGTCTGGGTTCTGAACACCCCAAGTCTGGGATTATTTGGCTCTAAGGTTTCCATTTAGCCTCACTCAAGATAAAGGCCATGTCAAAATTCAGATCTGTGATCCAATGTCAAGCAACCCGGTCGCTCTAGGAGTTTCAGTGGCAGAAATTACAGAAGGTGACCAAAAATGTTCTCTGTCCCGGCCTAGCTGTTTCAAACCAGTGGCACAAAAGCAGGCTCTATGGCAGTCTATACTCTGGCTTTTTTCCTGAAGAACAGAGTATTACATACTAAGCAGTGACTGTGCAGTATGCGGGTAGTACAGTGCAGTATGCAGATCGGCAGGCAGTGATGGATCTATCGGGGATCGATTTATTGTGTCTAGTGTAGAGGCGATAAATTGATCCCCGAGCATGTTCCCCATCGACTCCTGTACTCCACCTCTGCGATAGACGGAAGCGGAGTTGATGGGGGAGCGGCAGCGGTTGACTCGCCGCCGTGTGGACGGCCAGGTAAGTTGACCTAAGATGCCAAATTCAGCTATGCTATTCGCGTAGCTGAAGTTGCGTATCTTAAGGGGACCCCCCCACACACAGTATACACAGGCCTGCTAATGAATCCTCCTTCCTGAACAGCATAAGTTTGTCATCATGTCAATATTTCAATCTCATAATTACCCATTTACCTCTCATATTTGGGAGATTCCTGAGACTGTGTGTCACATGCTGCCTCTGAAATGTAACCTGCCTTCATCAACCTGGAAACCAGAATCAGTCAGAGGCTTCTTTCTGCATTTTGCAAGTATGCTACATAAATAAGGCCAAGTTCTAACCATTGACACCGAGCTGCATGTGCAGACCGATTCTGACCTCACTTACACCAGTTTGACAATGGTGGGACATCACTGATTTGAGTGGGCTCAGGATGAGGTCCATGTTTCTGAGGGCAGAATTTGGCCTTGAGTGCTAAGTAAAGTTTGGATTCAGCTGGGCATATCTGATCCCCTAAAACAGAAGTGTCTGAATTTAATCCAACAGCACATTTATGCCAGAAAGCTCAGGTAGACAAGACAATATATAGCCAGAACCCTTTTGAATGATGTGGGATTTCAGGAGGAGGCTGGGTTCGTTCCCTGCTTAACTGGCTATGTCCTTGCTTTCACTACAGCTAATTGGTATGTGAATAATTCTGATTTGTGCAAGGATAAGCTGATTTGCTTGCAGTGCTGCAAAAGCCAGTGGAGCCAATGAATGAATGCTCATATTCTCTTGTAATCCAGATGTTGCATAGGAAGGCTCAATGCCAGCAGAGCAGAGCTTCCTGTTCCTGATCTTACAATACACACAGTATTTTATTTGGCCCAAGCCCTTTGATTTCTATAAGCTATAAGATAGAGGGAAATATTCAGGACTATACTCAGTTTAATATCAACAGATAGTGCAGGGTGTAATGGTGTGTGCCTTGCCCTTTGGAGACAAATACAATCCTCAGGACTAGGCCAAGAATGATTAAAATTACTCTACAGCAGTAGTTCCAACCGTATCCGTACTATGACTCCATATTATGAGAGAAAAAAGCTTCAGGACCCCCAACCCTGTAGCCATAATGAACGGGAGAGTGGTTACAATCTCCTAAAACCAGTTCACGACCCCTCTCTGGGGGGCCATACAGCTTCACACTGCAACAGCTCATGCAGTACTTTGTCTGCTACAACCACCAATGCTGAAGATTTCAGGTTACAGCTGTGTAATAAATTCAAAAGGATAGACCATTGTACATCTTGGTGGCCTCTATTCACTAATATTGGAGCTAAATCTTACCTAATCTGGTTCATGAATATCTTCTTTGTGGTAAAAGTGTTAACTTTGTTTCACTGTGATTCAAAGGATCATATTATTTGTTAAGTTTTGAGTAGACCAACAAACACTGAGTCCATGAGTCTGTAAAGTTTCCCAAATTATTATTTAACCAGAAATTCATGCCAGAAATGCATCATTCCTTATTCAATAGCTGCTTTTCGTCATTTGTTATTCCTATTGAAGATGATTCATTCAGCAAAACAGGGATCAGAAATAAAATAATGAGTTAGGTGACCAAATAATGGTAAACATTTAACAAACAGTTCATGAACAGCCTTGAAAACTACTGCTCGTAACTGTTAGGTGAATACTTGTGAATAATGGAGACATTAGAGGAAAACTGGATCAGCTCACAAACAATTCAGTAACCCCAAGAGACTCTAACAAATATTATTGAAGCAACCAGCTCACCCAAAAGCTCCTAACCTGACACATACAGAACCATTTTAAAAGCAGGTTGGAGAGAAAATACAACATAATTTGACACTAAGGTTGAGAAGGAGATCTTCCACTATGAAATTAGGAAACATGACATGAACTAACCAAGAGGTGCTTGAACAGGTCATGCCATGGGTAAGTGGAACGAAGTAGTGCCTCATCCCAACTATCTGGCTTCTAACAGTGATTAAAAAAAATTCAACTAAAGCTAAGTATCAGAATTATAAAGTGCATCTGGTAAACACAATGTCACATTCTGAAACCTTGATGGAAATTTTTATTAGAAAGTGGGTGGATATTAAATAAAATGTTTACAATTCTCCCCTCCGCCCCGCTGCCATTTTTCAACCAGTTCACAAAGTACTACTGCAGTAACAGAAACATCAATCTTAGCTCACAGCCTTGCTAAAGACTTGCGAACCATGGAGCACATCAGATACATTAATACTAACAGACCTGTGCTTAATCAAGAGGAAATTTGCAAATCATATTCCCACCAACTATTGGATCCCCCAGTACAGCTTTACGGGATAAGGCTTTTAAAAGCACAAATGCGAATTGGCAGCCAACTCCCATTGATTTGCAATGGATGTCCAACTGCCTTCTGTGGCTTTTAAAATCTTCCCCCAGTCACTAAGTGGAACAAACATCCTCACCCATATTCCTAAATGACAGTAAAAATAATTATGGGAACACACTACAGGAAACAGAGACCAAATCGTATTTTTCTTCAGAAACCTGCATGTACATCACTAATCATCTCACAAGATGAAAAGATAGGCAATGCAGGCAGGGAGCATAAACTTTTTCAAGGAACCATCAGCACTAGTCTCAAAATGCAAAGTTAACAGGGTTCTCTGTTGCGAGTCACTTTCATTTGATAGATGGTCAAATACCTGAAGGATGATAAATGATTACCTATAAGTGATTATTCTAATTCAATGGCACAGAAGAAGAGATGAAGTGTCTGTCACTGGAAAATTTAATGAGGTGCTCCTGACATACCAGCCCCTAAGTGTTTATTCTGGAAGCAAACTGAGTGCTACAATTGATACGACTACCAACAAAGGACACCCATCCAAAATGAAGAAAAACATCAACAAGCTAACTTTTTCAAGACAAATACAGCAAATCAGATTTACAGGGCAATGGAGACGGGCTATGGGATAAGGGATCACCTCTTCTCTAACATCCTTGCTTAGAAATGGCTTAAAGTTACTACCCTGTGACAGCTGTTCAGTTGGTGTAACAATCTGTTCATTTTAAGGGACACTGTGGCCTATTCTACTGTTTAGCCCTTTTGTGGGCAGGCATTCTGGAACTTGTTGTACCTCCAGGAGGATTATATGATCGAGCTGCAGCATGCTCTGTGGGGAAATGAGAAAGGGTGGATACAAGGAAGGCCAGGTGACAGGACTGTGGGCTAAAAGGCAGGCCTGCTGCACAGTCAAGGGGGATCAGCACAAAGACAATCCTCCCTACTAGCCAGACTGAGGGCTGGGAAACAGCCCAGGAAGGGGCTGCGTGGCAGTTGCTAGAGGGAAGGTTGCAGGGAATGCTGTGAATCACAACAGGGATATTTTGTGTCTGGGAGGCTAGATGAACTATTGGTGTTTTTGTTCTATTCGAAGGGTGGTAAATCAGGCCCAGAGTAACTCACCGAAGTCATTGACACACCAGCTTAGGGGCTGACCCACTCAACACTGAAGGAAGGAAACCAAAACGTTCCCCTTTCCTCTTTGGCTAGTCTCACGTCCTTGCTACGTTTCTCTCCTCTTCTCATCTTGTGTATTTTTGGCTCACTAGCAGCCAAATTTCCCTCCAAGAGATCTCTTTGTCTGAGCGTGCAGTTGGGGTGCAAGCAGAAGAAGGGGGGATTCAACCCTTTGGGGACTGAACCAGGGACTTTCAGAGTGAAAAAGCATGAACTAAAATAGCTTGAGCTGCAGAGACCTAGCTGTGGCGGCAACACCTCCATCTCATTTGTGAATCAGCATCGAGGGAGCCCTGTAACAAAATACTGCTGGGTTAGAGATGCATTTGCCCTTTCAAAGGAGCTGGCTGGGTGTGTTCTGAACATGCATACCCCCGTTGGTGATATCAGCAAATGGTCTGGGTGGCAACCTTGACCTGAGGGTTAGACACACAAGTCTATTTTAATTATTCTATGGGGTGAATGTATGATGCGTTAGTAATGGGAAAGTTAGTTACAGTTTGGGCAGATGCAAGGCAGAGAGTTGCAGGTCTTCAATCAGTCCTCCGTTGGCTGCCCGCCCATCGCCTGCAGTGCAAAAGAGCCAACGCCCAGCAGGCCAGGGAATTTAGCTTACGTGGGAGAAAGGCAGGCCAAGAGCTGGAATGCAGATGTGTGGCTGCAAGGAAAAGAGGCAAGCTGAGTCTGGGGAGAGAGCCCAGGAGCCATCAGCCACACTGTGCTGTTTGCCTTGCAGCCGATGAGGCAGAGGAAGGACGTAGACCCGATTGTCAACTACTGCATTCAAACGATGCTCCCAGTTACAACAGTGTAACTCCAGGGCACATTAAATGGTTCTGATTATTAGTCTGTCCCAGTGCTGGGTGCAGGAGCAGATGGGGGACAGTGGAGCAGTGTTAAGTCACCTTCATGCTCACTGTGTTTGGGAACCAGTTTAGTCCTCACTGTCACTTATATTAGCCTTAGGACCATGGGAAGCAGCGAATAGCAGGAGCACAGCGCACTCTGGCCATACCCTCTCCCCACCTGCAACTGGTCTCAGAAACTCCTACAAGCTGGGGTGTGGAAATGGAGCCGGTAGGTAGCTCTGTCAGTTAGTTCTATGACAGTGAGGGAGCCCCATCACACAGCAAGTATTCCCGTTGTACCCACTTTATGCCACAAGAGTGTTGTAACTGGTCTTTAGAGCAATGGGGAATCAGCCCGAGGGACTTCAGTGGTGTTATTCCACATTTATGCTGGTGTACATAAAGCGCAGCACTGGGTCAAACCCAACTCTTATATTCAACAAGAATTACTAAGGCTTAAAGAGAAAGCGCTGTGCAATTTATGCCAGTTTCTGCAATTAACAATGCATGCAAAATGGTGCACGAGTGTTATCCAAACTGTTAGTTCTTTCTTTGGATTAATCCTCTCAGCAAAATAACTTAATAAGTAATCGGTGCCTAATTGTGTGATGCCAATTTTTATGCAGATTGAGGCAGTTAGCATCCGGAACTAGTTTCTTGGTCCAAGTCATTAATTGTGTTTTAGTTTAGAAAACAAACATTGCATTAGTAAAGATCTATATCCAAATACCTTTTCTAATCCTCTACCTACACATGCACCCCACCCCCACTCATGCATCCAAAGCTTAAAGGGATTTTCACAAGGCTGGAGCTGTGGGGGCGGGGAACAATGGCAATGAGACAGCACCTATGCTTTTAGTGCAGCTGGTCCCGGCTCCACCACATTTTCATCCCATAAACCCACAGAGTCAAAGTGGTTTGGTCCCACATCGCTGGTAAAGGGAGCTCCACCCAAATAACACACTGGTGCACTCTGAATCTCCCTCCCATTGGTTCCCTAGAAAGCTAAAGAATTTGAAACCTCGAGCTCTGATAATAAAACTTCCCTTCTGCATTGCAGGTTCTCAGAATGTCAGCCTGTACAAAATCTTGTCTAGGAAAAAAATGGAGAAATTGATCATGTGCATAGATTCAAAGGCCAGAAGTCCAGTGTAGTCAACTATTCTGACCTCTTACATAACATAAGTCAGAATGTTCCCTGAAATAATTCCCCTTCATGAGCTCTGACCATCCTGCCCATTCCTCTGTTGTAACTTCACTCTGTTGGGGTATTTCAGCATCTACAGTAAGGTGGGGGGTTTGAGCCACTGAAGAGCTACTCCATGGGTAGGAATCAGGATAATAACACTGAAAAACTCAATGTTTTTTCTGATTACCCTTTGTTGGAGATATTAGTGAGGTGTCATTCGGCATTCAATCCTGTCTGTGCACCAGGGCTTACCAATGGGAATGATAAGTGCTAAGAAAACTTCTTCAACTGCACAATGGGAAATAGCATCACTGTAACATGAGCTATATCAAACCTGGGCTCTAGATCAGAAGACTATGTGCCAAGTGGTGAAGAGAGCAAGGTACATTTAATTAGGAAACCTGAGTCACCTCCACAAAATATCAACAGGGAACCCGAGGATGCAAATTTCAGTTCAGTGAGGTTCCACACAAAAGCTCAAAACAAAGCACAGAACTAAAAGTTAGCTTCTGACAGAGAACATGGAACCAGATAACAAAGGAGATGTGGGTAAACACCCCAGCAATCCTACATCATGATCAGCCCAAGAAGCTATATGTCTGTAGCCAGATCCCTCAGATAGCATAAACGGGTGTAGCTCCATTTACTTCAGTTAACTCCCAGAGGTGGATCTGCCCATAGATGTCAGAAAATGAGAGATGCTGTGCAGTAGTATTCAAAGCTTTAAAAAGGTGGAGGCAATACAGAAAAACAGAAAGAGGAGGTATCCGCAACATGAGACTGTTCTATCGCTATCCTTTTCAAAATATCATTGGCATCATTTTCTTAAGATGTTTACAATGTGACTAGAATTTGACTCTGGCTACATGCCCATCCAGAGGAGAGAAAACTTATATCTGTCCATTCCCCAAAGCTAGGGTGGGGTGGGGTGGGGGGAGAATGGACAAGGACTAGCAGATCCTTGTCTCTACCTTTCCTACTGAGTGGGCAGAGCTGTACAGTTAGCAAAGAGGGAGAAGTAAGGTACTGGTGGTAAACATAGGGTGACCAGATAGCAAGTTTGAAAAATCAGGACAGGGAGTGGGGGGTAATAGGCACCTATATAAGACACAGCCCCAAATATCAGGACTGTCTCTATAATGTTTGGGACATCTAGTCACCCTAGGTATAGACCTAGGTCATCAGAGAAGACCTGACTCCGACTATTGTAGTCATTGGGCGTCTTTCCATTGGCATCAACAGACTTTGGATTATACCATAAATTTCTACCTGCCCCACCTCCAGGAGCAAGGAGGAAGCAGGATAAGAATTGTGTGTCTGATTCCCAGTGCCTCATGGTGGTACTCTGGGGTCATACAATTTACACATCTGCCCTTTCTCAGGACTGTGTCTAAAGTCACAATCTCTCCCAACGAACAGACCGAGAACTGCCTGTGTAATCTTCAAACAGTGGTACCTGTTTTTATTCTGTTATATTGTAACAATCAATAAAAGCTACACTCTTTGAGTTTTTGAAGGGTCTCCATTTCAGACATAATTTCCTTAATGTGTATCAATAACTATAACAAATTTCAAATAATTTTTAACATCAGTTAAAAAAAAGCAAATCTGACATGACATTTTTATCACCTATTTACTATCTCCAATCAAATGGTTTACAGCATTGCATTCTGGAAATATACAACTTATAAAAAACTAGCCTATTAAAATATACTTTCATGATAATGCCTTGAATAGTTATAGTTATTCTAATAAAACTATAATGACTGTACAGCTGTTAAGACAAAACTATTGTTAACATGTTTTGCCACAATAATCGTGGCACCTGCTAACTCTGCAATGGCGTATGTAGGGATCTATCAGCATTTCTTTCATAAACATTATTTTCAAGGATTTTGAATCGAGCCATAAATGTTAACCCAGGAGTGAAAGTTAACATGTAGGGCCTTAAAATACTGTTGAAAAATACTCAACTATTTTGACACATTTGGATTTCAAAAGGAAGTTTCCTAGATTTAATTAATGCTTCTTTTGCTCTTCCAGGACTCAAAATGTGATTGCTTTGTTCTTACATGTTGAGTGAATTTAGACTGAGTGCAATTTGCCACACCAGAGTCTGAAGTCATCCAGCCCACTGTTGGTTCTCAGTAAATAATAAATAATAATAATAATACTTGCCAATGGAACAGATGCAGAAGAGACAGCAGCAATATAAGTTTTTCTACGGGACTGGTCAACGTGCCTTAATTCTGACCACATCTGGAAGTGAGAAGGATGTTCCTTCTTTTTTTTCTTTGTCCTTGCTCCTGAGATTATCAAAGATGCCAACTCTGCTGGTTCTTATTATGGGCCCCTGAAAAACGGACTGAACCCACCCCTTCTTTGAATGTAAGGCATCCCAAACAACCAATTAATGGTAATCACTTTCAGTCACTACTGACTGGAGTGGATTCAAATTGGTCTCTTTCCAAAGCCAAGCCATCTATTATTCTGGGTCATCCTTCAGCAAGATTTTCAAAAATGGTTTCCTAGAGTTAGGCTGCCATGTCCATGTTCAGGAACTGTGACATTTAGGGGATCACCCAGACTGGTAAGGGGTTGTGTCATCACCTGCTTTGTAACCTCAGAGGCCTCTATGCTGTGCAACTTTGGCTCAGATCCCTGACACCAGTATCTTGTCCATGAGTACAGTCTCACTCTGGCTTCCACCAACCCAGTTACTCCCTGCATGGTGATATCATCAGCCTTTCCAGTCCTGAGTCTCCCCACATCCCTCCTCCCCACATTCTTAACTACTAGACACTCAGACTTTTCCCCTTTGGTTCATCACCCCCAAAGGCTTGAAACCAGCCCCCTAGTTAGCAGTTCTCTTTGTCACACACACACTACATAGTTTGCACACCAGAGACCTGCTTCTGTAAAAATAAACAAAAAGGTTATTTAATAGAAAAACCACATATTCAAAAATGAAATAGTAAGAGAAAGCAAACATACAAATAACACAGAAAACAAACATAAAGATGCAACCTGAGGCTTTACATTTCTATATAAGATAAAAATCCCTTTTATTATACAAGTTAGCTATTGCCTTCAAACCGTTTCCCAGCAATTGCCCTTAGCCATACATACAGAGAGACCATCAGCCCCACTTTGGCTGGCGCAGTGGTGAACTGTAGTAAATAAAAAGGACTCCTAATGTTATCAGACTGATCAAGTTTTATTACTTTTCCTTAATTCCTTTCCAGCAAACATTACCTATTAAATACTTTAAGTAACTATATGAGAAGTAGCCTTTTGTTGAAAATAGATTCTATTTAACCCTTTTTTAAAAATCAAGGCCATTTTTATAATTAAAACCTTATCCAGTTTTAAACGCTTACTAACAGAAAATAAAAAATTGGAACCCAATGGCCGGACTCTGTTCTCTTTTACTTTGGCAAAAATATCAGTGTGAATGGAATTTCAGTGAGGTAACTTACATTAGAAGAGAAGAATTGTTACTAAAAGTAGAACTGAGATTTTACTGGTGCCTTAAATCCTTCTTGCCTCTCTTGTATGAAAAAACCCACTGAAATTAATGGCCCTGACTCTTTATGAAAATCAGGCTGTATATCTGCTATCCTCTTTGTGCCTGATTCTGCTCCAGTTTAACTCAACAGCAAAAGTCTCACTGAATCCTATGGCAATAGGATCTGAGCCTTTGCTTTAAGGGGCTTTTTGGAATCCACATCTCATGCATATGCTGATTATTATTGTAATTTGGGGTAGGTGTGTTCCTGATTCTACATAACTGCTCTGGCTTATTCTCATATCTCCTCTGAAAACATCTCTGTGCTCCACTGATTATGCTTCATATTTTCTCCCTCCCTCTGCTATTACATATTGTTATATATACCTGAGAAAGATCATGACTTTACCTCTTTCAGTATTTACCGCTCTGGTCTGGAAATCTCGATACTCTTAAGAGAAGTCAGTATCTGCGTATTGTTTAATTCCGTGAGCGTGAAGTTCATTCCAATGCCCAGCACTTGGCAAAATCCTACACACCACTTAAACTTCACTTTAAGTATCTCCTTGTCACTTGAGTGGATTTCCACTAATCATATTCTTTCACTCAGTAAGGGCTTTGGGGATGTAGTTTGTATGATAGATGCAGCAGAAAATAAAGTTGCATTGAACTGTAATGTTAACAGTTCTGCTTTTATGTTTCCATCCAGGTAACTGTCAGCACACCGATTTGCTTTCTCCCTTCCAATGTGCATTTCTTCCTCAAGCTAGATCCTGAGGAAATAGCCATCTTCAAATAATGCAATTATCGTGTGGCGTACACCTTTTTAGTCCCCCTGAAACGTTGTGTCATGTCTTTGGTTTACATCATTTGTTGGAAAATACTCCAAAGCACTAAAATACTATTAAATTGTTACTCTATTGGATGCCAACGCACAGGGTTATTAGTCTAATTCATCCTCCAGATCAAAGCCCACACAGGCAGCTCTTTTGCCTACAGCTATTTTCCTTTTACTTTCCTGCTTGACAGTAGTCCCTCAGATGCCTCTGTTCTGCTCTCTTTGAATGTACACATTTTCCTTTAGTCATGGAAATATAATTTATGTCTATTATAGTGTATTATAGATTACAGATCAGGGCCAGCATGCATTATTGGCTGGAATGTCTGTCGGATTCTAAAAATAAATAAATAAAAAGCCACCCTGACAAGCGGAAAAGGGAGAAGGAAAACAACAGAGGAGGGTGGAGAAACTCTGTTCTCAAAGTTTAATTTACAAGAACAAACCTTGAAACATGATTTATTAACATCATGTTGTTTGCTTTTGTCACATTGTGTATGTAAAGATGGCAAAACGGCTGGCCCCTCTCCAGCACAGACCACCCAGAGAGCCGGAGCAGAGCTACTGGCAGTACACACCCAAGTTCAAAGGTTCATGGGAGAACTCACCAATTTAATCAGTTATTAGCTGCCTTTCCTATAAGCAGATTGGATGCAACAAAACCACTGACAAAAGGAATATCTTAACAGACTGGCTGTCTGCGACTCAAGAATTACAAAAACAATCTCCACCCCAACACCGAGGAAGTATGTGAGTGTGTGTGAATGTGCGGCAAGTGAGAGAATGAGACAGAGGGGAGGGAAAAAGGGAGGAGGGAGCCCAGGC
The DNA here is from genome assembly GCA_007922305.1 of Dermatemys mawii. Taxonomy (NCBI): domain Eukaryota; kingdom Metazoa; phylum Chordata; order Testudines; family Dermatemydidae; genus Dermatemys; species Dermatemys mawii. The sequence continues at coordinate 12,227,766 of ML677381.1, read as the reverse complement.
AGAGAGAAAGAGAAACATCACTCCATCTCTCACTCCACAGGAGCTGAACCAAGAGCAGGAAGATGTTTGATAACACACAGTACCCCTATAACTGTTTTAATTATGATGGGGATGACTATCCAACCTGTAGTTCTGACGAAGAGAAAAAAATCACCAGACCAGCATACAGGTAAGGTTAAGTTTTCAAAGTCTTCCACTCTCCCGCGAGATTGCCTGCACTGTCAGATAATGGGAAATCCCCCTTGGCGCTCTCTAAAAACCAGCACAGGTATCCTTCCAGGTAGTTTCCTTAAGGCACAGAGAACTGGGGGGAGGAAGTTCTTTTTTCCCCTTGAAATAAGTCTTTTTTTCTTCCATCCTTACAACCTCTCTTCCCCTCACCTCTTCACTTTGGGGAAAGCAAAACTTCTGCCTTTAATGCCCTGGACTCCTTTGTATCATCAGATTTCAGCTGCCCTCTTCTGCACTTTTTAGGGACACTGAGGGAAATTAATCCAATTTGTAAAATGCTCATTAGGGAAATAAATGTGGATGTCCCCACAATTGAACAAAAACACACTGTGTGGGTTCATGAATAGGTCTGGAGAAAGATAACATCCAATGTCCCTTTAATTAGCCAAGGTGATGAACTCTCCAGCCCTGAATTTATAGGAACCAGTGGAGTGATGAAGTCCCACAGTCTGCTACATTTCACTGGAGCGTAATAGTTTAGGGAAACTTTCCCTAAGCAGTTTGAGATTTGGGTGTTTTTTAAATCTAAGCACTGCCTGCTGAGTGAAAGGACAAACAGCCTGACTGGATTTCAATTGTCTGTAAGTAATTCCTGTGTATCATGCTGTATGAATCAATGAGTGTTAAATGCGGATCTTGCTCTTAGACTAAAGCAAAAGGATTCTGAGAAGACTGATTGATGTCTGTAAGAGTCATCTCAGGTCAAGGAGTGACACAACCAAAATGTAGGACAAGGAGGAATTTTATAATTTTATAAGAATCATATACATATCTATGTATGAGTGAGTGTGAGAGACAGAGGTAGATCCTAGCTATAAAATATACACATACAAGGCAATGGCATAACACTGAGCTTTCCTTTTTCAGCTACATTGCCTTAATTGCAATGGCCATCCAGCAAAGTCCTTCAAACAAAGTGACTTTGTCTGGCATCTATGATTTTATAATGAAGAAATTTCCTTACTACAGATCAAATCAAAGAGCCTGGCAGAACTCCATCCGACATAACTTATCACTTAACAGTTGTTTTGTAAAGGTAAGATCGGTAACTGTATATTTTCATACATGCTGTGCACAACTGAAAATATCTTTCTGTGGGAATAGTGTCCCAAAGAAATGTTGGAAAAGAGGGGAAGCCAAACAATTCAGCTACAAGTAATTGTAAATCTCTCTGCAGCCTATGAGCTGTCATTTGAAAAGGTAATGTGTATGTTCTTTTCTGATTTATGTTAATATAAAGCAAATTGAAGAGGCTGGATTTTGCCTACAAGTAGTATAATGAAAGAGAATAGGCTTAAATGGCTTGTCATGTATGTTTACACCATTCTTGAATGTAAATGAACACAGATGTTAAGCTGCAGCCTCTGTAACACATACAAACACTGAATGGCCTTTAAATGAATACAGGTGCCCAGAACAGAAGGGAATGAGAAGGGGAAAGGAAACTACTGGAGCTTTGCATCTGGATGTGAATCCATGCTGGATCTTTTTGAGAATGGGAATTACAGGCGGAGACGGAGAAGAAGGAACATGAAAAGGGAACACAAAGAGCAGAGACCAAGTGGAGGGAAAGATCCTTCCTCCCCAGAATCGTCTTCCGTGGATTCTGGCTTATACAGCATCTCCTGTCATGAAAGTAAATGTGAGCCAACTGAATCGGGACCCAGACTCTTGGAGCCTCATGGGTTCTTTCCAAACAACACCTCCAACAGACAGAGCCTAAACAAAGCCTCCCTAGGAAAATCTGACTCTGAAATTAAATTTAGCATCGATTACATTCTTTCAGCCCCAGACCCTTTGCCTGTTCTGAGATCTCAGTATCATATGCAAGATAATAAATACCAATTACTGGAGTCCCAGCAAATTAATCTCCAGTTCTGGACAATGTGATATTATTCATACCTGGTAACAAATTCTGTGATACAGTCTATACAACAGCCTGGTATCACTGAGTATCATGAGTTGGCCATCTTTTTTCCACAGTAGTACTCAGAGAGGGTGAGGAGTAACTTGATCAGCCAACTGAGAAGCTATTTATAGCACAAGAACTTAATTTTCTGAGGTTAGAGTCTAATATCTAACTAATAACACTGTTGATGACCTTGATATCTTGTGAAACTGTGGTTTTATTTTCTAAAATATCACTGACACCAGCTTACTCTGCATGGATTTTCCTTTCTTTAAATCAATCTCCTTTCCATTTGCTTCTGTCACATCGTACTTTGTAAAAGACAAGGAAGATGTGACTTCACTTACTCTGGTGCAAATTAGGATTAACTCCACTATATAGGCCAGATCCTCCGCTATTGTAAATTCAGTGTGGTTCCATTGATTTATATCAGCTGAGAAGCTAGTGGGTTTTGCCTTAAATTGGGTCGAGAAAACAATTTAGCCTATCCTATTTTGCTACATTCTGTATTATGGCTCCGACTATTTGGGTAGTATATAGCATAGGTCAGTCACTGTGCTATTTGATAAATATGCTTATTCATTGCATGATTATGGAATTTTTTGTTGCAGTGCAGGGCATAATTGCATAGCCAGTGGAAGTGAAATAGTATTCCAATAAATTTCATGAAAGTTATTGCAGGGCTGCTGAACTCTGGTAAACTTTGATGGCTGACGTTACAGAGACTGACAGCCTCACAATATCTATGCTTAAAACAATTTTTCCTGAGATGTGTAAAAGCCCTTGCACATATTTTATTTAGTAAGCATAAATGAAGGATCGGCCCTGCAAGAAACTGTATCCACTGACAAAACATGGGACAAAGTAAGGTCCCCCTATCTGCTTTGAGACAATTTGTACATTCCTATTAAGTGGATTTTTATTGATTCATCCTGCAAGCAATCACCAAAGTGGTACTTGATACAATTTCAGCAAACTGGTGGGATTTATAATGTAAAGATATTGACATTAGGATCATGAGTTCCATTTAAAATTATTGTAGCTTGATTACCTTATACACTATAGATGGATATTTTTAACATAAAATGACAATTATGTACAATGATAAGATATGACCAATACGCAGTAATTTTCTTCAAGCACATTTTGCACAATTAATTGTTTTCCATTCTATAACGATGGATTCCAGAGAACCCTTATTTGTGGCTTGGTTTGACTTAGCCTGGCAAGCAAACAAACAAAAAGCCCAGGACTCTAGTTGGTGTAACGGGCAGTTATATAAAGAACAAAAATATTTCTTTGTAACATAAATTCAAGGTAAACAAAGGTAGCTGAGATGATAAGATTAAGCAAAATTGTGCAAAAGGTATGCTCAGGCATGACTTGAATTTTTATCCAGAAGCTTTGACATTTCACTAAGTTATTTTACATTGTTGCTAATATATACTGTACATTTCTACTATATATTCTTATATATTGTTATTGAGAAAGGGAGCAATATCACTGCACTAACATGTTGTAAAAATGCATGATGAATGTCTTCTTGGTGTTAAAAGTATTGCCATCTATCTACAGCTTACTGGTAGCAGTATTTGTCACAGATCGGTAATAAATTCTTATTTGTTTTCAACAATACAAAACTTGAAATCCTTAGGCATTTTTATAACTTAACTGAATACTTCTTTAAATGAGAAAGTGGCAAAACATGTAGAAGTTACATCACAGCATGCCCTCCAAAGTTTCAAAGGATCCTTCTTTTTGCCTTCAGACGGGAGCTTGTCACTCTCATTGAGTCAATGGCTATTCTGTGCTGTCATCTGAAGGTAGATTCATCTCTCCTTTACACTGATGTAAAAACAGAATAAAGCCACTGCAGCCAGTGGGCATGGACTGACATCACTATAAGAGAGAACAGACTTTGCTCCATAACATATTACGGTAGTCTGTAAGTGTGCAAGGGTATGTCAGTACTTAGTATCTCTATCTATGTAAGCACTCAGTTGTGTGTGTGTGCGTGCACCTCTATGTTTATATGTACATTTATGTATTACCGCTTTGTATGCAAAACTGTTTTTCTTAATCGTTTTAAACAGGGCGACAATGCTATTTAATTTGTAGTTACAGTGAATCTATACAGTGAAATATATTTTTCTGCTGCTAAATGTACAAACATGCTTCTTACTATGTATTCTTTGTTACTTGGTGACATTTTTAACAAAAGATAAGAAACTGCAGCAAAGGTTGATATTGAGCCCAATCCTGCCTCTGACTGAATCCAATGGGATATTTACCATTGCTTTCAGTGGAGGCAGGACTGGGCGTACTGAGTGATGTTTGGATAAATGAGTTAGAAAATGCAGAGGACAGAAATATAAATGTAAAGATTTACATCAGCGAGCTAAAGCCATTCACAGTTATCTGAATTAATATGCTCAAATAGCCCTTTCCTTTGCTCATGGTAAAATGCCTGCTAAGAAAGACTGTTATATTTGAGTTTCCCTAACATACAGTCGAAGAAATTTGTGTACATATGCGTGTTAACATTTGTTTTGCAAAGGATATCAATCATATTTCTAAAAATGAATGGGCATATTTCAATTTACCCAGAGTATTATATTCTGAGTACTTCAGAAAGATTTCCAGCACTTAAAGTGAATGGCATTTAATATAGAACAACATAACTGGGGTGAGGGCTAGATGTGACCTTATTCAAATGTCGTAGCCATTACAAAGCCATTCTCAATGTAATTATAATTAAATACTTTATGCTTTTCTTGCAAATCCTCTGATCGATCATTGGTATTAACATTAATATTGCATTAACCCCCGAGCAAATGTCTCCTACACAAGTGATATGGATCACCAGGTTTCCATTAACAATGTTGTGAGCTATTGCCATATGCTAGTTGAAGATACATTTACGTAAATTACCTTTTCACAGGGGAAAAATAAAAAAGCCCAGTTATTTTCTGCACACACAATCCAGTGCTGTTGCTTTGTCTTTCCCATCAGCCTGTCAATGATGTACATAGACTCAGCCTTTAGGGCCAGAAGGAACTATCATGATCATCTAGTATGACGACCTGTACACTGCAGGCCAGAGAACCTCATCCACCCACTCCTGTAATAGATCCATAACCTCTTGTTCAGTTAAATCATGATTTGAGACTTGAAGTCACAGAGAATTCACTATTTACGAGAGTTTAAAGCTGCAGGTGACCCATGCTACAGCAGAAGGTGAAAAGATGGTAAGCCCCAACAAGTCAATGGATATAGTCCAGTTTTAGCTCAGAGTAACCAAGAGCAGAATTTGGTACACAGGTTTGTACTCTACATTGAAGCCATTGGGGGTGGAGTGTGGGGGCACAACATGTAAACGAGGGCAGAATGTGGCCCGTAGTAATGGGCTCTGTTCATAAAGGGATGGATTTTGATGGGACTCCTTGAGGAATGAGGGACTACTCAGTGTGAGTAAGGGTATCCCCTTCTGGCTCTAAAAGAACACTCCTCATTTCTATGTACATATACCGAGTCAGAGTATTCATACAAGTCTGAAGACAATTCCCTAAACAGCATGGAATTAGCAGACAAGTAACTCTAGTTGGGCCCCACTAACTCATTCCATAGAAAGGGAGGTCCAAAAATCAAATCAAGGCAGTATACAAGGAGCAGCTGGGGTTTGACATGTGCTGAGTCTTGACTCTCACCTTCCCTTCACCCTATTGTATTGTGTTTTGTTGGGTGGGCCTATAGTATCACCTCTGTTAAACACACCTCAAGTCAGTCTTCACGCTGGCTTGGAACTTTAGCAACATATGATCAAACGGGTGTCTGTAGCAGCGGTTCTCAAACAGTGGGTCGGGCCCCCAAACTGGGTTGCGACTCCATTTTAATGGTGTTGCCAGGGCTGGCTTAGACTTGTTGGGGCCTGGGGCTGAAGCCCAAGCCCCATTTGCCTGGAGCTGAAGCCCTTGGGCCTCTGCCCAGAGCAGTGGGGCTCAGGCTTTGCTCCACCGCCAGGGGCGGTGGGACTCGGGCAGGCTCTGGCTTCAGTCCCCCCTCCTGGGGTCATGTAATAATTTTTGTAGCCAGAAAGGGGCACGGTGCAATGTAGTCTGAGAATCCCCTGGTCTGTAGGATCCCCAGCAGCTGAGTGGCAGCCTGACTCATTCTCGGGACCATAATTTAGCCATGGAGAAATCTGTTGGGTGGGAAACTCCCTGCCAAATGCAGGTCCTGCAGCTATATCTCAATCCCTCACTCCTGGCATAGAAGGCATGTTATGAGAGGAGATGTTCAGCAACAAAGGACGGCATATGTCCTGGAACTAGAGGGGCTTAGGGTGCTGCCTCACCCCCTGGCTTGAAGTGGTTTCTGTTATACGCAGGGTTTACAGTTTGATTCAATGGCTCTCAGAATCCCCACTATAAAAATTCTTCTAGCACCATGGGAGGATGAATCTGCCTATATGGGCCAGCTGGCATGTTTCCATCCAGAAGTTATTTGTGTTCCAAAGGGTCCTAAATTTATAGCTGTGGCGGTCTTCTAAGCCCCAATACGAAGCACGGCACACGGTGTTTCTATTGTGGAATGCATGCTGCAAAGGGAAACCAAGCAATGAGTTTATCTTTTAAATGAAGATCCTGGAATCTTTCAGGATAAACATTCTAAATTAGGAATCAAAACATGCCATGTTTTTCTCCATAGCTGTGTAATTGAAAAGAAGTACTCGCAGAATATTGTCGGCTATAATAGGGGATGGAGGATGTAACAGGCCTGACCAACATTCCATTTGTTCTGAGCCATTTTGTGTGCACATTTTCAATGGAGAGCAGGAAAATGCACCGAGTGGGGCTGTGAATGACCTCTGGTCCCAAAAGGGTGATCATTACAAGTGCTAAGAAACATTTTAGACTGGTAGGACTGAGTAATTTTATTGTTGGTAGAGAAAAGAGGTAAAACCTACATTCTTTCTTGGTTTAGGTTTATGCTATGCACTGAGTTCCTCTTCCTGTTTGGAGCGAGGATGGATGTTAGTAACTAAAGCAGCAACTAAGCTGCACTATATAACTGTGTTACTCCTTTCGTGACCACAGCAAACAACTGCTCTGAGTTCAAGTTCCCAGCATTCTCTCAACTTCTCCCCTAACACATTCAAATATTTTATTTGAACAAGTGCTTGGTCTGTGAATCAAACTCACTGCCTCTTCTGCCAAGTGGTACCTGGGTCACTCAACCTTCCAGGGTTTGGAATTTATATAGTTGCTAGTACAGGGGCACTATAATTAAATTAACCTCCCACTTATGCTATCTCTACACTACAAGCGAGGGGTGTAATTTCCCCTGCTCATGTGCTCATATTCAGGCTAGCTCTCACTGACTTAGCCTGGGTATAAATAGCAGGGTAATTGTGGTAGCACATGTAGAAGCAGCAGAGACATGGCTGCCAGAAACCAGGGGGTATGTCCTTGCATGTTTCATCCATCCCTCTCTGCTGCTACCCAGGGTAGTGTAGCTACACTACTATTTACATGCCTGCTAGCTCATAACTCATCAAACTAGCATGAGTATTTGCACATGAGCAGGGGAATCACACCCCCAGCTTGTAATGTAGATGCAGTTTCCAGTGCCCATCAGAAATTAGCCCCTAGCGTATTTGCAGTGACTATAGATCCCTTCTTAGGTTTCACCTCTGCTATTTATTGTAATAACATTGCTTCATATATTTATCCCTTTGCCTCAGGCTGTTATATTGTGTAAATCTCACATTAAAACAGGGCACCATTGTTCCTAGCCTCTCAATCCCACAATGGTGTTTCCTTAAGTGCAAGAAACAAGAAACAACTCCCTTGATAAGCAATGGGTGGGAAGCCTTGAATGCACTAAATCACTTGCCTGGCTGGTGCACTGAGCTATGTTTTCTATCTACTCTGTCTCTGTCTTCTTTAGACTGAGGAACATAGGAGCTACTGTCAAACCATGGGATGTAATTCAGTGCTACTTATCATGCAATAACATCATTCTGCACTGTCATCTGGGAATGACTTTATGCATGAAATCCTGCCCCTGCTGAAGCGAATGGAGTTTTGACACTGAGTTCAGTGAGGGCAAGATTTCACTCTGTGATGCGAGGACCAGTGATTTGCCAGATCAACAGGGGTATTTGGATAACTAACATATTTAAATATCTGCTGCAGTTATTTGGTGTTTAAACATTGGCACTTTTCAGCTCAAGACAACCTATAGGTCTGATTTGACAGTCTTCAATTCAGGCAAAATGCACTGAAGTCAGTTTGAATTTTGTCTAAATAAGGAATCACAGAAAGATCTATTGGGTCATTCCATCCATTACCCTGTCGATATAAGATTGTTCCCCAAAGGCCAAACCCTAGATCTAATACACAGTCTGGGAAAATGGGCTGTGCACTGGGATGGTCCTCAAAAGCTATAGGACAGAAATCTGCTACTAAATACAATCTTATCCATAGGGCAAAGCTGCTGTAGTTTCTTTAACTTCTCCCTCCATGCCAACCCTCAGTGGTGGAGAGTCAGTCGATCATTGTCATCATGACTCCAGGACCCCAAAGCCTCCTTATCTCGTGAGAAAAGAAAGGGACGCAAGATGCGGAAGTGTATGCAAAAGGAAGCAAGAAGTGGAAATATTCTACCCGTAGTGAGGATGTTATCTGGAGAACAGCTCTAAAGCAAAACACTTGTCCAGGGGGAGGAGAGTGGGGATTTACATGCGTGCAGCTCTACCTGAACATGAGCGGACCAGTGCCTCCCTTTTCTTAGCTGAAAAAGAATTTTGTTTCACCTCAGGGAATTTCTCCCAAACAGTGGGTCTTGCAGTAATAGGAGCTGAGCACCCGCCATTCCCATTTGGCTCAATGCGAAGCACAGGTGGTCAGCTTCTCTCCCAGTCAAGCCTTATGTTGTCTACGTGGCAACAACACGTGATTTCATTACAATGTCCAACTTTCAAAGCATTTTTAGCTTGTAGAGCAAAAGATACAAAATTGAACAATCCTATTTCGTCATGATTATTCCCTTTTTTCATATTCCCATAGCACCTCAAGGCCTCAATCAGCGACAAGGGCCACCGTGTGCTTTGTACTGTACCAGCACGTCCCAAAGAGACAGTTGCTGCCCCAGAGATTGCAGTCTTGGAAAATCAATATATAAGTTCCATATATATCTATCTTGATTGCAACCTAAGCCCTGAGTATAAGGTTTGATCCAATATTAAAGAGGAGGCGATAGGAATAAAGTATTGTTATAGCAGGAGGCATCAGGTGGCACTGTTCATTATTAATTATTATTATTCTAATTTATTTATATTTCTGGAGCACCTGGGATCTCCAGTCATGGACCAAAGTGAGATGCTATACAAGCACAGAACAAAAAGACAGTCCTTATCCCAATAATCCTATGTGTTCTTGTTCTTAGTATGAAAGCAGTGTCCTGTCTTTGAAGATGTGCTGTGTATCATGTTAAGTTTCTGATCCAGGTTCTTCGGGAGAACTTGTGAGAAACAGTAAGGAACGTTGTTCTCTGCCTTGATTTCTCCAATCAGAGTCAAAACCTGGTGCCCAGTTGCTTCTTCAGAAGCAGACATTGGTGTTTGGTCTGAGATTCCTAAAATGGGGGAGGGGAGGAGAGTTACCTGTGTGTTTTTTGTGACCACTTCTGTTCCCAGGCTGGCATATATAAGGTAAACAAAAGTCACAGTGAGAAACGACCCACACAGCAGCACAGATTTCTTCTGCATCAGGAAACTGACTTCAAGGCCCCCAAATCATCTGAAGCTTGGCAGAGGGATGATAGTATATTATCTTCCACTTTGTTTGGCTAGTGATGAACTTACAGGTAAACAAACGTGCAAAATGATACATATTTATTATCCTTAACAAATACGAAATGTATTTAAGGTAAACGATGGATACACGGTTTTCTTTGTTGTTCTAAGTACCCATTTCCTTTTAACAAAATGAAAAGCCTTCTGTTGCGATGCTACAGACGGTAAATGAGCAGCTCTCGTATGCTGTTGTGCAATTATTTCTCTACCAGCTTTAGGCTACTTCAGACAAAATTTTAAAAGAAAATGTGAACTCACTGAACTGAAACTGGTGGTATTAGATTTATAATAAACAAAGGTAGGTCACATAATCATGTCATGAAAAGAAAGACTTTAAAATTCAAGCAGCAACATTTTAACCCAATATAGTCCCTGATTCCGCTGGATGGGAATTTTGACAGAGTCTTCGGTCGGAGCCTGATTCTCCGAGGACGGTGCTACAGGGTAGTTCAAGCATCCTGTTAACTATTAGCTTTTCATCCTCCTCAGCTTCAAGGATCAGAACTGCACTGAGTTCAGTCACTGGAAGGATGCACCCAGCCATATGCACTGGAATGGGGTTGGTAAAATGGGGGAGTTAAAGGGAGCTAACAGCTCAGCTAGGGGAGAAATGTAATAGCACGAAACCACTGCTTCTTGCTATGAAGCTGTCAGTCAAGGAGAGGAGAGATTTGAGACCCAATTCAAAAAAGCACCTACGCACCTGTTTAATTTTTGGCATGTGCATAAGTCCATCCTTATTCAGGAACTTAAGCATGTTCTTAGGTGTTTGCTGAATCAAAGTCTTAGTTTTAGAGGTTCCTCATAGCTCCCCAAGATAAAAACTTGAAGGGCTGGGGCTGTTTCCCTTCTGTGACAGGTTAACTCTTTCCTTGCGTTCAAGAACCACCTTAGTTCCCGAAAAGGCCATGGATATTTTCTGCTCGGTGCTGTAGTACCTGTAAGCTGTAGTTCTTCTTCTTCTACCAAGTATTCATTTCAAAGAGCTTCACTGTGTAGCTATATGCATGTTCAGTTTAGTGCAGGGAAAGAGTACAGTAGTTTGAAAATGTATTTTTTTTAAGGAGTGTTCCTTTAGGTGAGTTTTGTTGCATTCTGTTATCTGCAGGGGGACAAAGAGGGCACAAATGAAATTGATACTTCAGCCTTAAGTCTTGATTGCAATTACTGGTGGGAGTTTAAAGTTTTTTCAACTGTCTGGCCACAAGACAAATGAATGTATAGCTACTGAAATTGATTATCAGGCTTCCTGTTTTCTTGGCTGTGATCTAGTAAAATTGACATACTGTACAAGGAAACTGCAATCTGAACTACTAGTAGCAATAGCTAGAGGCAATTACAGAAGGAGTATTGCTGTTCATGGCACACAAGCTCCTTTATTAGGTTTAACCATATTACGATTATAACATATTCATGTAAGGGAACAGGAATGGCAAGATAAGTATGTTTTGAAACAGAAGCAAACAACAAATTTGCTTTTGTTTCATCTCTGGAGAGGCTGGGTGGCCTAGTGGATGGATCATCATATTGGGACTCAGGACTTCTGCCTTCCATTCCCAGCTCTACCTCTAAACTGCTGGGGTGACATCACCATTCTGTGCCTCAGTTTACAGATCTGTAAAATGGGGATAATGATACTGCACTCTTGCAAAGGGCTTTAAGAGCTATGAATAGAAAGTATTATTATTATTATCTTCTGTTTTCTAATGTTTACGATCACCCCTGCATCTCTCATCTCTGTGTTTGGGTCCTGCCAATCTGGTGAAAAGCAACCATGTCACCGGACCCAGGCCCAACACCATAACACCCTGCATGGTTCAGTTTTGCAGTGTAGATGGGTCTGAGCCATGCTGTAGTCATGTTCCTGAATCATGTGATCGCCATTCAAAAGGGCCAAGAACGTCTATCCTTAACAAAAAAAAATTAGTCACTAAAATACAATTTGGTCCTGTCTACATAGCAAGATTAATAGATTTTAAGACAGAAGGGACAATTGTAATAATCTAGCCTCTCTAATAATACAGGCCATAAGACTTCCCTGAATCAACTCCTATTTCAAGTCCATTCGCTCTAGTTGACCTATCACCGGAACTGTTTTTTAGCTGAGTCAAGAGACAGGTGTTTTGTAACAGGGTCCTGCAACATGGTAGATTTTGCAGTGCAGATGGCCCGTTTATTTCCTGTTGCCTCGCTCTTCTTCCTCCCTATTTATTTCCTCTTTTCTTCCTCATCTTTATGTCTCCTTTCTGCCTTCTGACACTTTCTGCCTTCCCTGCCCCAAACATCCAAACAGGGCAAAAAAGCTTTCCCCACCCACTGCTTCACAGCAGTGTGTCAGCAGAACAGTAATTGCTGAGTAGTATGTTGAGAGCTTCTGCTGGGCGCTGCTGAGCGGGGGCAAGATACAAGGGAGGCAGTTGTGGCTCCCTGATTCTGGGGCCAGTTCTATTCCCATTCTGGCTGCCTTCGACACAGGAGAGGACATCTAGCGAGGACCAACCTGGGATTTGCAGAAGCACAGTACACTCAGGTCATAGCCCCTCCTTGCTTGCACACACTCTCTGCATTAGGGCTGCAGCTCTCTGCCCTTTGGGGCTGCTTCCTTCACCAAGAGTGAAGCTGAAGGCAAGTCAAAGTGAACAAGTGGAACTTTACTAAGCCCCAGGCACTCCCCTGTCCATGCAGCTAAGTTGATTTTAGCCTAATTCCACTGGTGTCCCCGCCAATAACAGCCCCTCCCGGGCACAGGGTCCCTCTGACACCAGTTCCACTGATCATGATACGTCTTTCCTGTTTTATAAACCTTTTCATATAAACGTTAAAAACAAATAATTCATGCCCAGAACCCCCGCACTGTGTCATTTCAGTCATTGATGATGATACAGGGGCGATCCAGCTGGTTCCTATCCTTTCTGCACTGCAAGAGTGGCACAAAAGGGTGGGATGGCAGTGGAGATTCTGACCCCACGTCTCGAGTCCTTCTGTAAAGTATCTAGCAGCCTTTTGGGTCCTGTACAGTAAATAACTGCGAGGCTTTGGGACTGTTGTATGCATGGTGCAAAGTGGCTTTAAAGGTGCTTTATTAATGTAAGATGATATGAGGATCAAATACTGTATCAAGTCAAAGGAAGAAAAAGAGAGTTCACTACTGAGCCAGGCTGGAGAGCAAACCAGCTGCCCAAAGGGGAGAAGTTAATATAGGACATGCAGCATGAAGAACCTTCTTGCTTTTGCCTGCCTTTGAACTGCTTTTATTCTTTCTTTCAGTGTTTCATTTCATTTTAAATGTCATTGTCAGTGAGGCATGAGGAGGGAAAGACAGTTCCAATAAAGCAGACCTCCTAATCAAATTCAACCCCAAGTTTGTAGTACCACTCCGGGGAGAAATCCTTAAGGTTTCAAAGAAAAGAGAATAATTCCACATATATGTGCATAGGAAAGGCCTTCATCCTAAATCTACGGAAGCCAGTGGGAAAGAGTTCTATTGACTTCAGTGGCGTGTGTACAAGGTGCATAATGAGAAATGAACTTAGAATTTGATTTCAATCTTTATAAAATAGGTATGCATCAGACATGTTTTTTGTTGTCTTAAATAAACTGCTGAGGACAAGAAGTAGAAAATTCCAAGCATTAATGAATGGGTTTGGATAAACTGAGAGCCTCCTTCAACCAAACAAGCCTCATCTGAGGTTAAAGGATTGAGCGACTTAGTTCCCTTTATTTTTCATTTTCGTGATCCTCTGCAGTACTTGGTTCTCAACAGGAAAATTCTGTCAATATAGTGCTAGAAAGATTTATCATTATCATCATTTCTGTTGCAATGGAGTACAAGGTGTGCTAGGCACTGTACAGAGATACGGGAAGACTTGAACTTGCCCAAAGAGTTAAAACCAGAGAGCAGCAGAAAGGGGTAAAAGATACCAGTAAAATGATATGGAGATGACACACATCCTTCATGTGTGAATATAGGTACTGCCAACCCCAAATGTTAACAAGTCATGAGTCAGGCCCCTAAGACTCGTGAGACTATGTTAAAAATCATGAGCTTTTTGGTCCCTGTTTGTAAGCTTCCCTCCATAATTGTGAAGGCTAGAAACGTTTCTTTAACAAAAACAGAGAGTCTCTTTCAATCACATGACTACAGGGAGTGGAATTATCACCAATTATCACAAGAATCACGAAAAAATCACAAGAACTGCCAGTTCTGTTGTTGTTATTCTTACCTTTCATTTTATTTTTAAGTTGAGGTTAAAAATATTAAGTTTCCACAGCTAAGCCAAAGAAACCTTTTACCTGCACTGCTCCCCACAGTGCCCACCAAGACAGTAAACTCAGGGGAAATCCTGGCCCCATTGAAGTCAGCAAGATCCAATAGCTGGAAGCTGAAACTAGACAAATTCAGACTGTAAGTTATGTATACATTTTTAACAGTGAGATTAATTAACCACTGGAACAACTTAGCAAGGGTTGCAGTGGGTTCTCTATTACTAGCAATTTTTAAATCAAGACTGGATTTTTTTCCGAAAAGATCTGCTCTAGTTCAAACGGGAAATATTCTGGGGGAAGTTCTGATCATACAGGAAGTCAGACCAAATGATTCTAGTGGTCTCTTCTGGCCTTACAGTCTATGAATGGGAACTTTGCCATTGACTTCAATGGGGACAGGATTTCACACCCACTCTGTCCTCCATACACCACCCTCCTGGCAGTCACTTGATTCTGACTACAGCATGAATGGGGCATTCTTACTGTTTCAGAGAGACTTCTGGGTGTTGGGAAGGTGATCTGACAGGCAATGGGGGCTCTTGACTCAGGTAAGTGCCTTATAGAGGCATGAGCAGACAACTAAGATGTAAGTCTGGACCCAGGGAGTGATTGGGGAAGCCAAAAATGGCTTTCTCCCTCCCTCCCCACAGCCACTGTTGCCCTATTAGCCTCCCATGTTAGTTTCTGGTCTGCCTTATGTGTCCAGCTCTACTCTTCATATGGAATTTCCAGCTCGACAGGAAGCAGGAAGTACTTAAAATTCATTAGTTCAGTTGTACAGGTCCAGAAGAAACAAGGTTTAAACTTCCCAGGCCAAAACAAGCTCATTTCTTAGTACTTGGTGCAGTACCTATCCGGGCCCCATCCTGAAGTAATGATCCGTGGCCAGCCCTAATGCAGAAATGGCAGACAGTAATGCTTCTTGGCCAGCCAAACTTCTCTTCAGAGAAGTTCAGGTGAACCACAAACATTTTTTTCTTGCCTATGTGATTTGCAAGAGGGGAACTTTTACTAGTGAGCTCTGCTCTCTTTCCTTCAGAACCCCTGGGAGGGTTGCCTATGTAGCTGGTGCATCTAAGTTGCTGAAAAACCTGGTTATATGTGTGTATATAACACGTTCATGCCGAATTCCAAAGCTTTACTGTGTGTTTAGGGATCTCTTACCTACCAATTCAATGCAACCACTTCTGAAAAGGAACGAAGAAGTCATTCCTTTATGGCATCACTTCATAAGAGTTTTTGGAGCTGAAAAACCAAGCACATTTTCTCTTTAGAATGCAAGATGTGACTAGGCACTAATGTAATAAATGTAATAATAAAAATAAGATTTTAGCCAAAATGAATCCCAACTTGATTGAGGCTTGGACAACTTCTGAAAACTTAAAAAAAAAATGTGTGTTTTCCTGTGTGTTCGTATTTCCACGTTTTTACTGAATCAGGAAGCAGAAATGCCAAAATGCTTGAGAACTGCTCTTCTTGTTGGATTTCCGACTCAGCCAAAACGAAGTATAGTGGAAGACTCAAGAAACAGGCTGTTCACCTGAGGTTTCTAATACAAAGTGTGATAAGTTCAAAGTTCCCAAAGCCATCCAAACTTTTGGATGTTTATCTGAACCAAACATCCTAATATCAGCCTATCACTGATCATGATGAAAATGGAAGGGGAGCTTAGTTGTCAAGTATTGTGGCTGCTTGACATGTGGCTTGCCTCCTATATATGTGGCCAGATCATTACTTATATGATAAGGTTGCTAAGAGTCTGATCTAGCAAGACAGCAGTCAACAGGAACTTTCCATTGACTTCAATGGGTGTAAAATCATGCTGTAAATTAACAGTCTTAGTGGGTTCCCTAAGAGGATTTTCTCCACCAAATCCATTTTTGTTGCATAATTAAAAATCCTGGCTATCTTATTGAAATAATGAATCACTGGTCAGGGTAGTTTTGGGGGCTTAATGGGGGATTTTCAGTCAGTGTTATGGTCTTTTAACAACATTTTACATTTTAGCAACAAAATGATGCAGGTAATTTCTTAATGCTTTGCATTTCTGATGCTACAGCATCTGAATACTGTTAGTGAGAGCAAGAACTTGGCAGAATTACATGTGAATTTTTTTTCAATCTTTTCCACTTCAAAGAAAGAATGTCTGAAGCAAGGAGGTATGTAAACTTTCTGTTTTCTGCACTGCAAGTTATTTCAGGAATAAAAATGGATTTCTTTCAGACTTTTCATTTGCTTTTGTGTCATTTCTGTTTAAAGAAGTTATGCCAAATATACATGTAACTGAATTCAGTTTGTACAGTTAGGTACTGATCCTGCAAAGACATACAACTGGTGTAAATGTACACATGCAAATAGTCCAATTGAGCCCCATGGAGCTACCCATGTGTGTAAGTGGCTGCAGGATCAGAGCCTCGCTTATATTTGTCCTTCATTTTGGTTTCATTTATTTGTGTAAATATTAGCATCCATCAACTGTGTAATACAGATTTTTCATTAGTTCTTTGATCATGGTGGGAAAAGCTATTAATTTAGTCAGTTCCCTGCAATGAGCTCACGGGTTGCTGCAATACCAGGAACTGATGAAAACAATAAATGTTAGACCATATTAGATGTAAAGGTTAATCCATAAATCAAAGGGAAATGTCAGATGCCTTTTAACATTGATTGAGATGTAATTTGGTGTTGGTAGTGATATGTTTGTTACATAAATTCACAAATGCACTCAATTCCTGTTAGGAGTCTGGGTCTTGGTAACTTGAAACAAATTAAGTAGATTGTTTTGTTTATATAGCCATAGAAAGATTGATTACCTCATTCCATTTTGATTGCCATATATCACCGATTTCAAAGCAAATGAATATTTACAACTGACTCTTCTGCCAGTGCTGTACATGTGATTCAGAATGGAAAGTGCAATCTATTGTTTTTCCCTGAAAATACCAACATTTACTCTAACTACCATTTCATTAAGTGTGCTGTTTCTTTTTATTTTAAATTATCCCATTTTTAAAAAAATTACAGACCAAGATAAAGCCTCTCAATTCATATGGCCAAATATTTACATGAAAACAAAGATAAGAAGGGAATGACACAATTTAGACCAAAATAGAATACACTGATTTGGTGCCAAAAATAACAGAAAGAAAAGGCTATTAAGGACTGACATCGGGGACCTGAGACTCACTTATATTAAGGCCCCTTTGCATTGCTCTGTAAATAATATGAGAATGAGGTCCCCAGGTAAGTAAATAAATTAAACCGCTCAGGCATTATCTACTGTAGGGAATTTTAGAAAACACTGGTAGTAGTACCAGTTCTGCCCCAATGAAAACACCAGTGAAAATCACAGATATCTGCTGCTTGTAGACTTTTTACTACTCGTCACCAAAGCTTTTCCTACACAATGACTCCAGTACATGGTAAATTCTTTATCGTCTGGAGTTTTTACTAGGAGACTGGAGGTCTCTGTGAAGAGAGAAGCTCTTGAACACTCATAAATTATTGGGCTTGAGGTAGGAAGCACTGAGTTAAAATCTATGGGCTGTGTTATCAAGGAAGTCTGCTTAGAAGGTCATAATGGTTCCCTTGGGCCTTATCATAATGGTTTCTTCTAGCCTTAAAGTCTTTGCATGTATGACTCCTAACCAGTAAAGCAGAGCCAGTGCTACTACTGCTGGGAATTCCCTGCCTTCTCCCCTTCCCCCCCCACCCCCCAAAAAAATCCTGAATGTAGGTGAGGGCATAAAAAATCAAACACCCCAAATTCTTCTACTACAACAAATTAGAAGAGATGAGTTTTCATCCACTTCTAAATCATCCTGAACCTCTTCCCTGCAAAGCAGTTGGACACTGCCAGGCAAGGAAAGTATAGCTGAGATTTTTAAAGCCAGTGAAAGCGCTTGGATGGCCAATTCTCACTGGGAGTCCACATACTTTCAGGTGACTTTGAGAATTTCAGTCTACACAGCATATAGGCAATATGGTTGTACTGAGGCTTTGCGTGTGTATAGTGGGAGGAGCACCCAGGTGAAACACTGGAAACATGGGAGCACATTCTCAGCAGGTGTAAATGGTCACAGGTGCATTGACTTCAATGGCATTTCACTCATTTTCACCAGCAGAGAAGTTGACCCATAATTCTGTGCTGCCTTATAAGACCTTGACACAAGCCCAGGCATGGGGTAGAAGGGTCATAATGGTGCAAGGATTCTGAGCGGTGTTGCTGCCCATAGGCAGGTGGGGACAGTCTGCTGTAACTTGGCCCTCCAAAGGTGACTAAACAGCATTGGCCCCTGGAACGGCCTACCATAAAAAGCGCAAAAATGGCTTAAAGCCACATTATCCCATAACCCCACCCCAGGCTATGAGTTTTGTGATACATCATTTTGAAGCTTGGAGCAAAATCATCTTCTTCTTGGTAATCTGAAGCAATGCAGTCAAATTTCAATCACACACCTACTCGGTATAACAGTGCATTGCCAGGTAACATCAGAATGCTGTATATTGGGAGTGTGATTCTTTCTGCTATAATAAATCTGCCTCTCTATAGGGGCTCTCCTCTATAGCTTTTTCTGATATGAGATTAGAGGTTTTAGATTTTTCATCGACATTTAACGTATTTACATACAGCCGTCTCATCGTATGCTCAATATCCCCTGCTTTCAATGAATGAATTATAATGAGAGCCACAACAGCAACTTGTTCCCATGCATTTTAAAACTAAATGCAACAACTCTGAAATCTTCTCTGTAGACTAGAGGTATCCCGCTGATTCACATGGATAGTATCTCTAGAAATAAATAAAATCATATTAGTATTCACAATGCAGTACACTAAAATTCTAATTAGAAGGGCTGCCATAAAAACTACAGTGGCATAGGTAAAGAAAGGTAAACTAGGATGAGCCTCAAGGATGTAGATAAGAAGGAGTGTTGGATGTAAAGAGACCTACGAACCCCATCAGTTTCAGGAATTCCTGCCACTCTCCATTATAGACACACGCACACACACACACACAGACACACACACACCAGTAAAGGCCAGTTCTCACTTCAGTTACAGGAGTCACTCTTATTTCCTGTTTGTGTGTTTTTACGGCAGGGACTATATTAAGAAAAATAAAAGGCAAGGCGGGGGCACTAAGGATGAGAATCCTTCCTTGCTTGGAGAATACTGTGTGAATGTGGCGAAACAGAAAATTGATGGGGATTGTGTGTTAGTGTCAGATTTTTAAAATGACTGTGAATGAGATATGAATGACATTTCCCAATTCTAGAGTTTTTAATTATTCTTTTTCTATAAACTAGATTGCAAATTTTCAATAATCCAAACAATTCAACAAAATGTTGACATTTTTCTAAATGAGGATAACCATTGAATTAAAAAAAAATCACTGCTTTTGTCAACCAGTGCCTCTAACCCTGGGATCTGTCAGCTCAAAACAAAAAAGAATGGATTTCTCCTAAAAAAAATATTTGGGCCCTAAATTGACAAAAATGTATCCCTTATATAAAAATAATAGAGACCAAAATACTGTACAGTCCATAAACCTGATCCTCCTGTCATTCACAATGGTCTAAATGCAGAGTGATGCCATTTACTTCAGTGGCATTACACTGCTGTAAAACTGGTGTAAGCAAGAAGCGAATCAGGCCTACTGCACAGCTGTTGAGCAAAGGTAACTGTCCAGATAGAGGTCCCCATAAGAATCGAGCCTTTCTCACCAGATGTGAAGACGTGTGGAGTTAGTAAGCTGCATGAAGAGAGTGGGTTGTCTCCTCCTACAGTCACACTGGGATGCCCTAATTCAAATGCTTGTTATGCTTTCCCTTTAGCACACAACATGTACTTTTCACTATAGTTGACTTTTATTTCAGATTCAATAAATCAATAAACAAAGAAAGAACAAAAATAAAGTTTCTGCAAGGAAAGGGAGACCACCACAGGCAGCTGTGGAGCTTAAGAAGAATACCACCATGTTATGTTTTATAAACTGATCACAGATATGACCTGTGTTTGGTTTAAGTTATTAAACAGGAAATAAAATGAACATCTGAATGACAGCCCATCCCCTTTAGAGGTAAGCTAGTAGTTTTTAACTTTCTGAGATCTGGTCTATGTTTAATCTTCAAGGGCGGATGCCATCTCTAGCACCAAGGACCAAGTCTAAGAGGGCACAACTCTTTGAATATCCATGGAGTACTGAATATGCATGACAGCCCTGAACTTAGCAAAGCGCGGAGTTGGATTCCCTACGCAGTTTTAGATGCCAGTGATGTTGCGTGAAAATGACAGATTTCATGTCCTAGAAGATATGTGAGGGAGGATTAGATAGTCGACTCTTTTGTTCTGTAAAGGTATTAGTTTTCAATTTTTAAGCCTACACGTGTATTCCATTAGGGTCAAATCCTGCAACCATTGCACAGCCTGCCTACATGCTGGAGACCTCTGTCCAGCATGGGAGTTGGAATCCTGTCACCAGGAAAGAGAATATCATGGACCCATTATGGCTGCAACTACAGCCTCAGGTCTGCTGTAAACTACGTGGCTATTCCACTTCCCAGAAAAAGAATAGAGAAGTCAGTGGCTCTATTTAATCACCTTTCCCCAACCCACCTGCCTCCTGATACACAGGAAGCCCTCTCATGTACAGGCAGAGAGAGCAAAACCCCTCAGCATCTTTCCTAATCATGTCTTGCCTTTCTCCTCAGGAACGCCACCTGTTCTACAAGACCAGGCTCCACAGAGGACTGGGGCAGAGAGAGGCACTAACTGATCTGAGATCTTTACATTTTAGTTTAATTAGTATTATTTTTAAAAGTATTTCAGTTCATCTTCAATTTAATTAGTCAGCAGGGCAGAAACATAATTCTCCTATCCCAGGGCCTGGCCTGATAAAGAGACACTTTAAGAGATTTCCTCTTCGATTTGTTGTTAGCTGAGATCTTTTCACTTGACTATCGTCTCTCTTTTCTTCCTCTACATTTTTTGACTACTGGGCTAACCCAATGAGCTCATCACAACGCTGGAGTTTGATCAGGAAGTTTTCACCTGGGAAACTCGGAATCCACAGCAAAATGAGATGTAATTGCCAACTTTGGTGGCGCAGCGGAAGCAGAGGGACACCTGCCTGAAGCAACGACTGTTGGAAACTGTGACAAACTCTTCCTTTGTTTGGGATCATCCCATCTGCAAGCTCTTTCACATAAGAAAATTAGATGATATCTAACCAGCTTCTTAGGGGTGATTTTTTAAAAATCCAGCATTAAAAGATGGAAGCAATCACAACCATCCACACACATTAGAAATGCTCTACCATAGTGCAAGAGAAACAGAATAAATAAAACAATGCTGATTGGACTGGGTTATCTTTATCTTCCCCACTCCACCCCACCCCAGGCAAGTGCTTGAATAACTGGAAACTTAAAACATGTTTAAAATGAAAGAGGAGAGGTACAAGAATCACCCTCCCCTCAATAAACCCCACTCTGACAAATAAGAGTGCCTAATTCAGTACAAGGGAAATGCACTGCGTGCTGTAGGGGCCGCAGATGGGAAGTGCAGCTAAGGGTTGGGATCCTCTACCACCACTTTGCATTTGCCGAAGTTAGCCTCTGAGCCAACTCCATATGGTCCAAATATGCAAGGTGGGGAAAGGGAACAGCAGGGCAGACTATGGCTGCTGAGTCCATGATTTGGACACAGTGGCCACAAACTAGCACTTACAGGGCGTAGGGAGAGTGGTACCCTTATTCCAGTCCAGAAGTGGGGACTGCTGGGGGGCTCAGCACAGAACTTGTGCGAATTAAAGGAGCCTGAAGGCAGTTCTTATCTGCACTGGCTGCTAATAACCCCACTGAATTATTCCAGCAGACAGGGACTGCTGGGGTGTCCCAGTGATGCCCTTCCTTCTCTGCCACCCCACTTTCAGGTAGGAGGGTGTCAGCCTCACAATGGAGCTTTGATACTCACTCACTTGATACTCTCAGCCTTGAGATTCTCCCATAATCACAGGAGTCCAGTAGCTGGGGCTTTAGGAAAGACAACAAATATCATGAGCCTGGCAATAAAATCACAAGATTGTCAGCACTGACAATGAAAGTCCAACTGAAACTCCCGGGAGAACTGAGGTAGAAAGAATATAATCCCCCGAGATACAAGCTCTTTTAGAAAATGCTATGGAGACTTTAATGCCCATTAGCAACCAGGACCTCCATTTTAGCACTCAGCAGCACGCTGTCAGTGAAAAGCTTTCTGTGATGTTGGCTCATTACTAAGTAAGGGCAAGAGTCCCATCTCCTGAGTCATCAACACTTCTTCCTGAAGCCACCTGGATTGTCCTTGGAGAAAATGGGGTTCCCATACCAAGTGCTAACCACGTTTGACCCTGTTTAACTTGTGAGCTCTGACTAGATTGTAGCTTGAGGTGGGATGGCTGGAGGCAAGAGAGATGCAAAATAAATAGTGTCCGTAATACTTCCCTGCAGCTAGAAGAACTATTGTTTTAACTCTCCTGCTGTGTTGAAGGGTCTCATGAAAGTGCACAGTCGTAGTAATCATTTGTTTTGGCACCCTTCCAGGAATAAACTGAGTGAGTCTGAAATGGAGCAATAACTTTAACTCTGAATTTCTTTGCTTTTCCTGGCATGGCATGTGTTGCACTCTTAATGCTAGTTTAATGTAACTTTTCGTAGCTAAATATACATACACAGCAAAAAACCTGGGTAAATCACAGTGGAGGTAAAGAAGCTTGCATTGAACTGCTGACGTTCAGCTGATAAAGAGTAGCAGAAGATCACCAATATTACTCCAGCTGGGACAGCCACTGAGAGTATGTCTACACAGCAATAAAAGACCTGTGGCATGGCCACAGCTGGCCCAGTTCAGCTGACTTGGGCTTGTGGGACCTGGGCTGAGGGTCCTGGGCTGGACATTCAAACTGGGGCTGGAACCCAGACACTAAGACTTCATAATGGGTTAGGAGGGGAGGTCTCAGAGTAGGGTGACCAGATGTCCTGATTTTATAGGGACAGTCCCGATATATGGGCTTTTTTCTTATATAGGCTCCTATTACCCCTCACCCCCGTCCCAATTTTTCACACTTGCTATCTGGGTCAGCCTGTCTCAGAGCCTGGGTTCTGGCATGAGCACAGACATTTGCATTGATATTTTTAGCCCAAAAGTCCAAGACCTGAGAGCCCAAGTCAGCTGCCCTTGCTCTGAGACTGGGTGTTGTGGGGGTTTTATTGCAATATAGACATACCCTGCGTTCACCCAATACCAGCATTCCTTCCTGGGAAGATTGTCCATGGGACAGACTGATTCAGCAGGACAGATCAGCTGGTACAAACTGAGATTGACGTCAATGAAACTATTCCAGTTTACACCAGGATCTGTCCCAGTGCTTCAGCAGAGAGCTAGGCCACCATTATTAAATTTATAGTATCCACTGTAAAGCAGCGAGGCCTACAAAAACAAGCTATTGCCTCCCCACCATACATAGGAGGAGAGCACACTTTTCCTTTGACTGGTCAGTCTGACATTCTCCGGGTTCTGGCTACCTTATAAACCACTTTTCTCCCTAGTCTTCATCCTGACCACTGACAGAAGATGAGACACTTGTACTGAGAGTGCCCAGATACTCTCAGTCTGATTGAATCAGGGAATTAGGGAATCAGGCCCCTAACAATTCATGCCTCTGGAAATGCTCCCCTGTATATGTTACATTGACAAGCTGGTGCAGCAGAGCTATGATTCTGCTAGAGACAGCTGCAAGAAGGACTCTTAAACAGTTCAGGTTGCATCGTGCTGACTTTATGTGGTCATCCTCTTTCAAAATCTTGAATGTAGCGTAAAATGGTGTTGGAGCACATGGCTGCACAACCTTAGAGTCCATATCTTGCTGAAAACTAAGGTCCTGGAATTATGCAGGGGGAATTAGCGGAGTAACTTTTACTAGCTGTGTTCTTCTGCATCTTTTGGGAAAATAGTTGAGGGGTGTTCCCCCGGTCGGAAACACATTGTGTTGGCACGCTACCCATGACATCTCTAGCTAAAGTGGGATTACCGACAGCTTGAGCGACTTACCAAGAGGCTGGGAAAGTCTCAGGAATGTTGGAGGTTCCCCCTTCCCAGACAGCAGCACACACATATGCTGCTGAAAATACTGTATAACCTTACCCTAGATGCGCTGCCTAAAAACTCTGAGGAGTTACTGCACAGAGCTATCCATCACAGGCCTGCTCTGCTTTGGAAAGCCAAAATAAACTGCAGAAGTGATGTTATTATTTTTAAAAATGCAATGGCCTTTAAATCTGTCCAAATAAATTTGATATGAGCAAATCCATAACATGCGGATACATTTTGTCAATGGAATGAACCCTTTCTCTATTTCCCCACGAGGTGGCAGTAGTATTATAGGTTTAAAACAAAAGATTTTTCTGGAAGCTCTCAAGCTTTCAACAGTGTTCTTGTTCAAGCTGCTGTGTGGCATGATATAGCTGTTTTTTCCCTGCATGTAGACCTCAGGTGCCCTAGCTTCTATATTAGAAACTGAATCCATCTTTCATTCTCACATATCTGGCCAGGACTACTAATGATTTAAGGAAGTTTTTGGATTTCTTTTCTGCCAATATAATTACAGAAGAAACATGTGAAATGTGAATTCACTGATGGTTGCTGTACCTAGGGTGATCAGATGTCCTGATTTTTATAGGGACAGTCCCGATTTTGGGAGCTTTTTCTTATATAGCCACCTATTACCCCCGATCCCCTGTCCCGATTTTTTACACTTGCTATCTGGTCACCCTAGCTGTACCCCCTCAGAGAATGCAACATTTGAGTTCTCTTTAACGAATGCATAAGGCTTTAAAACACAGGGGTGGTCTAACACTTCTAGTAAAGTCAGCTATTCTGCCTACCAGCTTGTTTGCAACCTGATAAGCAGCACTGTTTTCATGACTTCATCCCAGCAGTACTGTCTTGCCATCTCTTCCATTCAAGGCATGAAAGAATAAAGGCAAAGCTATTGGTCAGTGCTAGCTAGAGCTGGGTGAAAGTTTTAGGACAAATAGTTCAAATTGACTAAAACTATTTATGAATTCAGGTTAAATTCAGCAAATAGTTTAAGACAAAAAGAATTAAAAGTTTTTTAAAAAATTCAAGACATTTTGTTTCAACATTTTCAAAATGAAACATTTCAATTGTTTGTTTTGAAATTGTTTCATTGTGAAATGTAGCTATAAAAATACTGTGAAATGAAACAAAACAAAAAACTGTTTGTGGTTGAGCGAAATGTTTCATTCAACCCGAAATGAATTGTTTTTGTTTTCTGTTTTGCTGAGAAAAAAACAGAAAAATTGAAAATTTGAATGGAATTTTCAGTGTGGACTCTGAACTGAAAAATCGGTCATTCTTTCTAGAGATACTGACCAGCACTGTGACATCATTCTTACAAGTAATAAATTAAATAATACTATTAATAATAATAATAATAATTAATAAATAATAAATAATGCATGTTTATAGAATCTTTCATGCTGAAGGAACATCACCCCATGTTGAAATGCAGCCGTCTCTAGAATGGAAAGAAATAGCCATTCTGTATCACCTGCAATGCATGTCAGTTATAGGGGGAAAGGAAATAGTTATGAATAGCTTCTCCAATTGGTTGCAGAAAAAATTTTGGGTTAACAGAATATAATTATCCATGTTAAGATTTATCTAGGACACTATCACATCTTTTAAGGCCACCATAAAGCAGTAAGCTAAGAACTCCAGTAGGGTTTATAGGGTCAGTTCAGTCATCATAGTAAGTGTATCAGTTATTACATAGTATGAAACACAGTGTAGAAACTCTGCTTAAATAGTATTAGACCTGTTTTCATGTTGTATTTGCCAGGATTTAATTCCCACAGGACGGTGAATGCCCCACTTTTGTGGAAAGTGCCATGGGATCTTTTAGCATCACATACAGTCAAAGTCTTGGATTTAAATCTCATACAACAGAGTACGTGTCCAATATAACAGTGCCTCCTAGCACCATGGAAGTGTGCATCTACACTGTGGTATGGAATCCAGCAACATCATTTCCGGCAGCATCTGTGTTTTTCTTGGAGGTCTCTCACCCAAGTCCTGGCCAGGCCTGATCCTGCTTAGCTTATGTCATTAGCTTAAATCACATCTAAAAATCTGGAGGGAGTGATATAAAAACAATTCTACATCATCTCATTTGTAATGAATTACCTGTCAGTAAGCAGTTTATTTATATGGCACTCAGTCTGGTACCCTGATCTTTACAAGTAAAGTCTGGCTATTTTGATTTTCATATAACCTCAGCCATATGACAGCAATTCATCGGTCTATGTGAAATGAGCTGCCACTTGAATCAAATTCTAAGTGGTACAAATATGACCAACCAAGTAATTTTACACAAACCATGGAGCATCTGTCTGACAGTAAGCAAATTTCACCCACTAATGCAGGCTTGAACCAATAACTTAGAGCTGAAAGTCTCCACATCTCATTATAACATTCCAGCATGTCACCCATATTTCTTTGATGAAGGGTCCAATATTGAAGGAGCTCAGCACCACCAAGGACCAATCTATATAGGTCAGGTCTTCAGCTGCTGTAAATTGACATTGCACCACTGAAGCTGATAGAGCTATGCCAGTTTACCCCAGTTCAGGATCTGGCCCAAATGTCAATAGTTACATCTTGTAAGAGGCAATGTCTTACCTGCTGTAGTAATTATTGTGTAAGCTACATCCTAATGCTATATTTCGGAGGCAAGGCCGTGTGCCGTTCAAATGTTCAATGCGATGTGAGTCTAAGAAGGCAGCCATCAGTTATACTGATCTCTGTGTCTGAAGAGGAATCTTGGCTTAAATCTTTCTCTGCATTTCCAGCAACAACAGCACATGATTCACTCCAATGGTTTTCATTTCTCAACCCTTTAACGTGCAATTCCTGGACAGATGCCCAAATAAAAAGATGTTCGGATGTTAGCCGCTTGAGTTGCATCTGAGTACATGTACCCAGAAGACTAGTTCTTACTTCTACTGTACTTGCCATTGCCACAAAATGTGGGAAATAAGCCCAAAAGGCTACTGTTTTTATCAGGGGTTTCCTGATCAATTAATATAAATCATTCAGAAAGATCCAGAGAGGAATAACCCTAATAACCCTGTTAATGTTCTAGTGAAACTTCCTAATTAACTAGGCTGACAGTTCACACACATGAAAATAATACCTGAGAGCTGAAACGGGTGGGTGTGTTTGCAGGCTTTTATGGCTGCCCTTTGAACAGGTAAAGTCCAAATTGTGCTTGCCTGGAACATCTCTCCAGTGGTCACTGGTTTCTGAGCATTTGTGTAACCAAATCCCTATATAAAGTGGAGATAACACACCTTTATAAAGGAAATCATTTTCTTTGTACGTTTCATTGGCACAGTAGTTTTCTCCCAAAGAGGACTCGATTAAGTCCACTAAGGACTCTGCCATTGCTGTCAGTTTTTACATGGAAGGTGCCCAGATACTGCAGGGATGTAAAACCATGAAATAGATAAGATTGTTCAATGGCTCATCATTTATGTAATTAATTAGCACATCATACATAATTTGCTTATTCAACACTTCCCTAAGTTAATTTCATGTCTATGCAGATGTGAAAGAAACACATAGGGTTCCACTCTGCTCCTATTCACATGAGTGTAAAATCGGAAATAATGCCAAGGAAGCCAATGGAATTGCACCAGCTTAGAACTAGCGGGCCAGATTCTGCCTCATCCTTCAGCAAGTGTCTGGTAGAAAATGGAGCAGATGCACGGAGCTTCTTTTGCAATCCATGCAAAGGCCAGGCAGAATTGCACTCTGGGTGTGCAGAAGAGAGGCTATGAGAGGAGGACAGGAGACGGCCTATGTTTCTGCTTCTTTTTTGCACTGGCCAGTGGAGTAAGCTGTGCCTTGCAATGACACTAGTAGTAGGCATGTGGTCTCTGCATGCCTGGGAACTTGGGTAGGAGGTCGGGCTCGGCTGCAGCCCCATGCACCAGTCAGTGGAGTCAGCCGTGTCTCTCTGAGGGGTTAGCAACGGGCACTCAGCTTCAGCATGCCTTGCAGGCCATAAGATAATATCGCCTGATGCTCCCCTTGTGGCTGGGCAGCTGCACACTACCACTTACTTTGCAGTGTGCCTAAATGGCATACTCTAGCCCATTGTAATTTAAATCAGGCCCACAGTATGATTTACAGATATGTACTTCATTACTCATTATCTTGGTTCTGTGCCATGAAACTAATGCTACTGCTAATCTCTCAGGTACCCGTAAGTAACTTTATCAGAAGTTTTCATTAGTGATCTGGAAAACGGAGTGAACAGCCAAAGCTGACTGTGAAGAGTTACAAAGGGATCTCACAAAATTGGCTGATTGGGCCACAAAATGGGAGATGAAATTCAACATTGATAAGTGCAAAATAAGGCACGTTGGAAAAAATAGTCCCAACTTCACACATATAATGATGGGTTCTAATGTAGCTGTTGCTAGTCAACAAAGAGATCTTGGAGTCACCATAGATAGTTCTCTGGAAACTTCAGTTCAGTGCCCAGCAGTGATCAAAAAGGCTAACAGTATATTAGGAACTATTAGGAAAGGGATGGAAAATAAGACAAAAAATACCATAATGCTACAATATATATCCATGGTATGCCCATACTTTGAATACAGCATCCAGTTCTGGGTGGCCTGTCTCAAAAAGGATATTGTGGAACTGGAAAAGGTTCAGAGAAGGGCAACGAAGACGATCAAGGCTTCCGAACATGAAGAGACTAAAAAGATCAGGGCTGTTCATCCTAGAAGAGAGACAGCTAAGGGGGGATATGATAAAGGTCTATAAAATCATGAATTGCATTGAAAAAAGTGAATATTCACCCTTTTCCCCAACACAAAAACCAGGGATCACCTCAAAAAATAAATAGGGCATCAGGTTTCATACAAACAAGAGGAAGTACTTTTTCCCACAATGCACAATTAATCTGTGGAACGCATTGTCATGGGATGTTGTGATAGCCAAAAGTATAACTGGGTCAAAAAAAGAAGATAAGTTCATGGAGGATGGGTCTATCACTGACATATAGGCAAGGTGATCAGGGATGCAACCCCATGCTCAGGGCAGGCCTAAACATCTGGCTGCCAGAAGCCAGGAGGGGAAGGCAGGGGAGGTTCACTCCAGCTGCTCTGTTCTGTACACTCCCCCTGAAGCTTTGGTACGGGCCACTGTCAGAAACAGGATTCTGGACTAGATGGACCACTGGTCTGACCCAATATGGCAGTTCTTATGTTCTTATGTCTCACACATCAAACAGTATTAATCAGTAACAATCTGCAATGTTATTATGTCACTCCCCTAAACGCAGTAACTCCTTGGACACCTTATCTGATTGGCTGGTATATATGGCTTTAAGAATTCCCTCCTTTGTAGCTTTCTTTTATCCTTTTGGCATATCTATTAATTTTGTTGCACTCTCATAGTTTTTGGTCCTGGCTGTATTTTACTAGAATGATTTCACACAGCATGAAGTATATAAACCTCCTGAGATGTTTAATTTAACATGGTGAAAAAGAAAGAGAGTAGGGTCAGGAATAACCAAAACACATGGTGCACTAAATGTTATTTCCATTGGAAGTAATTGGTATCTATGCTGCTTTCTGCAGGGCCCATAAAGCACAGCTCCCATAGGGACAGGATGCAAAATACACAAAATGATTAGAATACTGACACTAAATAAAAGCCAATTGCTAACACAGCTGAGTTCTACCTCAACACATGGCCACACACAAGCCACGCCGGTCTCTCAGCCTCTGTGACTTCTTCCATTTCATGTCATTGTTCAATTTAGTAACATGGGCTTCCTTGCCCATTCCCCCAAGCTTTGAAATAAGGAGGTACTAGTATCTGAACAAAGCCAAGGCAGCCCATAGTTCTACTTTTCATCTTGCTTTTGAAGACTTGCTGCTTAATCTCCGTCTGAACAGGAGCCAGCTCCAAGACAGCAAAGCCCAGAAGACAAGGTGATGAATGGAACCAGGGAGTTCAGAGCACTTGGTTCAGCCACTTGAAGTTCTTTACTCTAAAGATGAGAATTAAAATTCACTGGATCAATCTTTAGCGCTCCATAGGAGGAGATTGATACTAACTGCACCTTGACAAGTCCTGAAATGTCTTACACACTTGGAAATCATCAAAATGCCTGCTGACACTCTGACTCTATTTATGTCCACTGGCAATATGATTTTGTTCCAGTATGGTGGGTTTTTTTCCCCAATAAACTGGTTATCTTGCAGAAAAAAACTCATTCGAACAGTATTAAAAGCATGACTTATAGAGTCAGAGCCATCACTTATGTCATCTTGACACTACCACCTGGTAACATAGGCCTTTAAATCCTGGCTTCACTGAAGTTAATGGCCAAACTCCCACTGACTTTAATGGCCAGATTTCATCCATAGTTCTGTGAATGTGGCCAGCCCCTCAGCTGGTATGAATCAGTGTAGCTCCCTTCACTTGCTACTTTTGTTAGTTCCAGCTGAGGATCTTGCCCTCTATTCCTGAGTCAGGTTCTTGGGTGTAAATCAGCAGCTCTCCAGCAAAATGAAATTAGTTTATTTGAGTCTGATCTTGGGGGGAAATGAATGGAACTATGCTGATTTACACCGGCTGAGGATTTGTCCCAATAACTCTTTGGACTTTCTTTCTACAATCAACCTATCCCTAGTGATGCTGCATCAGAACTAAAGAAGCCAGCATGGGGTGTGGATTGTGTTTACCCCTTGGCTGATATCTCCCCAGCCCAAATGGCACTCAAAAGTGTTCACATTAAAATCAGTAAAGAAAACAGACCATCATCGCACAGGCTGACGGTTTGCTAGCCACTACTAAAATATGTAGGGCCTAATTTTCCTCTCCGTTACACCAGTTCAACAAAGGTTTAACTCCACTGAGTTCATAGTCGTGAATTCCACTAATATAAGATTAGAATCCATCTGACATCATGTATTTTGGGTGTGTTTTTGCAGTTCATGGGGAAATCATTAGAGAATACTGAACATAAGCTGCTTTTTTCCCCCTTTGAAGACTGGCAATGCTATGAGGCGGGCACTCAGTCATAGATGTCTTCTTTGGTATTTGGCAGCTAGCCATCATTCTCCTCTGATCTACATGGTGGATCTCTTCAAAGCCATTCAGCTCTGCCCTCCCTATATACACAGACCCCTCAATAACATCAAATGGGAATTCTGCACATGCATGAAGGGCAGAAGAGACATCAAGGGCTTCGCAGTGTGGCTCACAGGGGAAAACTTAGCCACTAGGTCTTGAACTGAAACATTGGTCTGGGTTTGTGTCAGATTCAGTGCCTGCCCCCACAAGTCAGTGGCAGATTGCTTGGCTGAGGATTATGTGGCCACTAGCCATACTATGCGCTGCAAGATATATAATTTGTGTGAGCCACACATTAGCTCTTGGTCTATTAACAGCTTGTTCAGGGGAGGGGGTTGGGGAGGCAGTGGTGTGGAGTCTGGGCTTTTAATCTTGTTCAACAAATAGCTGGTGCTTCTGGACTTAACTATATTCACAGGGGCCAGAGCCCTGTTTTTGAAGTTGGATGTTGGCAGCCAAGAGGGCCAGAAACCTAGAAGAAAGTGATCTTGTCCGAATCAGGGACTTGCAGCTGAATCTCTGTCTCAGATTCTGGAGGAAATGGTCCGGAGTCTGATCCCATGCCAAGTGTACATTGGTGTCTTTACCTTGATTGATTCAGACTCAAGTAAATGAGATCAGAACCAGGCCCGATGTCTATAACTACAAGGCCTCATTCTGCCTCTTTTGGTCATGTTGAGAAGACTCACCCGAGTTGCCCCAGTGGTGTCCATGGGGCTTTAAAGTATTGCTCACCACAACTAAAGTTGGCAGAGTCGGGCCTCAAGTGTATGGACTCCGGGATTCACTTTGTCACTCTAGATTGTATCTGAATTTCAGTCTGCTGACAGGTATCCCTCCTGTAGCTGTTCACCTGTCTCCGCCTATGAAACAGATTGCAGCTCAGTGTGGTGAGTCAGCACAGCCTTCACAAAGGGACAATGGTAACAAAATAAATAGAGTTGGTTTATTCTGAAATAACATGGGCCAAAATCTGTCCTTATGTACACCTATGCTACACAGTTAGGGTCAAGATGGTCTGAAAGGTGCAGCTTTAGGGCAAGATATGGCTCAATATACTTTTTTAAGCAAATGTCCTCAACAGGTCTCCAGCTAATGTGATAGGGCTTAGTCCTCCTCCCAAATTAAATTTATACCTATTTAGCACCACTGACTTGAACGCAGTCACTCCTGATTTGCACCAGTGTAAATGAGATCAGAACTAAGCTCACCCATCCTTCCTCTTCCTCAACCTTCTAAACTCTTATAAAAATTAGGCAGAACAAAAATGGTACAGATAAACTGGGGCCAAAGTCTTTCTTGCAGAATGGAATTACACTATGGATGGAGTTGCCACATCATGTGTACAAAGCCTATAGCCTTCAGCAGTTCTTTTAAAGGACATTCTTCTTCAACTACATGAGTGTGGAAGATAATGGCCCCAGTGTTTATAAAAGATTTAAAAACGGAGCCAGATTTACACAGGCAACAAAGTATAGGATGTGAGATGCTAAATGAGAGAAATAGAAATCCTGGTGCAGATGAGGAGCATAACTCCACTGATGTTCATTGCCGGCTGAAGTCAATAGAGTTACCCCAGCATATGCCGGCTAGCGATGTGTCTACTCCCTTTTTTCTTTTTTTTTTGCTTTAGGATTTAAAGCCCATGAATTATGACTTTCCATGAGTTTTATTTGCCTGTATTAGGACCTTCTATTTCTTATCTACTGTTCTTCATTTCTGCCAATCGAAGTCAACTCTGTTTAGTCACCTATGCAACAAAGCTAGATTTTCCAGAAACTGAAACAGGTAAGTTGGATCCTGTTGTGATTCAGTGAGAGGGGATTCACTTGTAAGGCCCAGGAACCTTTCAGGGGAGGGGCAGATGTCCCTCTAAAAATTGTATGCTGTGCCAAATAGGATGAGGCAGAATTAGCATTAGACTTTAGAGTAACGTGGTGGGGATGGGAGTTAAGAGCATGCATAGTTGGAAAACACTCCCCCATAAACTGGAAAATATCAGCTATTGTGGGCTTCTTGCCAGAGATTCAGATTCTCATGAACAAGTTCCTCTGAGCTCATTTGAAAAACCTCATGAACTCTGCTGCCATTCATCCATAAGGTTCGGGATGAAAAGAAAGCCTGGAACTGGCTGAGAATCCATGTAGCTGCCAACCCTCCGAAAGCCAAGCGTGGGATCCAGCTGAGCTTTTCCTGCACCACCGAAACCAGATGACACACTCTTCAGACTCAATCTCTTTTTTCTGTTTTCTCGCTGGGGAAGAGGAGAGGCAGGAATAGGATAGATTCAAGCCGTAAGCATTAATGCTAAAAAAGGGCTGGGAGAAATAAAAGGGGTGGGCCTACAAAGCCTTGCTCATTGCCTGCTTGCCTGAGTAAGAATCAGCAGGATCAAGCCCTCTGTTTGTCCTGCCACACAACCCATTGTTTTCCTGCAAGCGGTCTAACACATGGGTCTGAATTCCACCTCAGTGAAGTCCCATCAGAATAAGTGCATTTTGTGAGAGCAGCCCAGAATAGGCAACTGAGCATGTGCGTGCAGAGGTGCCCTTGAGTGTGAGCATGTTTGGGCAAGTATGTTTGCGTGAGCATGTATCTACATAGGCCCTAACATGTCACGGTGGGCATGAGGATATATAAGTGAAACTTCGCACACGTAGGCATGGGTGTTCGCACACGGGGGGCCATGTCAACGTCTGCCAAGATGAAGTGATGTGAGCATTTCTGAGCTTGCCTTTTGTGTAACGTGTGTTTGTGCAAGCACATGTGGTTGAGGTGTGAGCGCATGCATGGGCGAGTGTGGGACCTCCTCTCACTGAGCAATTATTCAGCTTGTTCTACACTAAAGGCAGGTCTACGCTACCAACACTGCATCGGCATAGCTGTGGGGGCGCAGTAACTCTTTGATGAGGGCACTCTAAACTGATGGGAGAGAGATTAATTTTAGTTAATCCACCTCAACAGGAGGCAGTAGCTATGTCAGCCGGAGAAGCTCCCGCACAGACATAGCACTGTCTGCAAGGTGGGTGTTAAGGTTATTATAACTACGTTGCTTAGGGGTGTGGATTTTTCACACCCCCAAGTGACATAGTTATACGGAAGTAAGTATGTAATGAAATTCCAGCCTGGTCTAATGAAATCCTAAAGCAGAAAGAACAAAACATTTGTAAGGTGAAGTTAAAGTTGAAAATTCACAGCAAAGAACAGCCAATCTTTTTTGACAGAAGTCATTTCACATTTTTAAAAGTACTGGAGAAAGTATGAAAGTATGAAAATTCTGAATAAAGTTTCCACTCTGTGTGCTCCCCCCAGGTACATCCACATAAAAGCTAGCTATGAATTGGCCCACAGTGATTGTATAGACTCCATTTTCATACACAGTATGTGGAAACAAATCATAATTTGTAGACAAATAGCATAGTGAGGGCATCTGTTTCTCGCTGGTCCAAACTGCATCTGTGCCACCAAACAGACAGGCTCCATTAATTACAGAGCTAGTATATCTGCAGATCCAAACTCCTAATCTGAGATCATGATATTATGGCATTCACATGGTAACAGAAAGAGTAAGTATGATGACGAAGTATTACATATAGCACTGGAGACGTGTTCATAGAACCAATTATCCAGCAAGTTTACTGAGCTTCAGATTTTCAACACTTCACTGAAAACTGCACAAGTACAGTGTTTTCTTCAGATTTAAGATTAGCTGGGAAGATTGAAGACTGCTATGGGGGCAGAGTTAAGGCTGTATGGGTGATCTTGACCAGGCTAGTGTAGTTTCTAAAGGAAGGATTTTTAATTAATGTAATTAATTTTTAACATTAATTCTGAATGTCAATGTCCCTGAAAGCAGGGTTGGTATTTTTTGGTTGTTTTGTTTTGTTCTGTTGTTCTAATGAAAACATTCTTTTAAGTCCTTTTTGGAAAGGTTGCTGATAAGCCTGCGTAGACCCTGGAATCCAGTTTAATGAAGTTTTGTTTTACTCAGAATAAAGACAAATTTGCTCTGGCCAGGATGAATCCCATGTACATTTAAAAAGAAAACCATCTCAGGGTTTTCTTGGTACAAAAGCAGTTTGATATTTCAAAACTTGCTCTTTGTCGCAATCCTGTTCCCAGTTCTAGAGAGACAAACAGCAGTTCATTTACATCCAGATTGCTTTAGAGGACATAAACACCTGTTACTGGTCTCCTCGGACAATTACAATGCACTGTGGAAAGTCATTGGGCAAGAGATACCTCTGGGCATTTTGTGATGTGGTGTTTCAGTGCATGAGCTTGTGGATTTCAATCCTAGTTATGCCCTGATGAAGTTTGTCGAATCACACAAGGCCAGAACATTCAAAAATGTTGCAGTGGGTGGAAACAGATATTTGTTATTACGCTCAAGCTACACCTCATTAGGAATTCTGCTGAAGTAAATGCCATCTCTCTCCAACGGAGAAGTATAAGAAGGGTGATTTAATGATAAGGTGCAGGCATCAGCTCATTCAAATAGAATCCTTTTTTTTCTTTTTCAAAGTCTGCCTTTAATATCTAATTATCTAGGCTAATGACTGATTATGTTTCTCCGGTCTCTTTGACCTTTCATAATTTCTGTACCAACATGCTTTCCGGGGGAAATGTTATCTGAAGTGTGAAATTAACCATTCCTTTGTTTTGAAATCACCACTTGGCCATAGTGGCTAAATAGTTTCAAACCTGAAACATATTTGCATTGTTGCCAAGTTCATCTAGACCGTGACCTTGTGTGTTTTAATAATTGTAATTTCCTAAAGTAAAGTACAACTCTCGTACGAGAACAAAAATGTGCAGACAGCTGCAGGGGTGTGGGCTGCCTGACCGTAATGATGAGCTTTACAAATATAGCAGGAGGAAAGCAATAAATCTCAAAACCAGAGTAACCTCTTATTTTAACCCCTCACATGCAGCACTGTCCTTAAGACGCAAAACACCTGATCTTACCTAGACCCTTCATTGTGGCAGAGGCAGTCATCTGGGAGCAGGGGTGGAATATCTTTCCACTCTTTTCTTTCCTTCCAGAAAATATTACAATTCAAACCCTAGAGAAAAGTTCCTATTCCAGATTCTGCTCTCAATTGCACAGGTGCAAATCAGATGAAGTCAGTGGATTTATTTCTGATTCACACTGATGTAAATTGAGATCAGGAAAACAATCCACACAAGCAAAAATCCTAATAGAGCCAGTGACTGGGTGAGGAGCACTCACATGAGTAAAGTTTTATAGATTAAATCCTAGTAACTGGTCCAGAAGGTTCAGGGCAAGGAGACACGTCATATCCACATAAACAATAAAAACACTTAGCCCTTTGATCTCAAAGCGTTTGACGAGTATCATTAGCTCCATTTTACTTATGGGGAAACTGAGGAACAGAATAACTTGTCCCAGGACACTAATGACAGAGCGGACAATAACACACCCAGTTCTCTGACTTTTAGTTCACTGCCCTATCCACTCAGCCATGCTTGTTGCCATAATGTCAGTTGATAATCTTACCAGAGATTCTTATTGAGCAGACATAGGGGGGGGGGGCGGCGCTAAGATAAAATTATTCTGTTTTGTGCTGTCATATTCTTGATTGAGAGCTCCGTGCAGCTGCCTTGTGTAGACTGCACTGCAGAGAGGTTTGGCCTGAAGTGACAATCCCAGAAAACATGAATCTCTTTCCTTGTAAGTAGCAATCAGCTCTTAAAGTCTCAATGAAATGTTAAAAAAAGGGAGTGAGCTGGTGCCACAGACCACCCAGCTGAGGGTGCCCTTATCGTGCATGGAAGATGTAGGACCTCTCCTTCCCGTTGCTGTGACTTTTCACCAGGAACATGACTAACACAACGCTTGGCAAAGTGAAGACTAATAGTGGGATTGTTCTGTCGGTTTCTTCCCTTCTCGAGTAATATCGTGCTGAGCAGCATTCGAGTTAGCAATCTGAAAGGCCTTTTCATGATTGTATCGAAAGCTCCTGTGACTGCAGATCTCTTCATCAAAAGGACTTTTATGTAAAGTCTCATTTTTTCCAAAACCAGAAAAGTTCAGGCTCAGAGCATAAACATTAGACTCATTATTTAGAAATAGCCAGAAAGTGCTTTGGGTTCCGGTATTAGATCAAAGCTAAGAAATAAAATTGCTTCAGAAAAGAAAAAAAAAGTCTGTTTAAGAATCAGCACATTTCTTGTTTGCTTTTTCATTATGTAGCTAAAAAAAGGAATAACAAAATTCCATCAGTGGTTTTCAAGTGTTCTCCAAAATTGAAAGGATGCTGCATGCTAAGTAGTTCCATGGTCTGTGGAGGCAGGAAATATTTTGTTGACATGACAATAAAAACATTCTGCAGATTTATCAGATTATTTTCTCCTGTACCATTCCTAGCCACAAGAGAACAGATTGTAATCACGGTGCTCATGTGGAAAGCAGGGATCTGAGGATCTTCCCTGTGATCTCAGTACGGCGCCCAGGCTGGACGTTCAGAACTCATCAGAGAGAAAGAGGAGATATTAAAATCATAGGAAATGGCTCAGAATGCTGATAATAATGAGAATGCAATTAAAATGAGTTTGAAATGATCCCACAAAACTGAAGACTGAGGCCTCGATTTTGATTTCAGTTGCGCCAGTATAAATCACTGAAGTCAATGGAATTATTCCACATTTAAACTAGTAATCGCTACTCTGGATTTACACCACTGTAGCGGAGGTGAGAATCTGGCTCTCTGCCTTGTTTATGCTATAAGACTGGATAATTCACAAGACATCACTGTACCGGAGCTCTTTACCACTCCTCTCACAAATTAGCCAGAAACCACTTCTGTGCAAGCACCAGTGCTCTTTTATTTCTTGTGTCAGTTCCCACCACCACTTATATGCAGTCTATCCCAGGCACACACCCTGGGGGACAGCTAGCTTCTTCAGGTAGCTGGGAACTACAGCCCCAGGTTCCTCCCTTTCCTGTCTTCCCTCCCCTGGCCCCCCAGCTAGCTCTATATAGCCTTCTGGCTAATAAGGCCTGCAGGTGTTTTTCCTTAAGTCCTTCGGTGAGCCACACCCAGCCAGACCCAATTAATACCCCTTAATTGGTGCTGGGCTAACAGTGGATGGCTCAGAACCTTCTGGCCAGCACCCTCTTACAATCACAATCAACCAAGTGTTATTACTACAGGATAGTAGTACTATGTAGATACTATGAAGCAAGGTATACATGCATTCTTGCATGTACACTGAAATGCTTGTATGTAATCAGGCTACAAACTGTGCTTGGAATTATTATTTATGAAGCCTCTGTTTGGGGAATAAATCCAACTAAGGTAGGAAAAGCTATAGCTGCCTCTACTTGCCACAGATATGGCATTTCATCTTATGCAAAGTTACATAGACATCTTCCTGCTTGCACTGTATGTGCAAACATCACTTCCTCAGTAAGAAGCTGTTTCTCCCATAGCTGAAGCTAAACACCTCAGTCACATTTCCTTCAGTGTGGGTGGAGGAGGAATTAGAGAGAGGGAAATATACCTAGGCTTGTGAGCACACATCTACCAGAGGATCTGTATTAAGGCTCCCTCCAAACAAAGATGATCGGCCGTAGCTTTCAAACTGAAGTGTGAATTGACAGAACTGGATTCCCTGGTCCTAATCTAGTCACTCAGTTGTTAAAATAGGATGTTCAGAAGAACTGGCAGGGAGGACAGAGGGAGAAGGGGAAATGTAGGCTATGGACAAAGAGGATAGGTAGCTTAGGTAAGCTTGATAACATAAGCCTGAGCTAAAGCTCATTGAAGTCAATGGAAAGACTCCCATTGACTTTAATGGACTTTAAATCTGGCTCACAGAGAGGCCATTCCAACAACTTAGGTTGTAGCATTAGCAGTGTAGACAAGAGGAACGGTTATTAAGGCTATGGTGCAGCTGAATGCAGCAGTTTCTTATAGGATGAGGTGGATGCCAGACATCAGGTAGTTAGCCAGAAAAGCCCTATTTTTTTTCTGCTTGTGACTGTAAAGCTGAAATGAATGATTGAATCTCCCTCTTCTGTTTCTGAATTATCCATTGGGGACAATGGACCCAATTCTCCTTCCACATCAGTTTTACACCAGTGCAATCCTAATGACTTTTATTGGGTTACTATAGTTTGTTTGTGAACTGTTAGATTTGACTATAGGGAACATTTTCAAAAGCATTCAAGTGTCTGAGGAGCCAAATCCCTTTTTCAAAAAAGACTTAAGCACTGAGGGCCAGGTTTTTAAAGTGCCTAGTGGGATTTTGAAAAGCATCCGGGAATCTATCACTGAATTAGTTTTAGGTCCCCAGGTGCTTTTGAAAATCTCATTGGGGCCTAAATATCTTTTACAATCTGGTCTTCTGGAACGTGCCTCATTAAAAGTCAATGGGATTTAAGCTTAACTCCCTCTGCTCTCCTTCTCATTCCCTGTGCTCATTCAGCTCTAACAACTCCTGTCTGTGCCTTCACACAATCAGAGCACAGAGATCTGAGAGCCTTCTCTGCTAGTCTTGTTGTCTGGAGCACCCTTCAGTTGTCTGTTGGCTACAGTCACTCTCCATTTCATTTGCAACCAAGAAGGCACATATCTCTTTTCTTCCTCTCCTGGCCTGGCTGGTATCTCTTCTTCTCTGATATTACCTACTCTTAATAACTGTGTGACTACATCACTGAGTCCTGTAAAGTATATAGGGACAACGCTCATATGATGGAGTTCTAAACAGAATTCTATCATGGGGGATTTTTTTTGTTTTGGCCATGGCAAACGGATGAGGAAGTAGTTTTACCATGACTCTTATCTAGAACAAATTGTGCATAATAACCCTTAATGTTATCTATCAGATTTAACTTCCCACATGGGCACACGTTTCTGAAAGTTAATCTGAGTTTAGCTGAGTTGTGTGATCATGTCCAAGACCCACAAATTAGGCCCTTAAATGGGCATTAAAAAACCCCTCATGCCTGATTCACTGAAAGTAGCCCTTGTTTCGCTGCCCTTGACATAGCCTTAGGAATGCAAAACTTTTCTATTGACATAAGATAAGTGCCATAAAGCCATTAAGCAACTCATTGTTCTAAAAGTACCCAATAATCTAGTCTCTTTATTTAAATATGATAGGGGATAATCCTAGAGCCAATGAAAGCATGGAACCAGCTAGGTGCTATGTTTCGCAAATACTATATTGTATATAACTCTTTAACTCCTTATCTGAAAAACAGTCGGCTGTAACCGTATTAACAATCATATATCAGTTTTACTTGGCAACATTTATGTGTCAAAACGTATCCCGGGTTTCACAGCTTAACTCCAGAAATAGGCTGTAATCAGGATGACATCATGGTTCTCAGTAGAACTTTTTCCCCCACTTTTCTTCTTACTTTCATAATCACATGCATTTCCAGCTCGGGGCTGAATTAATTCAGGCCATTAGGATGGAGCAAGACCATCCCACCAACCTAGGTTCTAGCATTACAAAGAGGTTTAAAAGTTTACCAAAACAGTGCTGTTAACCAGCTGCCTGACAGGAATCTTTGTGGCTCTGTTATGGTAACGTAGGAAAAATGTAGAGGCCTTGATGGATGCAGAATTAGAAACCATAGCTGATTGTACAATTAAGAGAGGCCAAAGACTGTCAATGATTGAATGAGGCTGTTGGTTCAGAGCATTATGTACAAGGATAAGAATGTGTTATGATTGGGAGGTGTAGCTCCCTTATTCAAACAATATCACTGGATATGCTGCTCAGAGATCTTAGCCTGAGGCACTGGAGATATGTGGTACAGTGAAAGATTGTCACAAGCTAGACATGGAAGAATTGAAAAGTCTACATTCAGAAGCCTAGCTGGAATTTTTAAATAAGAAGCAATTAGAGTCTCAAAAACTAAGCAGTAATTGCAAGTGGGAGTCATTAAACCTAGGTGCAAATCCTTAACCAAAGTTGCAAATAACTATATAACAGTCCAGTTTGCTGGAGAGGGGAGATTGTGTGCTGTTTTGACGATCCACGATCAAATATCACAAGACACAAACACTCCTGCTTTCCATGTGGTAATTCTCCCAAAATAAAAAAGGGACAAAGCATAATAAAATAAACAAAAGAGAAAAAAAACACCCTGTAATGAGTCAGTTTTTAAGTTCAGTAGGTCTTGTACTCTGGTTAGTTTAGTACTTTCAGCTCACCTTTTTTCTTTATTATCAATATTCTGGATCTCACATGCCTTGCTTTCCACACGTAAAACCAATGAACACTGCCTGCAGTTCCCACAGTCGTAAAGTGAGGCAAAGACATTTAATGGGAAAATGCTAGATTCAGTGGCTGAGTGCTCTATAGCACTGGGGCTTCTGTACTTCAGTCAGTTCTTCCTTATTTCTAAGGGCACTTGGGTTCCCTGCAATTCCTAGAGAAGACTGGGAGGTGAACTGGGCTTTCTTTGTGGCATTCAAAAAAATCAAAATAAAGATGCGCTCGAAATGTGTTATATTTTATAAGGCTAGAGGCAAAATAAAAGCCAAGGGGAAAGCACTATGGAATAGTGGAACAAAATAACAAAACTATTTTTAATAAGCTGGGAATTTGCCTCAGTATGCAGTTCTTGGAAGACAGGCAGTTGCTGAGAGCTCACCAGATTCCCCTCTGCAGACATATGGACACCTGGAAGAAAAGCTAAGTCTTATTCTTGTACAATCGAAAGGCTACTTATTTTCAGGGAGCACAAGTACTCCTTATTATGTGAAATTCTGAAAGACTAAAGTCCCTGCAAGCTGGTCTTTTTATGGGTTAAATGATAAAAGGGCTCAAAAGTGTGACAACTTCAACCTTCTCTCACTTACACCAGTGCAAACCAGGAGTCACGCTACTGGAACTGATAGAGCTACAGTGGTGAATACCTGCTGTGAGTGGAGAGTCCAGCCTGCTGAAATTAACAGATAATAGAGAAAACTAAACAGATGCACTATAGTGAGAAAAATGCTCTGGATAGCAACAGATGGGGTTGAACCAAACTGCTGCCGAACTGTGGTGGGGAATATTCCCATAGTTGTCACAGACAGGGTAAAACCTTCCCACTTTGACTGGCCAGAACCCCAGCTTAGGGTCATTGGGGATGGAACTGAACTCACCTGAGGCTATTTTCAACATTAAGGAGGAAAACCAGGAAGTATAAAAGGGAGAAAAGGTTAAAAGGCTCTATTTTGTTCTGGGTTTAGGTTGAGTTGGGGATGAGAGGAGACTTAAAGCTTTACATTGTTTAAGCTGCACAAGCCCTTTTTTTAAAAATTAAGCTTTGACTCTGAGGGAGACTCTCTACTACATTATTTCATCCAAGGTTCTAAA
The DNA here is from genome assembly GCA_007922305.1 of Dermatemys mawii. Classification (NCBI taxonomy): domain Eukaryota; kingdom Metazoa; phylum Chordata; order Testudines; family Dermatemydidae; genus Dermatemys; species Dermatemys mawii. The sequence continues at coordinate 12,184,936 of ML677381.1, read as the reverse complement.
TTGTTCTGGGGTGTGTATTCCACACTTCTTATACCTGATCTTTATCAGTTACATGATTTAAATATTGCTTTTTTAAAATTTTTCATCTGCTTAATAACATATAGTCCCATGGAAGGAGCTTCATTTGTTGGCTAAACCTTTACTGTGCTTTATGTGGAGTGTGATTGAAATGGACTTCTATGTAGTAATGTGCTTTATTAAGCCCCAGTCCTGTTAGCTGATCAAAGATCCAACTACACAGGTCAGCCTACAGGATCAGAGCTTTACAAATTGAATCTTTGAGACATTGTAGTCTTTCAGTTTAGACAGGGCCTGAATTTTAATGTAAAGAGAAAGTAGGAGAAATCTATACACCAGAAAAGGCAACAACTTATGTTATCCTTCTTTGCAGATTACCCTTAAAAACAGAGTAGCTAATGTTTAGGGAAAACTATGCACTGAGTTGTCTAATCATTAATCAATTACATCGATGGTTCATGTGTTTCATCTTTTGAGGGAAAATGCTGTGATCTAATATTTAGATGTGACTAGTTGCTGGTGACCTACAACATTCATATAAGATGAGTGTGTCTTTATATTTTGAGAGGGAAGGAGATACTCTAGCTTGTTGGGAAGTGACATAGATACATTTGTACCTTGCAGGATTAAGAGTGGCTTGTCCACATTTGCCAAGGGGCATCAGGATACAAGATATCTTTTTTTAGAAGCATTTTGATTTTTGAATGCCTCAATTTGGTATGGATATCGGCCTCATAGATTAGTATTCCTGTCATCTCTGGATACTGGGCTTTCATCATCAATTTATTTTACATAGGACACAAACAACCACCTAGCTAACTTTGAGCCACTACCCAATCTGTTAGGGGGAAGGAAACTGAGCCTGCTAAACAGCATATTTAAGTGTCTGGGTTTGTTTCTTTCTCTTGTCAAATAAAGTGAAACTGAAAAAAGCATAGCATATGGGAGAAGAAAGAAGTTAGTTTACTTTTTAGTGACAGCAAATATTTGTATTATGGTATCCAAAGCCACTTGATGAAAGGGGATGTTATTTGTTAGCCCAAAAACGAAGCAAAACAGCACTTTACAAAGCTGCTTGGTTTGTTTCCAGTACATATGTAGGAAGAAGATAATGCAAACATGCACCATTGTAGTGCTATATTATAAACAAAGGCCTAAATACACTATAGGTTTTATTTCCCCTTTTCCTTTTTGCTAGGCATTTCTCTCCAGGTGGTAATTTTGAGTAGCCTGTGAGGAGTACAGAGAAAGCAAAGCAGAAGTCTGACAGTGAGAAAATTAACCACTTAGCCCTTTAATTCTTTTCTCCCTCTTTCCAGTGTTGCTTTGTGTAACTGCAACAGAATGAGCACTAGCAAGGGCAGAATCCATCTGGATACTATACTCTACTATATCCACTGCAACATGGGTATGCTTGTGCATAGATGCTGGAACTAGAGGTGTCGCAGCACCCACTGGCTTGAAATGGTTTCCATTATATACGGGGTTTATGGTTTGGTTTGATGGCTCTCAGCACCCCCAATATAAAAATTGTTCCAGAACCCCTTTGCTTGTAGCAAAGAGAAAGAGGTGGACTGAAGAGAGACATCTATCTCCCTAAGTCACCGAAATTCTATCAGCAGGAGCCGAGTATTCACACTGGCTGCCACATCAAGCCAAAAACAATTCCCTTTAAAACCGAGACAAGGTACCATGTAATGCAAAGTATCACTTCAATCATCCACTTCCCCAAAGCACGATCACTGCAATAGTCAAAAGTAAGATGAATTGCTATAATCTTTGGTTCGAGACAGGAACTTTAAATTGTCTCCAGGCAGTCCTGATGCCATGATTTTACCTACAGTACTGCTACCTTGACCCTCCTTTGTAACCTATGCAGTGCTTTAGCCCTCTTTAACACACTGAGCATTGGGAGGGTCACGTGTAAACAATTTCTCCTGTCACATTTGTCAGGCAAGGGATAGGCTTCCAGTATGAGTGTCACACATCACCCAGTGTCATGAAAACCATTTGCCAAACACTTGCACTGACTTCTCAGGACAAGCGGCACCAGGGGTCACCTCTTGTTTTCTAAAAGGAAGTGTGCGGCAGCCAGCATGCTCAAGAACAAGTGCCTGGTTCAGCTCCAAGGGGCTTTCCCCCGGTTTCCTCATGATACACAAAGGAGCTAATGTTGTTTAAGAACAGGGCAAGATGACAAATCTATGCATGCGCTCTATTTTGTACAGTGCCTGAGCCTGCTGGTGCAGGGTTTTCTTATTACACATTTTCTGGCAGCGGCAATCCAAATTGGCAACCATTTTATTCGCTCTGCAGAGGCCCGTCGAGTTCTCTGAGAACTGCAGGGGGAAAAAATCAATTGTCCCACGGAAGGATTAAATCAGGAAATATCAGTTTGTCTGTTAAAGTGCCAAGCTAGCTAGCTGGCTTGCCAAAAACCAAATCCCATCAGTAGGACAGATTCTCATTTTTAATGAAATTGGTGTATATCCTGAATAACATTAGTTTCGATGGGGAAATTCTGATCTCAGTCCTGCTGAATCAAGAAGTATTCCACTGAACTCAGCAAAGCTATTTGGGATGCATCTTCCTACTGTATTTTTCACTCCGTGCATCTGATGAAGTGGGTTTTAGCCCATGAAAGTTTATGCCCAAATGAAATTGTTAGTCTCTAAGGTGCCACAAGTATTCCTCATTCTTTTTGTTGATACAGACTAGCAGGCTACCACTCCGATACATAGCTCAGAGGACTGTGAAGATGATATATTTGTTCGAAATAGAACCATTAGAAGAAGTCACACACGTCAGTAACAATCAGACAGGTATCAATCAAACATTCACAATGGGACTCTGATTTTTGTTGGGATTTCTATGTGATGTTGTAATATAAATAATAAACACATCAATAAACATGCTCTTTACCAGGGAACAAGATAACCTGAAGACATAGTTATAAAAGAGATGATGCTAGTAGAATGGTTGGGGAAAGTAGGTAACTGATTTAATAAGGACACATGTATTTTCAACCTGAAAGAACCTTCATACTACATACTTATCTTCCTTACTCAGTCAGAGGTTTGCCATCGTTAGGGAGGCATACTTGAAAGCTAATCTGGAGAGTTAACAAGGAATTTGCAATAGAAGCTGCTACTGTTAAATTACAATCTGATAATGGGAGAAAAACCAGACAGCTAGTCATTGTCTTCCTCCTCCTTACTCAGCCATGACTTCCTGCTGCCCTTCTTCTGTACTGAATATTAGGGCTAAGAAATATGGTATTGCGACTGCATTAAAACTCCTCTGAAAATGTAACCTCTGACATAATCTCCAGCTCCTGGTGGAAGTTTATTTAAATGGCAATAAAATGCTCAGGAAGACCCCAATTCCTACTGTTTCCTGTCATTAAAAATATATTCTTTCCTGACTGTCGTAAGGGATGTAGGTTTCAGGGTGGTAGACATGTTAGTTTGTATCAGCAAAAAAAAGGCGAAGTCCTCTAAGGTGCCACAAGGACTCCTTGTTGTTTTTGCAAGGGATGTAGTGTAGATATGCTGTCGTACTGCATATATTCGGAATATGGTGGTGTTCTAGCTAAGTGATGTGGGCAAGTCAGAAAGCTGAGAACTACAGCTGGTAGGAAAAACTTCGATAGAACCAAAAGCAGTTCTGTCTAAACCAAAATCTACTTTCAACATTTCAGAAAGAAACCTTTTGATTTTTCATTTTGAAGCAATTTTGTGTTTGTTTCATTTGTATTACATTATATATTATATAATACAATATAAAACTTTTAAAAAAAGGTTGAAATCAAAAGGAAATATTTTCATTCAGCTGTGGGGGGGGAAAGTCAAAGTTTTCCTTCCCGGAGAATTTTGATTTTCAGGTTTTGTGCCGATTCTAAATAAAGTCAGATTTCAAAATCTGTAAATCCTTTGCAAAACAGAATTTCCATCCCCTGCCTAGCTCTAAGGAGAATGCAGAATGTGGCATTATGAAGGGAGCAGGAGAGTTTTCGCTTAGAAGAAAATGCTGCTGGTATTACCATTACCATTTCCACTGTAGTTTCTGATAGTGATGAATACAGTATGATCTCAAGCGCCAGTGCACTTGTGAAATGGGAAACCACTGAAGAGGAATCTATTTGTGCAAACAATTCTGTGCCACAGTTACCAAATGGGATGATAACACCTCTTTACTTCAAGGAGGTATATTTTTCTCCTTGGGCTAGTTCCTCTATTTGATAATTTAAGATATTATTAACACAGATTAGTGAATTTGATGTGATTTCTGTCTTGACAACATCACTTCTGTTTTGTAGGCTCTTTGTACCACACAGACTTGTCCATCTATTTATTCATTAGCATTGATTGTCTCACATAATTTCTCCTTGTTTTACATTGGCTGTTTTCACATTGACATTGTGGGTGATAACTTGGCACCACTGAAGTCAAAGACAAGATTCCTATTGACTTCAATGGAGTCAGGATTTCATCCAATGTTTTCTCCTACATGAACACTTAGTCCTTTCCTTTGGCAAGAATTATTACCTAGATTCATAGATTTTAAGGCCACTAGATCACCTAGTCTGACCCCCTGTATAAAAACAGTCCATAGAGTTTCTCCCAGTTACCCCTTTAGAGAGCTCAATAACTTGTGTTTGACAAAGTACCTTCTCCAAAAAGGCATCCAGCCTTGAGATGAACACTTCAGGAGTCTGAGTATCCCATCACTTCCCTGGGTAGTTTGTTCCAGTTAATGATCACCAGACAACTACAATCTTTATTTTGTCCTCAAAACAATAATTAAAAAACCCAAGCACTAAAATAAGTGCCAAACATCACTGCTTAGTTCCAGCACTTCGGTTGTTTTCCTAGCCAGCACCCTTCTAAGCATACCTCTGAACCCACCAATGTGCAAATCATAGAATCATAGACTATCAGGGCTGGAAGGGACCTCAGGGGGTCATCTAGTCCAACTCCCTGCTCAGAGCAGGACCAGTCCCCAACTAAATCATCCAATGATGGACCCAGGATGGGACAAAGACCCCAAGTGAATGACATACACAAATCAATTTGCACAAGAAAAAATGTAGTGGGAGTCTTTCTTTCAGTATAAATACACTCTGTTATGGGATTCTTTATTTTAGATGTAAATATTTTCCACAATAAAAGTTTGTAAAAAATATGGAACTGCAATGAGTTGATGTCCCTCCAAATTAGGAAGATTTGAAAGCTATATGCCTGTGTTTTTATGTTGCTTATTTAAGTTCTTTCTAATTTATAGCACTGTTTGCAAAACATGGTAATCAAGTTTCACAGGGATCTTTCAATTTTATTTTATTTTTACTGAGTTGTTTCAAAATTTGGAAAAACTCTGAAATTTTTAATACATTTTTCAAGAATCAAACATTAGACAAACAAGAGCTGGTCAGGGAACCCCCCAAAATTGACACAAATTTTCATCTGAAGTTTTGGGGTGTTTTGAAAGTTGAGTTTTCAGTGAAAAATTTCATCCTGCTCTCAATCAAAAACTTTCAATCACCTCTGCTAATCTGTAAACCCAAGGGACCTTTTCCTCCTACCTTTCTTTACACCTGCTACATCTGTATCATGAACGTACACCATCTTGTTTCCCTACTTATGCACAACAGACATATGGTAGGCTAAGGTTTAGGTAACAATAAGAACTTGTTTTATTCATGAATAATAATCAGAGGATAGATTCCTTGCCTGACTTATTTCTGCCCACGAGGAACTACCTGTGCCAATCCTGTTTTATCTTCACTGCAAAAAATGGGCATTTCTACATGAAGATTATTATCTCGATGGAAAATCCTCATGGACATAAGGCACAGGTAGTTTTTACCTCGATGTAGCTAATCAAAGTTAATCGTATTCATCCCACTACAAGGTGTTTACCTCTTATCCATCTCAATGAAAGACTTTAGTGGAGACAAGGCACTGTAGTTTTTACCTTGGACTAACTATCTCAAGTTAGCTATTCAATGCAGAATGTTCTTTCTTTTTTACAGGGGAGATAGGGCCTCAGATTGACAGGAAGATACATGGAAAGGTTACAAACGTATTTCCTTTTAGAGTTTGGCAAGAGTAACTAAGCATAATTTTTCTTTCATGTTAAATTCAGATGGGCTCTGAGTGTGGTAGTATAATTTTACATATAGAATCAAAGAACAGTAAATCAACTTATAAAGTGAAAATAAACTTCATGATGGCTCCCACCAGGGGCCTGATCCAATGGAAAGGCTCCGCTTGATATCTCTGGTCAGACCCTTGCAGCTTACAAATTCTTTTTCTTTCCCACTGTATTATGTGCAGTTTCCTTGTGCAGACATCTTTAGTCTATTTATTTCAGTTGTCTTTGTCATTTTCTTCTCACTATTCCTAGAAGTGTTGGAGGCGCATTTAAAATGTAAAATCAAACCATTATTATGTTAGTTACATTGTTAAGATAAGAAAGTTTAACAGAGAAGTGTGCTTACTTCTCGAGTTTACATTAGATATTAAGGACCAAATTTACTACTGGGGCAACTCAGTTGACTTCAGTGGAGTTGCAACCAGTTACACCAGAGCTGAATTCATCCCCATTTCTATAAAACCACCATTAATTTTCATTTGCAGTCTGATCATGTCATAATTCACTTAATATTAATTCACCCAACTAAGCCAGGGGTGTGTATAATTATTACTCCTGTCTCATCATGTAAGGGAAAAAAATCACATTTGAATAAAAATGTTTGGAGAACTTCCGGTACTGTTGCTTTGTTTATATGAAGGTGTTTACAAGTGATCAGCTAGAGCAGAGGTCTCCAAACTTTTTGAGTCGAGGGCCATATTAGATTTTTGAAGGGGCTTCGTGGGCCACTGCTGCCCCCCACCCTTTTCTCCCCTGGCCACTGCCGTGACCCCCCCTCCTTTGCTCCTCCAGCCATGCCGCTGCTGCAGTCCCCCGCTTTGCTCCTCCAGCCTCTGCCGCGCCCCTCCCCTTTGCTCTGGCCACTGCTGTGACCACCTCCCCTCACCCCACTTTGCTTCTCTGGCCACGCCACAGGGGCACTCACCCCTTTGCTCCTCCAGCCATGCCATTGCTTCACACACACACCCCGCCCTGCCCACCTTCGCTCCTCCAGCTGCACCACGAGGGCACTCACCACTCTGCACATGGGGCTGCCAGCAGCAGCTCGTGTGAGGAGGGGGCCACAGTGGCGACTTCTCCATGTGCCTGCTCGGTTGGGGGTAGGGTGACCAGATGTCCTGATTTTGTAGAGACAGTCCTGATTTTGGGAGCTTTTTCTTATATAAGTTCCTATTACCCCCCACTGCCTGTCCCGATTTTTTACACTTGCTGTCTGGTCACCCTAGCTGGGGGGCGGACAAATTGATGCTGCAGGCCAGATCTGGCCTCAGGGCCAGAGTTTGGAGACCCTGAGCTAGAGGACTTACTAAATGAGAAAATTATGTATGTACTCCAGTAGTTGGCATAATTCAGCCCTGATAGGATAATTCTCAGAACTAATGTGAATGTCAATGAGTGCAACTTATTTGAAAGAGAGGGCAGTAGTGAAATACTGTGAATATGATGCAAGGAATGGAAAGCAAAGGGGAAACCCTAGTGGACATAAGCTATAGACCAACTGGACTGGAGAACTGTGATAAAATATTTCTTAAACTACTATTCAGTACCACAGATACTATACTCATGAGGCACTTTAACTATGCAGTCATCTGTTGGGAAACAAAAGTAGCCAAACATGCATCAGTAACTAATTTTATGTTACCTACAGGACATCTTTATGAGCCAGAAAGTAGAGAATCCAACCAGTGACACATGAACTAATTGAATTCAACATAGGCTTGAATTGGTATGCAGAAGAAAGCAATAAAATGGGCATTGCTTTTTAAGAGAGCAAATCGTGTGAGAGTGAAGAAATCTAGGACCTGATTGAAGCCCATTGAAGTCAGTGGAAAGACTCCCTTCGACTTTAGTGGAGACTGAACCAGGTCTTTATGAGAGTATGCAATGGAAAGAAACTTGAGAGGCATGGGGGTAGAGGAATGATAAAGCATCCTAAAAGCCATCTTAGGCTCAGAATAGGATTTGACATTAATTAAAGAAACATATTTAGCAGTGACATTCTGTGTTCATTTCCCAGTCCCGAAGCAGAGCTCTGTGTAAGCTTGAAAACTGGTCTCTCTCACCAACAGAAGTTGGCCCAATAAAAGATATGACCTTCCCCACCATGTTGCTGCTGGAAAAGCATTCAGTAAGCACTGAATGAGCTATTTCCAATAACAGGTAGTTAGAGTAAGTCCTGTATGTATTACCCTTTACACCACTTAGTGATATAATTAGACCTTCAGTGTTCCCAGGTACACATTTTTATCTTTTTCTGATTAAAGGGAATTTTAAATAGCTATAAAAATAACTATTAGAAACATAACAATTATCAAATTATGACTTCTGCTTATTTATATTTAAAGAAAGGGTTCTGGAATGCAGTGTTCTATGGATTAGCGAGAGACACCTTATGTTTTTGTTAGAATTAGATCTTCTTTCTTCTGGTAGCAAGATCCCATATTTTGCATAAATGCAGGGGCCAAACTGCTAAATAATTAAGGGCCAAATATCTCCTTTTAGGTCATTGTTATAGCTGGCCAAATACATTTCTCTTCCATTTCCTCCCTCCTCATAATGAACGGGAGATACTGAGCTTAACTTCACCTTATCTGAAGAAGAAAGGGCAGCAAATTGGCAGAATGTTCACTTCATCCTCTATCTCTCTCATGCAAAGCAAGATTTTGAACACGTATGACTGGGCACGCTCATCACTTCTCTGAGCCAGATGTTCCCATTCTGTTGAGTGCCGTCAGTACCAACTCCTTGTGTCTATGAATATTTACCTGTACATATTGGTACCAAATCACAATAGGTAAAATTCACTCTAATTCAGAGTGTCTATGCCAGGCCTTCTGCAACGCTTATGCCCCACTTAAACCTACTGGATCAGATCTACGGATGGCATACATCAGTCAAGCTCCATAGACTGATGGTCTAGCCCTTAAAGGGGCCAGAGTGCCTTGTTTGGAGCCTGGGAACTAGAACGCATTCTACCCAAAACCAGACAGGGGAGAAAGAAATAACACTTTTGTTGGGGGTACCCAGAGATAGTATCGAAATGACACCCACACTGTCTGCTGCAACATTTCATGTTTGTTTACATATGGGGTTGGTAGGAAGAGTTTACAGATATGTCCCTATGTGACCATCCGTTGTATGGTCTTCATGTTTATTGCTGTTTACACTATGAGGAGGAGGAGTGCCCCCTGCAGTCCTCTGGTACAATTGAAATATGCCTTTGTTCAGCTAGTTTGCTTCTCTTCTTTCCTTTCCTTTTCTATTATTACTGCTACTTTGCCACCTATTGCCCACCTCCTCATGGAGTGTCCTGACCAGGTTCCTGCTGCCTTAATTCCACACGTTGCATCCTAGGGCTATTTCTTGGTGAAATTTCTAAGAATTTCACAATATGAATGAAAATTTTGTGGGATTTGTGTGAAAGGAAAGAAAAGCATTAGACTGAAAACAATGAAGCCCACAAATTAGGTCTGTGAAGACGCTGGGGGTTAAATGCCGTGATTTGTCCCATTCAGATGTTTTCCCACAAAGTTTGCAAAGCCCTCGTTGGCAATTTCACAAAGCTCAAGCACAGAAGAGAAGTGGGGGTTAAAGGAAGAAATCTGGTAGAAGAATGTGTCCTTTGTGCAGCAATGTTATGCCTTTAACAGATTTCTACTGAGTTACTTAATAACGTTTCAAATGCTAGCAAAGGACTGAAAAAAGTGAATCACGCAGAATTTCAGTTTTGAAATGTTAATAGGCATTGATCCTGACTTCTACCACACACCACTGTTACAAGAGATGTCTCTCCTTCCACAATAGTTACTGCTGCTGTGTTCGGTCTTTTCAGGGTCTTTATTGTGTTGTCCTTTGTAATTGTTTTGGCTCTGTTTGCCATGACAGGGGCTGACATTCATGGTCCGTGAAATCATTATCTTAGCAAAGGGCACTGCTGTTTCATCACAACTATAAATAGCAGAGCTGTTTAGTGAAGCTTCCCCTTTGGAGCATTGAGTTACTCTCTCAACCAAATGTCATGAATGAAACTAAGGAAGATGACAAGCATTTTCCCCTGTGCTAATGCAAAGAAGGGAGAGTGATGCCAACTAAGAACCTCACTCAGGAAATCACTTAAGCCTGTACTTAAGTCTGCCCCCATGCCACAAAGCACTTAAGCACGTGCTTAAATATTTTGCCGAACTGGGGCCTAAGTCTTCAATATCACTTCCTGCAGCAACTACAATAGGCATAATATGGTTTCTGAAGCAGCCATCCTAAATTCTGCAACTGTCTCTGGCTATTTTTTCCCTCTTGTCATATTATTCACAGTACATTTTACACATTTTAAAGAAGATTAAACATCTGCTGAAAGGCGTCAGTGAAATTATATTTCAAGGAGGGTTGGATTCTTTTCATTTGTTTGTAATTTTAAAATTCCTATTTAATACAAATTCTTTATAAACCAGAGGACATAAACTTATCTGAGAAGATACACACACACACACACTCTTCTAGATGGACTTACATGACCCATATTAATGACAATGGGCATCAAAAGGAAACTGCTTATTCTAAATATTTGATTTTTTTTTCAGTCCTGAAATCTAGCTTTCTAATAATCTACTGTTCATTCTCTGTCAACCCACAAAGACATCTGTCCTCTTACTGCTTGATCTAGTTTGAATCAATATGCTACATACAAATCAGAAACATGCTCTCAAAATCCTAGTTGTCTAGTAATAAAAATCACGGCACGTGTGTGAGAAGAACGAAGTGTGATTTTTGTGGTTAAAGCATTGAACTATGCCTAAGAACAAACTGTGGGCTGGGATTCCAAAGTGGGTCATGATCCCCTTTTAATGGGGTTGATGGGGTTGGATTATACTTGCTGGGGCCTGGGAAAAGTACCTGAGCCTCACCGCCTGGGGCCAAAGTCCGAGGGCTCAGGTTACAGACCCCTTGCCTCAGGCTGAAGTTCTTGGGGTTTGGGTTTGGCTTTGACACCTCCCCTCTCCCACTGAGCCAGGGTGGTGGGGCTTTGGCTATGGCTCCCCCCACCCAGGATGGTGGGACTAGGGTGGGCTCAGACTTCGGTCCCCTTTCCTCCCCATGGTCATGTCGTAATTATTGTTGTCGGAGGGGAGTTGCAGTGCAAAGAAGTTTGAGAACCCCTGCCTTAGAAGACCTTAGTTCAATATCCAGCTCAACACAGATTCTTTGTGTGAACCTGGGCAAGTCACTTGGGCCTCTGTTCCTTTGTGTGCCTCATATAGTTAGATTGAAAGCTGTTTGGGACAGAGCCTATCTGAGGAGCAGATCTTGTGTTTGACAGAGTCCCAATTTTGGTTAGGGACTCTAGGCACTATAGCAATAAAAGAAGTAAAAATAAGGAACTGCAGCCTGGCCTACCACTTTCAGCCTACGATTTTTTCAGCTAGATAGTGTTGGTTCAAGTCTTTGGATGTGGGGGCTCAAATACAATTTGGCGTGACATTGGGAATGGTGTTAGTGACTCTCCCCTCTGGAACCAATGCCCCAATATGGAAACATAGGAGGCAAAATGCCAATAGAAATATAATTTTTCAGACAAACTGTAAAAGTGAGAGCATGTGTGTTTGTGATCACATGCAGCGTTTTGGAAGGGTAACAGTGTTAAGTGCAGCAAAATGACCAAATTCAAATTTGATGAACTACCTTCTACTACCTTCTACTTTCCTGAACTACCTTTTACTTTCCTGAAATCCCCCATCTAGTTAAAATTGATGATAATCCTCACTTTCAGTCTTAAACTATTGCAAAATCTTCCGGTGCACTTTTGAACATGGGCTACATGGTGAGACAAGTAAATCACTACATAGAGGCTTCCATCTTGGAGACATTTAAGCAATTCCCACTGATTGAAATAGAATTCTTCAGGTGAGCAAAGTTCCTCATCTACTTCAGGGTTTTGGTAAAGCATTGGGATCCTTCTGAATTACAATGCTGTACAAATGTAACGTCACTGTCATTCTTGTATGCTTTCCATTAGCTTATAAAACATGGTGTGATACAGTAAGGAGAAAAGAAGTGATGTTAAACAAAAAAAAAGATGACCTTTTTATTCCCAAGTCAGCATGTTTACACTAGACCTTTTAAAGAGGGCCTAAGAAAACATATTTTTTAAAAATATAAAATACATTGCTACAGTTTTTAAGGAAAATCATGCAAAAATGTATCTACACACATCAAACTAACTGACCTTTTGATATAACACCACGTGGTCATATACATGAAAGCCCAGGGAGCCATATTATCTCCCCTGATTTGCATCAGAAATTAAAAGGTATCCCGTAATAGAATTGACGTGCTTTCCATTGGGTACAGGACACTAGGTAGGTTTGGATGTCATTCAGCGAAGTGAGCAGCAGCTCTCTCGAAGGTCGTTTATAGTTTTTGCAAATGGGATAATGTTCCTTTTTTTAACATTCTGGGACCTTCTTTTAAAGAGCTTTCAGAAGGAACAAACAAAAATAAGATTTTTTACAGATGAGAGAGATACAATTCACACTTCATGCTTTCCCTGTTTTGCACTAGGCTAAGTAACAAGAGTACTGGAATTGGATCCTTTGATTCATTGTGTTTGTAGTGTGGATGAGCCCTTACTTGGAAAGAGACAGCATGATTGGCATGAGCCATGGATTTAAGTTCCCCTTAATGGTTTAACTCCTCCACGGTGGCTTTGACCAAAGAGGTGGGGATCTAATTAGGTAAATTTCAAGGACCTGAATCTACTGTGATCTGGCTAGAACAGCCATGTCCCTGATGTCTCCTACGTGTCACGAATTGGGACGTGGGCAGTCATGCCTAGTAGCTGGAGTAGGAGCTAGAGCTGGCGGGCAGAACCAGAGTCAGAAAGCCAGTAGCCAGAGCCAAGTGGTGGGAGCCAGAGTCAGAAACAAAAGCCAGTAGTTAAAGCCAGAGTCTGGAAGCCAGTAGGGAAGCAGGGCCGGAGTGGACTGGGCAGGACAGGAACAAGTCTGGGAACAAAGCAAAAGCACGGTTGGAGGAAAGCTAGGAGCAGGGCAGGCACAGGAGGGGTTTACAGCTGAGGCCATACCCACTGAGCAGCCAGAGATCAGCTTCTCACTGTTGGGTTGAAGAGCAGGGTTGCTGACTCCCTCGGCCAATCAGGCAGAGGATCAGACAGGCAGCCCTGCTGCACTCAGCTGTGCCCATGTGCTGCCTGGGGACTGGGCAGGCACAGCTGTGTGTCCTCATTCCCAACACTCAGTAATCAAGAGGCATGGCGCAACCAGAGATGAAGAGTAACCTCCCCTAAAACAGTGGTAGGGAAATGATCTACTTAGTGGGATTTGCTTTGCAAGATTGTAAAATATGCAGGAAGAGGACGGTGCCAGGCAACACATGGCAAGACTAGGCCCATGAGATGGGATTTTAAAAGCACCTAAATGACTTTCGAGCACGTCTCATTGGCTTTCAATGGTACTTGTGTTCATAAATCACTTAGGTTATGTCTACCCTACAGATACTATAGCAGTAGAGTTATGGCACTGCGGCTGTGCTGCTGTAGTGCATAGTGTAGGCACTTGTCTCCCTGATGGAACTGGTTATCCTCTGAAAGGCAATAGTTAGATTGACAAGAAGAATTCTTCCTTTGACCCAGAGGTGTTTTCACCAGGGCTTACTATGCTTAAGTATGTCTCTCAGTGATGTGAACCTTTCAGATCTCTGAGTGACACAGCCAGGCTGATCTAAGTTTTAGGTGTGGACTGGCCTTGGACACTTCTGAAAATTCTATCCCATATTGCTAAGAGATGTATTATCCTGAATGTATCTAAAAGCTGTGTGTTTATCAGCTTTCCTGCGCCAGCCCCAGGACTTCAAAGGGCTTACAATGAACGTTATCTACCCAACATGAAATACATTTTTGAGACCCTGTGCTGAAAGCAAGTCCTGAACTAGAGTAAATCGACTGATATACAGAATATTGAATCTCACCAGGAGTAGTTTGCATCTTTGTGCTGTGGCTTTTATTCAACCTCAAATAACCTTCTCATGCTCTCAAATATAAATCAGTCCGTTGTTGCTTTAATGAGCTAGACATATGGTATTTTTTTAAATAGGAAGGGATAGGCAAAATTAAAAATAAATGTGTGCTCTGGTCTCCTCCAGAGGAACATTAACATCGTTCACCAACTATTTCTATTGTACACTAATGCTACTAATTAAGGCAATCTCTCGTTAAAATCTTTTAGTGAAGATTATTAGGATTATAGGGTTACAGTTATTACAATACAAAAGCCAGTGGATTCCATGTACTGTAGGATTTGATAGTAACAGCCACTCTAGCTATTAGAACCACTACCCAACTGGATTTCAGGAAGAATAAGTAAGACACTGTATTTTGCACCCGCTGGACTGTCAGAAATGCCATTATTGTCTGCATTGAATTTATTCTTGCTTCTTCTCCACAATAGCCCAGCTCACTGTATATTTGCCTTCTTTGTCCAGCTTGACATTTGGTCCCACACCCAGTGATGTCTGGCTTGAAGGAAATCAAGTAGGAGTTGGTCACTTGTGTATTTTAAACAGCTCCACTTGATAACTGCACAGCAAAGCATTTCTGAATGTCAGATGGTCACCCGCTGGGGAAAGGAAACCACAACCATTCCACTTCAATGGTCTGTCCATATACAGTAAGGTGCATTTACAAGACATCCTTCTTCATACTATAAACATGAAACCTACAATTAAATAGGAAAAATTAAGTTGCCAAGCAGCAAATACTAAAAAGGCACCTACTTCAATAGTGTTCTGTTTCAGACAGCTCAGTTTGCCTAAAACGACAGAAAGTGTGCGAAAGGCAGGTCACAGCTATTTCCAGAAACGGTGGAAGTGATTTCTAGCTCCTTGACGCCAGGAGTTGGAATTTCCAGACACTAAGAAGCACTAATGTAAAATGTCTCGGGTGCCAAGGAGTTCACAACTATCATTAATTCAACCACAAAAAGTGCATTTCAGGTAATATTAAGGGCTTGACTTACACCCACAATAGCAATTAAAATCAGTTAAAGCTGAAAATCTTTGTTGACACTCCAACCTTCGATCATGCTGATGGGCAATGAAAAAATGCACCATGGGAGAAACTGCGGTCAAAGTGAAATAACTCTGAAGGACCTGGTCTTTCTGTGTTTAAATCTTACACTTAAAGTGTCTTCAAATTTAGAGGTTCTTGTGATTAGATTGGCGTTGATTTGTCTTTATATAAATCCAAAGCCCCAAACCAACATAGTATAGTAACGGTTACTTACAGATCATTTTATAGTCTTCCTAATTACACTCATTTCCCCAGTAGCCATTATGCACAGTCAGTTAAGCACACAGTTGAAACACCTTAAATTGCATACTGTGGCCCATACTGAGTAAATAAATAATTAGGGGGTTATTCCAATGCAAATTCCTGACATGAAGGAGCAATTCAGAAAAGGAAAGTACATTAGTTCATGATTTATTGACCATATCAGCTGTAACAGCTCCTTCAGCATTAATGTGAGTGCCACTGAGACAATAGATAAAGCAGAAATGGGGTTTCTTTTGGTCAGTTCTTTATTACTCCTAGTTTTTAGTTCTGGAGTTCCTGACCTGATGTGTTGTAATGACTCAGGAGGCATAAGTCTTCTGGATGCTCAAACTCACCACAAAATCCAATAACCTTTTACTATCTTTGGATACTTATCACTGAAAACTGGTCCAAACTTTTTCAATAACATCAAATAAATGCCATTGATCAGATTCATACCAGGAGACTGCTGAGATAAAATTGAGGCTAGATCTTCAGCTCATGGAAACTGACAAAGCTCCACAGGAACTCCTCATTTAACATTGTAGTTATGTTCCTGGAAAATGCGACTTTAAGTGAAACGATGTTAAACGAACCCAATTTCCCCATAAGAATTAATGTAAATAGGAAGGGTTAGGTTCCAGGGAAATTTTTTTCACTAGAAAAAAGACTATATTAGATAGATTAGATAGATACACACACACACACACACACACACACACACACACAGTATAAATTTGAAACAAACAATTTAATACTGATACACAGTGATGATGATTGTGAAGCTTGGTTGAGGTGGTGAAGTCAGAGGGTAGGATATTTCCCAGGGAATGCCTTACTACTAAATGAACTAGCAATTTGCTGAGCCCTCAAGGGTTAACTCTCACACTCTAGAATGCAACAGAAAAGAAGGGAAGGCAGAAACACACACACTGAGAGATAGAGATAGATAGAAATGCCCATTTCAATTAGGTATCGGGTGGGGTCAAAAGTACACTCACTGCCTTGCTAATTAGATCAGTTTGCAGAAACCAGAGAGCTTGCAGAGAGCTCCGTCTGTACTGTGTCCCCCCTGCTCTAGGGAAGATGGGGTAAGCGGGGTGCAGGAGCAGGGGAGAGGGAGACACCCTGACATTAGCTCTCCTCTTCTTCCCCTCCCTCCCCAGCAAGCAGGAGTCTTACGAAGTAGCTCCAAGGCAAAGGGCAGGAGCAGCACATTGCAATGGGGGAAAGGACGTATGAACTACCAATTGAACTGCCGGCACTTAATAACCTGCTGAGCAGCTGACGATGTTAGAAAGGAGCATTGCACAACTTTATATGATCATGTTCCCTAACTGATTAGCAACGTAACAATGAAACAACGTTAACTGGGATGACTTTAAACAAGGAGTTACTGTATTTGCATCAGTGATTTCCACAGTGAGGACTCTGTCCCGTGTGATACCTTGGTACCAAATTCAGCTTGGTGGAGCCAACTTTCAGATCAAGTGTTTGTTTTTGCACACCTGTTTTTGTACATACATCTGGTCAGTTTGGCAACCAAGTACTCACCCTGCATATGCAAAATAATAATAACACCTAGTTCTTATTAAAATACATTTGTGAGCCCATCTATGCAGGAGCACAGGTAGTTGTACATTGGCAGTTTGAAGCTGAGTGAAAATTTGGCTAAGTTAAATTGTTGCAATATTTTATTGCAAAGCTGCTTCTTTCCTGTTTAATTACAGGAGCCAAATTATGCCCCATGTGGGTTCTCTTCCATGCTCCACCATAGATTGAGCAGGTATTTCAGCACATGTGTAATTCCATTGAAGTGAAATAAGCTCTGGAAGGCATGTTCAAGTATCTTCCTGAACTGGAGCATAGATATCTGTACATACATCCTCTCCCCCACCCCCAAACACATACTACATACATGTTATTTGGATAGCACTGGTTTTTTTTTTCACTGCTTATGTTCTCTAAGACCTATATTATTCTCTAAATACATTGTTGTTTCCTTGTTTCTACAGAGACAGGGCCAAACGCTGAAGGCTTATATTGTATTATAGTGTAATGTAGTATACTGTGTGTGTATAAAAGCTTTTACTACAGGATTTATGCTTTGTCACCAATTCATTGGCCCTGTACAAACTACAACTAAAATGTCACATATTAACATTCACTTTCCTTTGCAATTAGACAAATTGTGTAATCTGAACTGTTAGGGTTTTTTTCATTTATAGCAAAAGAAACTGCATCTACTGACTCAGAATGTTTATTCCGATTCTATTTTCAGTATCGCTGGAAAAAGTTATCCATAAGGAAGCTTAAAAGTAAAATGAAATTCTACATTTTCTTGCAACTTTTTGAGATTTTGCGAAAAATTCAGATGTATTTTCTCCATAATCATCTTCAGACTCTTTTGCTAACCTTGACCATAGCTTTGTTGCAATAACTTTCCTCTGATTCTGCGTTCTTTGCCTTGATGGCGAGGATTGACTATAAAATCAAAATTAGAGGAAAAGTTCCAGGATAGAGTATTTTTCCTTGTTGCAGTAATTATATGAAAGTAATAGTTACAAATTGCCGAAAACAAAATTCCTCCTGATTTAATTAATGAAATAATTAATTAATTTAGGGACTGGAATAGAACAATTGGTTCCTTATCTTGTTGTACATGCCAACAAGAATTTTAGCATTGAATGCATGGGTCAGAGCCTCAGCTGGTGTAAACTTGCATAGCTAACATGGTCTAGTAGCTATTGCTGTGAAGAATGGTCTGTTTCTTTCTGATTGTTTTATTGAAGGTGCAAGAAAATAAATAAAACTAAAGATATTTTAAAGATCATTTGGACTTGGGGGAGGGAGCGATGAAATCCTCACTGGCTGAAAACACAGTGCTACTTAGGGAACTAATAGATTTCCATCAGCCAATATAAGCATTTCAGTGAGCTATTCCTCCAATCTGACTGTATGACTTTTGGTAATTGAGTCAAAGGTTTATGCTGAGATTCTAGGGGAAAGAGAAGAAAACTGTAATGAATGCAAGATTGCCATACTCAGCTCCTGGACTGCAGAATCTATCCAAAGCAAGACAATATTGGGAGGCTTATTGCAATGGTTTGTGCTTCCAATACTTTTATAAGCCCTACTTTTGCAATTGATTCTGCCTGGGCAGAGACCCTTCAAAGTCAGTGGGGGCCTCTTGTGGATGAAGAATACGCCCACATGCTGCAGCCAGAGGTTTGCAGTTCTGCAGGACACGATGGAAACCCCCTTGTCATCCTTTTATAATAGTTACATGTACCTTGACTTGTGAGAGTGATTACAAGTTGTTATACTCTCATCTAACTACAGCAAAGTTGACGGGTCACAAGGAGAAACTAATTTACTTATGGAGAACATCTAGCTATTGAAAAGAGAAGGTAATAAACCTTTACAAGTAGTTAGCAAGTGTTCATTAGGTCTGCAGTATAAGCAGCCTAGATACATTCCTATAAGTGAAACAAAACAGCTTACGTGGTCTTCCCTTATGAAAAACACTCCTACACTATTCCCCAAACAGTTCTTCCTCCAGGTCTCCATTTCCTATGCCATACCTTCAATCTCGTATTACCATTGTTTTGTTCTATCTAATCAAGATGATATATTCCTCAGAACAGAGATCTTTGGCCTGACTTGCCTCTCACTTACACTGGTACCCAATAGCAGTAACTCTTATGAAAGCAATAGATTTCCCTAGAAAGGAAATCCTTCAGCCACACTCATAGGCAAGCCATTCATCCATTTTTAAACCAGACAGTCCTCTTTTGGGGTGGTTTGTCCCCTTCCAGAACTGAAACAAAACCAAACTTGGTTTTGTCCAGTATCAAACAGGGGCCACCATTTTGAAGAGTGCACTATTCCACTCCCAACGGTGTGGTGCACTCTTTAAAATAGCATTCTCTGTGCGGCGTGACCTCTTATGCACTATGCGCGTAAGGTCACATTAGCAGGGTAGACCCATGCTATTCCCAGAACGTCTAGTATTCTGGATGTGCATGAGTGCCCATGGTACACAGACATCCTCTGCAATCTTGGGCAAGTCACTTAATCTATCCTGTGCTTCAGTTCCCCATCTGTAAAATACTTTCCTACCTTATCGGGGTATTGTGAGCCTAAAGTCCATGCATGATTGTGAGGTGCTTAGGTTCAGCCAAGATAGATAAATGAACAAGGAAACAGGCTATTAGCAATGGTTTCAAGGACGTCTTTGATTCTAATATTGTTCCACTAGTATTATCATTAATCATGTTTATTACAATAGTGCCTAAGAGTCAACCAAGTGTGGGGCCCCATTGTGGTAGGCTCTGTACAAACACACTGTGAGTCAAAGTTAGCAAGAAATTGTGTACTGACACCCTTGTTATCTTAAGCGAATGTTAGGAGAACCGCAGAGTGACCAGCAACAAAATAGTTCATGGGATCACACGAAGTATATTTACATTTGTAAAATCTGGTATGTTTGCACCAGGAAACATTTTTAGCAAATAACTTTATTTATAACTTTTGCACAAGCATTCCAGTCACAGGTGGTCTGTAAGTTTCAACATACATTATTTAGAAAAGAAATTCTTTAACCAAAAGACCCACCCATCTCACACTGCACCAACTGGTACCAAGTGATAGTCTTTGTAGATGGAAACTCATTTTTGTTTTGACACTAAGATAATGCTGTGTGATTTCACTGTGAAAACAATATATTTTCTTGCTCTTTCTATCTCCAGTAAAGTTTTACAAGCAGTAAATTGGATCGGAGATCAGCTATCTTAGTGTTGTTGCTTTTGAATGTTTCTTTTTAATACCTACCACACACAAACCTCCCTGATGAATTATAATAAGGAACATTCTTAATGCTTCTACTTAGATTAGATATCTAATCTAAACTGTAAAGTTTGGGAGACATACTGGCACTAGGAGTGGTAAATTTGTTAAAAAAGCAGGAATATTCCCAGAACAGAGGATACGTAAGTTAAATCTACATTAAAAACAACTTGTTCCGGATATTGTTCCTTGGCATCTCATGCCTCATCCCTTCCTCCTGGTGCTGACAACTTGCCCCACCTCCGCCCTCTCGGGATTACCATGGCAGACTTTCAAGTTCCACAGGTGGCATAATAAAAGCAGAAGGTCAGAGTCGCTCTGTAGAAGGTTGAAATAGGCTGCATTCCAATCATAGAATGAAAACCCTGGAGACGGGGGAACTCATGCCACCTACTCCCAACAAGTTCTCCTGGGGTCAACCCAGGTTGATCATTGTTTTTAAGTAACCAAACACAAAAGAGCTCTTTCTAAATAGTCTTGTTTTCTTGGTAAACGAGGACATAAGAGAAACAAGGCCAATTAGCTAATTACATTTCGGATGGTTGCTACAAGATAGACAGAAAATGTTGAGTGCATGATATATGACATAATTTGCCACCACTTCAAAAATGACGTTGGACAGGTGTTTTGTAGACAGTGTTTAAAGACTAGGAAAGCCGTTGGCATTCATCTTTGAGCCAGATTCATCACCGAACCACTCCAGTTTTACTCTGATTTCAGCAGAGTTGCACTGTTGCAGAGCTGGAGTAATGTAGAAATGAATCAGGCCCTCACTGTCCAACTAAAGGTTTTCTGTAGAGTGAACTAACTCTATTAGTTATTTCCTGTCTTTCTTTCCAAGCCACACAACAGGAAGTAAGTAACAATGTTACAATGTGCAATTAAGTTATCAGCCACTAGGTGACTCGGTCCTATATTTATATTATATTTTATCTAACCTCTTATTCAAATGATTTGCCTGAACATACTTACCTGGGAATACTGGCAAAAATAACTTTGTAATCTCAGAGCCAAATTCAAGGGAATGTTTAAAATGATGTCATTTGGATCTCCTTAAAGTAATTTAGGACTCGTCTACACAGTGGCATAATACACTCTGTGGGGTGTGATTGGCCCTTATAGACCTTGCTGATGTGCACTAAAGGTTCCCTAGTGCTCTTTAACACAGTACTGTTTCAAACAACACTACAGCTGGGTGTACACAGAGCAATTAATCCACAAAACATTCATGTGCTTTGGAAGCTGGCCTCCACTTCCCGCAGCTCCCATTGACCTGGGAACAGTGAACTGCTGCCACTGGGAGCTGCGGGCAGCCTGTGCCTGCAGATGGTCAATTAAACAAACTGTCTTGTGGTCTGCCAGTGGATTACCCTGATGGGTCGCATGTTGCCCTCTACTGATCTACCCTGATTGCACTGGTCTACAACTTTTTAGAAGTCGTCTGCTTCAGAGATAAAATGTGATATTTATTATGTATTTTGATGTGCTGAATTCAAATATGACAATTAGAACAACTGATTGGCTACTTTTTCTAAGATATTTAAGTTTTTACATTTTATGTCTATGTATATTGTGTAGATAGCAGAGTTTTAATCATAAATTGTAAACTTAGGTCTTTTCATGTGTGTATGGTTGCTTTACATGATAATATTTCACCTGTCCTGTTTATGTAACACTTTAAAAATCAGCAAAAGGGTTATATAAATAAAATGTATTATGAAACAAAAGGCAAAAAACTATTATGTACATAGTTTAGTCCTATTCAGTGTCTGCTCGGCGCTTCTTGGCTCGTCTCTTGTATTCATTAAATGGAGCATCTCTTGTCACTGTCCAGCAATAGTCTGCAAGCATTGATGGGTTCCATTTGCCCTGATAGCGTTTCTCCATTGTTGCAATGTCCTGGTGAAATCGCTCGCCGTGCTCGTCGCTCACTGCTCCGCAGTTCAGTGGAAAAAAATCTAAATGAGAGTGCAAAAAATGTTTCTCTAGTGACATGTTGCAACCAAGGCTTTTGTATGCCTTGAGGAGGTTTACCACCAACAACCTGTAGTTATCTGCCTTGTTGTTTCCGAGAAAATGTATTGCCACTGACTGAAAGGCTTTCCATGCCGTCTTTTCCTTGCCACGCAGTGCATGGTCAAATGCATCATCTCGAAGAAGTTCACGAATCTGAGGACCAACAAAGACACCTCCCTTTATCTTAGCTTCACTTAACCTTGGAAATTTTCCACGGAGGTACTTGAAAGCTGCTTGTGTTTTGTCAATGGCCTTGACAAAGTTCTTCATCAGACCCAGTTTGATGTGTAAGGGTGGTAACAAAATCTCCCTTGATTCAACAAGTGGTGGATGCTGAACACTTTTCCTCCCAGGCTCCAATGACTGTCGGAGTGGCCAATCTTTCTTGATGTAGTGGGAATCTCTTGCACGACTATCCCATTCACAGAGAAAACAGCAGTACTTTGTGTATCCAGTCTGCAGACCAAGCAAGAGAGCAACAACCTTCAAATCGCCACAAAGCTGCCACTGATGTTGGTCATAGTTTATGCACCTCAAAAGTTGTTTCGTGTTGTCACAGGTTTCCTTCATATGGACTGCATGACCAACTGGAATTGATGGCAAAACATTGCAATTATGCAGCAAAATAGCTTTAAGACTTGTCTTCGATGAATCAATGAAAAGTCTCCACTCATCTGGATCGTGAACGATGTTGAGGGCTGCCATCACACCATCGATGTTGTTGCAGGCTACAAGATCACCTTCCATGAAGAAGAATGGGACGAGATCCTTTTGACGGTCACAGAACATGGAAACCCTAACATCACCTGCCAGGAGATTCCACTGCTGTAGTGTGGAGCCCAACAGCTCTGCCTTATTCTTGGGTAGTTCCACATCCCTGACAAGGTTATTCAGTTCAGCTTGTGTTATGAGGTGTGGTTCATAGGAGGAGGATGGGAGAAAATGTGGGTACTGTAACATTGATGGTTCAGGACCAGAAGTTTCATCCTCTTCCTCTTCCTCGTCTGACTCAAGTGAGAATGATTCTGGTGCATCAGGAACCGGCAGTCCTTCTCCGTGGGGTATTGGGCGTATAGCTGATGGAATGTTTGGATAATGCACAGTCCACTTTTTCTTCTTTGACGCACCTTTCCCAACTGGAGGCACCATGCAGAAGTAACAATTGCTGGTATGATCTGTTGGCTCTCTCCAAATCATTGGCACTGTAAAAGGCATAGATTTCCTTTTCCTGTTCAACCACTGGCGAAGATTTGTTGCACAAGTGTTGCAGCATATGTGTGGGGCCCACCTCTTGTCCTGATCTCCAATTTTGCAGCCAAAATAAAGGTGATAGGCTTTCTTAACCCTAGTGGTTATACTGTGCTTTTGTGATGCAAAAGTCACTTCACCACAAACAGCAGAAGTTATCTGCACTGTTCACACAAGTACGAGGCATCTCTGCTCACTTTGGCTAAACAGAAATGTGTCCCTTTGCAAAATCAAACACTGACAAATAAGAGAGCACGACACTGTATGGTTTCTAGAGCTGATATAGGGCAATTTGTTCAGCAGAGTGATGTAAGCTTTGTTATGATTGCATCATCCATGACTTCTAGGAATAACATGATGCAATTCATATCATGTATGACGCAATACCAGCTTCAGATTGCATCATTCATTGTTTTGCCTAAAAAGCAAGTACTGTCCAAACCCAGTCATAGATTTATTCATAGATCCAGTCGAAGATGTATTTTAGTCATTTCTGGTTTAAATTGAGATCCTTTCCCTTTATAACTCACTTATCCTCCGCCATTCCCATGTCAAGGGTCGTATATACTGACCCAATAGCGTATCTTGAAAACTAGAGCCAATCAACAATTTTAAGCATCATTGTCATTCTCAGTGACTCAGAATTAGTAAAGTTTGACTACATTTATTTCAGAAGCATTTTGGCTGTAGAGCAGTGTTGTCAACGCTATGTTAAGAATTTTCTAATCCGGACTTGAACCTGAGGCCTTGGCATTGGCACTGTTGCATGCAGACTCAAGTGAAATCAACTATATCCCAGATTCCCTAGTGCCATCCCAAAATGTGGCCCTTTGACCAAGGTAGGGACCACTTTGGGAAAATTTGATTGTCCACCCTGCCCGTTACAGGAAGCTTGAACAACCCATTAACACATCCTACTGAGCAATTATTTTGGTCTGTGCACTCCCAGCTACTGGAGCCAGAAACATGGAGGAGGCACCTTTTGAAAAACTTCTCTTGCTTGCGATTTCATTCCTGTGCCAGAAAACAGGTAGAACTTCCATGAGATGCTGGTGGACATTTTGGTAGCAATTTCTGACCCAGGAAAGGCAAACTAGATGAGGCATGAGCCACTGATGCAAAATGTCATTTCTGGGCAAATTTATAACTTGTCCCAGGTTTACGCCAATCAGGACCAAGGCTCAACTGGAACATTTATCAGACTTTGTGAGCTTTCATTGACCCTGGACTGTGACTGATAGTAGAAAATATCTCCAGTGACTGGAGATGGGACACTAGATGGGAGGGTGCTGAGTTACTACAGAGAATTCTTTCCCAGTTATCTGGCTAGTAGGTGTTGCTCAGGATCCAACTGATCACCAAAGGTCTCACAGGTCAGATTGGCAGAGACCCTTGTGCAGCATGGGTTACTTGAAGGTTTAAACTGTAGTAACTGGTAGATTCTCTATAACTTGCAGTCTTTAAACCATGATTTGAGGACTTCAGTAACTCAGCCAGAGGTGAGGGTTCTATTACAGGAGAAGGTGGGTGAGATTCTGTGGCCTGCATTGTGCAGGAGGTCAGACTAGGTGATCGTGATGGTTCCTTCTGGCCTTAAAGTCTAGAAGTAATAAAATCCAACCTCAGGAAGATTTTCACATGGGTTTGCTATTCTTTTGTTAACTATTCTTAACAAAAAAAATAGTTTTTCACAGTATTGCCAACATCAGATCTGACAGCCCATGTTCCCTGAAGAGACAAGTTCAGATAGTGATTTTTCTGTGGAGGAAGCATATACGTGGCTGGAATATATCACAGTGTTTTGCTCTCCAGAAAACAGCCCCATCTCATGAAATGTTATTCCCATCCTGCTCAGGCAAAATGAAAGGGGTTTTGCCCAGGGGACTTGCATGGGTACTGGGGGAAGTAGAATCTTCTGCTCAGCCTGAAGCCAGACATCCACGCATTCAGACCACTGCCTGACTGCATCCAATGGGCAGCAGTAGCCCCCATGGCTCACTTCTCTTCATCATAAAACTAGAGGGTATATTTTATGAAACCTTGAGCATAGGTCAAGACACTGCTGAGGGGTACCACAGTTCAAATGGAGCAAGAAACACGTCCTACGTGCTGTATGGTGTTACTTTATATTTACATCATACATTTTATGCTGCCAGTGGAACGGAGGTGGTTAAAAGGTCATTAGTTACTCCTGTCAGGAGAATAAATGTATGCAGTATTGTTGTAACCATGTTGGTCCCATGATATTAAGAATAAGAACATTCTGAAGAAGAGTTCTGTATAAGCTTGAAAGCTTGTCTCTCTGACTAACAGAAGTTGGTCCAATAAAGATATTATCTCACCCACTTAATGATAATAAATCATAGTCTTAAAATAAATTGTTCACGGATTTTACTCCTCAGTTTCAAGGACAGCTTCATCAAATTCCTTTGTTTTCCATAATTGTACTTTGCAAGCTTTTATAATTCTCCGGTTCATATCTTTTTAAAATGCATGTAATGGCAAGGATGCTTTTGTTACTTTGTACAAGTTAATCTGTTGTCAGTGTTTCAATGCAATAGCAAAGTCTTGCTGGTACTTAACACTACAAGCTAGTTCTTTCTTTCATCTGAAGCCAGTTGGATTGAAATGTAGTTATCTGTTCAAACAAAATGCCCCCATGCCAATGCACGAAAATGGAACAGGAAATTCTTAATCCAAGTTTCATTCACAAGATGGATGGAAGTAGAGCAGTTCACAGAAGGTCTGATTCAAAGCCCACAGGAGTCAATGGAAAGAATCCCACTGACTTCAATGGATTTTTGGATCAGGCCCAAGTAACTTTCTGTCACTTTTTCTAAACTTTGGGCTTTTCCAAAATATTTTACAAAGTCAGATAGTTCTCTGGCTGTTTGAAATGTAACCTTTCACATGCAAGGAAAATGTCTGTTCACAGAAGGAAAGGAATACAAAAGCTAACCTTTGTTTCTTAGAGGTAGAATAAAGAGCCCTAATTTCAAGTCTTACAATCATCTGCTATCAACAGGTAAAGAAATTCCAAGTTTCTGTAGAATACCGAAAAGGTGCTGTCTCTGCCAAGAGCTACCCACTTTTGCTCTCTGTCTTGGATTGAACTAGAGTCTTTTTGTTACATGTTTCATAAGCAATCATATCCTTTCAAAACAGCTTCTCTGGAGCCACCTGGTTTGCGTCATCTCTGAAAACTGCCTTCAAGGAGAAAAGGAAGATACAAATATGGGTCATACATATGGGATGATACAAATTAACACTTCTTAACTATTGCTTTAATCTGGGATGGGAGGGGGGCAGCTCTGGTGAATTGTTTTAGCCTTTCTGGGGAATCTAGAGACCTACTACCCACTTCTCTTTCTCTCACACATGTGCACACACACACACACACACACACACACACACACACAAAGACACATACACACACACATACACAAAGACACACACAAAATCTAGCAATCAGACCACTTTTTCACAGGCCAAGCCAGTTCATTCCTTGTCTTTGGTGGCAGGCCTCCAGTAGCTAGCTCCCAGAAGATGGGACATACCTGGATTAGGGACAAAAGCTAGTGCACTGCCCTCGTCACTGATTCATGACCAGGTGAGCAGGTACAAGTGCGAGTGGCTCTCTTTTCTGAAAGCTTTTCTTATTTAAATAAGCAAAAGATTATTTAAAATACTGGCAGGATAGCTTAGTGCACCTTGGGAAAACACGTCACTGGCACCTGCTTGGAAGATACAAAAAAAAAAAAAAAGAAAAATGAAAAGGGCCAGAGAAATAGCATGTAAAATAAGAAATGGGCAAATCTTTCCCCAAAATCTTGGCTGTAATCCTGCTGTGTATATGTATGGCAAAGAGATTTTCATTCAGTTTATTCACTCATTCCTCTTTTTAGCAGATCTGGGAAGCTGCAAATTTCCAATCAGATCCAGCTTTCAAATACAGCAAACTTGGGTGTTATCTGGATCTTGAGTTTTAGTTTAGGTGCCCCACTAATGCTTATTTTGGGGGTAATATTAACCAATCGGACTACACCACATTAATAATCAATGAGCCTTTTGGATGTCAGGGTATGTCTCAAAGGAAGGGGCCATTTCTATGGAAGCCTATTCAGGACATGCATGCATATGCCAGTAGTATATCTCACTTAAGAGATTAATATTAAAATACTCAGCTACCCAATGAGCTTATTAGGATCATGTAATGACTGGAGTCTAGATGTTAGAGTTCACTTAAAGTTCAATGACTATTATGAGACTGGTAGCATATAGAATAGCTTAATCTTACCGTGGGAAAATGAAGATCATGTAGGGGAAAATTAGGCAACACACTGAGGATAAACTTCCATTCCTGTGAGAGATACCGCGGGACATGTCAAAAAAGGCAGAAAAGGGAGCACTTACTTCAGCTACGATGGGAAGGACCAGGCTTTTACCAATACACACAGTAGCAGAATCTTGTTTGCGGACATTTAGAAAAAAGAGCCGCTTTATGTTTCTTTTCCAAGAACACGATACAATGGCGAAACCAGAGATTCAAAAGGCAGCTCTGTTTTGCAGGCTAAAGATTCCTGCTCAGTTTACTGACAAGACCTTTTTATATATGAGAAGAGACCTCCCACACCTCAAATTACTGCACTGCATAGATTTACATTCTGCGTTATCCTCTGCGTCCCAGTTTCTGCCCTCCTAGACTTGTGATTAAGTTCATGCTACTTTCAGTTGTCCAGAGTTTCTGTGGAACTCTTGCCTCTGAAAAATCAACAGGAAAAACACGATCTCAGTATTACAAAATTAGCTTTTTGGTTTGATTTTCATGTCATCCCTTAAAGTAAGTGAAATAAAACTGGCAAGAGACAACATCCCAGGAAAATTTTGGAGCTAACTAAGACAGCACAAAGTTCTCTGGGTTTCATTCAACTAGAGAAGAAAAGTATAGCTCTAGGCAAGCTGCAGCTAGTTGAGCTTTAAGAAATGTTAGATAAAAGGCAGGTAAAACCTGGCATAAGCTGTTAATCCATCATTCAGGTTTTTACATGCCAAACTCCTGTAAATGTTTTTCTACCACATCCTGTCACCTCCTTCCCCTTCAGAAGAAAGAGAGAATAATTCTGGAAAGGTATGGATTAGTTGCCTGTCAATTTTCTCTTATCCTTAAACTACTTGATACTGGCTCCTAACTCTCCACTGGCGTGTTTGTACACTCATTGTAGTCAACTGCAAAACTCACGTTCACTTTAATGGTGCAGGATGGGAGCCCTTCTGAGCTTTCCTCAAATGAAGAAAAGTTTAATCTCTTTCTTGCCCATAATATGCTCTGGGCTACTACCTGGCATGTTTCTTTGATAAACTAGAGGTATAGCTTCCCAGGAGAAGACTCACATGCATTCACCATAGAGAATGAGAACTTTACACAAAAGTGACTAATGTAGGGTGCCCAGAGAGCAAGTGTGAAAAACTGGGACAGGGGGTGGAGGATAACAGGAGCCAATATCAGAAAAAGACCCCAAAAATCAGGACTGTCCCTATAAAACCGGGACATCTCGTCACCCTAGGCAAATGGAGGCACGACCAAGTTTGAGTGATCTTGAGGTTAGGAGGAAGGAGTATGAATTTGAATGAAAGGTTAAGCCTGTTGCCAAATTGTTGTTCAAGAGGCATGAACCCTACCTCAGAGCTGTCATTGATAGTTCACTGTGCAACTAACTAAAGATATTTCCTTAGGACTCCCAATACCAACTGTACCTTATACATTTCATCCAAGGAACCGACTGCTTTAGAAGAGAAGATGGCACTTTCCTGATCAAAAAAGGGATTTTGTAAAAGATTTAGGAGCCCATCTTTCCATTGACTTCAGTGAGCATTGGACTAGGTCCTAGCTGCTCTTGGTCTCGGCCCTTTTGCATGCCAAACCTAACTCTAGACTTCTGAGCAATTTCTTGGGATTGCTCCACTACCCTATCATACTCCACATTGCTGAGACCAGCAACTCAGCAGTTAATGCCATGTCCCTCTATTCCTTTTTCCATATTGTTTTGACCATAATAACAACACTATGCACTTTTATGTCACTTTACAAAGTGTCCATGGAGTGCAACAACATATATCAAATAAGAATTCACCTTGGTGATCTTTGAAGAGAGAAGCAAAAAAAGCTGGACCTACAGGTGAATTAATTGATCAGAAAATGAAAAATTGGACTGGTCCTGCTCAAAACCTGCTGAGTCCAGGGAATGTGTGCCAGGGCTTTAGTTCTGAACATTCAGCCTTTTCTGCAAATCAGTATTTTCCCTGTGGGCTGAGGTCCACTGAGCTGAGTAAGGCCTGAATATAACCGAAGTAAGGCATTCAGGATCTGGCTGTATGTTTTTCAGATCTTCTTTACTTTGAGGAAGGACACACCAATAACCTTTGCTCAGTGGAGCAGAGTTCATCCTAATCAGTTTAACATAAAGAACATTACAAATATCAACTCACAAAAGGAAATCAGGTTAGTCTCTGTTTATAGAAGGTAACACTATGGAAGGAATCATTCTAGGCCATGTCCTCTGTATCCTTTCCCCCACCTGAGTAAATATCTGTAACACTCTCATTCTTGGACACTATGTAGTTTAGAAAGCTATCTTGCCTCAACAAGACACTCCCTTTTTTAAAAGGGAATTGAATCAAAATAACCATAGAGGAAAGTGTAACCCAAGGAGGAAGGAAAGTTAACACAATACAAGTCACAGGGATATCCTGAAATTTTAAAACGTGAGATGGAGGAAAAAGTGATGTCGCTTGTCAGAATTACCCACTTCACAAAAACAACCTTCATTTAATAAAAGTATATCTTACTGGCTTTAAAATGTTTAACTTTGATTCTGGTTTCTTTGGTAGTAAGTATTTATAGCCCTATTTTTCACCATAGAAAGTGAAAAACTTGCAAGTACTTTGGGTGGTATTTAAATAAACCTATTTTCTATTGGTGGTATCAAAGCTAATGAATATCTAGGAATGCAATCATTTTGACTTGGTTTTCTGGAAGCTATATTAAGCAGTGACAGACAAAATGAAAACTTCTGAATCAGCAAAAGTGAATTTGACCCACAGCAGAAAGCATTCAAAGGATATTCAAGAATTAAAGTACATGCAGCATTATGCTGGCAATCTGATGTACGAAATTTGAATACAAAACCACAAATCAGTTCTGAGCTGCAATTTAAACAAGTTCTTATTTAAGTCAGCTCACTAAAGGCAGGAGTGCGTGTTGGGTGCCCTTTTAACTGTGGACCCATAGTTAATGTTTCATGTCCTGTTATGGGCCATATGCTCTCCAGTCATAGAAAAATGAGCATGAAAAGATCTGATGTATCAGTGGCTCATAAAATGTACCATACAGTGCTGTTTGTCCCATGTGTAAGGGCCAGTTTTGGGAATGCAAAAATAGCCATTGCTAGAAAATAACCTGAAGCCTGGAAAACCCTAAGGAAAATATCTGAAAACCTGCAGAACAGTTATCTAATGCATCCTTGTGCCTCCTATTGGGGCCACATTCCCACCAGTAGCATTCACATAGCTTCTCGGCTTCTTTGCTTTCACTCCAATGGTTCCTTGCTGACGGATGTGCAATTCGGTTCATCCAGTGTGTTGCACAGGCCACACATGCCTCTAGCTGTATTGGTTTGTCTTGAATTTCCCATTGTTCAGCTTTGGGAGGAACATACGGTACCCAGATCTGTGGGGTTATGACTCCACCTCACCTTGGCATGCCTCCATATAAGGAGTCTTGCAGATGTGCTGTGCTTCCAGTTTAATGGGGCATGCTGTTAGCTGGAGCATGCTGCTTAGTCCATTGGCACACTGGTGATAGGGTCTCCCTTTTCGTGATCACTTATAACTTCCTGCCCAATCTCTTAAATCTGTGGCATGTAAATTTCAGTCAGAGATGCTCTGGAAGATCATTTTACTCAGAGATCTCGAAACACTT
This sequence comes from Dermatemys mawii, assembly GCA_007922305.1. Lineage (NCBI taxonomy): Eukaryota > Metazoa > Chordata > Testudines > Dermatemydidae > Dermatemys > Dermatemys mawii. Next base: position 12,153,353 of record ML677381.1, on the reverse strand, counting down.
TACAAAGATGGGCTGAGCATCATGAGTATCCTGGTTTTACAGATGGAGAAACAGAGTTGTTGAAATATACATATTCAAAAGTATCTGCCATTTTGAGAGGACTCCAATCATGAGTGTCCAACTGGAGAGACTGCAGGCCTGATTTTCAGAGGTGCTGTGTACCCTCAGCTCCCGTTGGCTTTAGTTAGAGAGGTTGCCATTCGGCACTTCTGAAAACCAGGCCCCCAGGAGGCACTCAGAATTTAAGGCACTCAAAATTCATGCACACTTTGAAAATGTAGCTCTAAGTGACTTCTTCCTCAAGGTCTCCTAACAAATTAGTGGAAAAGTTGGGAATAGAAATTAGGCTCCTAATCCTGTGCACAATCCACTAGGCCACACAGCTGCCAAGAATGTTGTCTCTGTTGGATGATCTGAACTCAGCAAACTGAAGATCATCTCCTTAGAGCATGAGACACAACTAGAAATGTGTCATCTCTTGGTTGCTTTGACGAGGATTTGATTCCAAAATCTGTTGTATTTAAACAATCCATAACCCTCTAGACCAACAGGCCAACTGTATATCTGGGAATATGATTGATAAATGGCTATATCTCATATATCTGATTCCAATACAAAGTACAGTACAAAAGTACAGGTAAAACAGCACCTAACTACTACTATTGCAATAAAGTGATTCTGTTTGGAAATCCAATAAAACATTTGAACTATATTATTTCAGGGAAGGTTCATTCTTCCAAGTATTACCCAAATAGAATTGGATGAATAATGGCACAAATTATCTGAACAATTTTGTATAATGTATTGAATGAATTATTCAATTGACATTATCTGATCAGCTCTGAAGACAGTGCTATTTTTGACAGTAATTCAGCAGTTTCTAAATAAGTTTAAATTATTCATTCTCATTTGCTCATATGTAAAATAAATGGCACCCTTATTACCAAGCTAAGCATGTCTTAGATGACATCCTGTGCAACTATTTCTCTGTATTCCTGTATCTATGTTAAACTTTAAATTAAGATTAGATTATCTCACTTCATATATTGTTAAAGATAAACATGGAATACGGTTGTTGTGCCAGCCACAAGCATGTCTATGATGTAAAACTGAATGCGTCTCTGCACTGGAAGAGCTACATAAAAAAACAAGAGAAACAATGGAGAATGGAATGGCATTCTTGGAATGCAGTCCAGATGTATGTGAGCTGGGCAAGGCTAGATAAAGTTTTAGAATAAATGGTACAGTAATAATCACTTAAGACAAAAGGCCTCTAAAGCTCTAATTGCTGATGTAATCCTTAAATCTTAAGGCGAGACGTCTGAAATTTAGATCAGAAACAGGAGCTATGTGGTTCTGCTGACACATAACTGGAAAAATTCCGGTTCTGGTTAGAGTACCTCAGACATGAATATGTGCCAAAATTCACATTAGGGGAGGAATCCTGGCCCCATTAAAATTAATGATAAAACTCCAATAGATTTCACTGGTATCAGGATTTCACCCACATCTCTGTTTCCTATAATACCTACCTGACAAAGATAGTTGATGCCAGATTCAGTAGTAGAAAACAGATCAGTAATGGAATTGCAAAGCTGTGGGGAAACTGTATAAGGAACTACTCCTCAAATGCACTCTGAAGCATGTTTTACAGTCACACTATGAATTTCTCAAGCTAGAGAATTAGATCTTCTCTGCACCCATTATCTGCACCCTAGCAGGGGCCAGGGGCAGGAGGAACTGTAGGGGAGCCAGTTATGACTCCCTGATTCTGGGACCAGTTCCATGTTGGCCCCAACCCTTCTGCATTTTATAGCAACCGAGGAGCTGCTCTAGAGTACACTGGCTTTAGAGACTAATAGACCAGAACTGTGTACAGTCCCAGTGTATATTGGTATTGGTCATCAGTGGACTGTCTGCCAACTGGGGTTTGTCAGATTACAGTGTTGCCATGACTATACTCCCGTCCATTTGCATATCCCAGCTGGGGACATCTGCCAGTGGCTATCTGGCCCCTTTGTGTCAGGAGAACAGAAAATAGGGTCTGACTCAGAGTTCTTTACAAAGAAAACTCTGACATACCTTTAACTAAAGCCATGCTAGTAGTCAATAGAGTTATGGAAAGATTGAAAAATACTGTGTAATAAGCATCTATTTGATAAACAGATACCTTTACGCACATGAAAAAGAAGCAATTAGATCTTTCACTAGATACAAGAGGAATTTTCTGTCATCAAACATGTTGTTTGGAAAAAATAAACATGTTTAAATATGCACTTCCTAAACTTGGATTCCTTAAATTTGGGACCTGAGTCATTTTCTGGGCCCCTACTAAGTTTTCTCTTATATCTTTGTGCTATTAGGTCATTGTCTTCCAAGGAAATATGTTTTCTTCAAAAAACTTTTAAGTAAAAAAAAGAGAGGCAGATTTCACCAAAAAACTAAAGCTCATATTTCATTGATTTCTTTGTTTAAAAATGTGATGCAGCTATCATGCTTGTGAAAAGAAGCTGAGTTTACCTCATGATATTGAAGATGAATTTGATTTGCAATGACAGCTATTATTATGAATAATAACATTTGTATAAACAATGTATAAACATTTATAATACATTTATAATGTTTATTTGTATAAACATTGCCCTATAGGTGGTTGACTGCGATCACAATATTCAGATTTAAACCCAGGATTTAAGACAGAAAAGGTAAGTGTGCTACTCCACAGCCTAGCCACTGCTTGAACTGCCTTACTATATAGCAGACGTGGGCAAACTACAGCCCGCGGGCCACATGTGGCCCGCCGGCCATTTTCATCCGTCCCGCTAACTTGGGCCGGGCAGCAGGGCCAGTGGCCCCGCCCTCCCGGCCCTGGGCAGAGCTCGGCAAGCCCTGCGGCTCTGCACTCCCGGCCGGAGGGCCGGGCCAAGCACTGCAAGCCCCGCGGCCCCACGCTCGGGGCCTGGTCCAGCACCGAAAGCCCCGCCCTCCCGGCGGGGGTGCCGGGCCGAGCACCGCAAGCCCCATGGCCCCGCACTCCCAGCCCCTGGATCTGAGCCAAGCAGGACAAGCTGCGGGGCCCCTCGCTCCCAGCCTGGGGTGCTGGGCGGAGCGCTGCCAGCCGTGGAGGCCTGCGCCCGGCTGAGCAGGTAAACCAGTTGTGGGGAGGGTGGGTTAGGTGTTGGTTAGGGTGTGGGGGTCTCGGGAGGGGGCAGTCAGGGAACAGATAACAGGGGGGCTAGATAGGGGGTTGGGTTCTGGGGGGCAATTAGAGTGGGGTGGGGGGAGCGATCAGGGGACAAGGAAAGGGGGGCTGGACGGGTCTGGGTTCTGAGGGGGATAGTCAGGGTGGGGATTGGATAGGGGGCGGGGCCTTCCCTACCTGGCTCTCTGCACAATTTTGAAGCCTCGTGTGGCCCTCGGGCCAAGAAGTTTGCCCACCCCTGCTATATAGGATGATGGAAATGACTTCTTAAATCATTGAGTCCAGTCTCTGGGCTATGTACAAGAAATTAGTCATTGCAAACTTAACCCTGCTTGGTTAATGCTGTCATAGTTTGCTACTTAATCCAATAAGACTTTTGTCTTCTTCCAAGTAATGACCTTTCTTACTACTTTTACACATTTCTCTTTGTTATGTATGGCTGTTGATTCCTGATCCATATAAAAATATGTAAGACAAGTCCTTACTGTTGGGAGATGTCGGACACTGCACATGTATTGAGCTAATTGAGTTTCTGCTGAGCATGAATAAACACCTGCAGAAGCAACAGGGTACAGTCAGTGTCCTTGTTGCTTTCACTGGAAGGCAGGGCAATAGCTCATTACTATTTTCAAAGGTGAAACATGTAACTCTTAACAGTTTGCTCTTAAAAAGTACATGTAACATCACCCCTCAATTAACCCTGACTCATAGGAAACACAGTGTTCCCAGGGAAGAGAGTAATTCAGTATCAGTCCTCATCCAGTCTTAATAGCTCCTTTGAGCAAACGCTGCCAAATGTGGTCAGCTGCATGCCTGTGTGCTGGTTTTGAAATGTGATCGTCTCCCTACGAGGCACTAAGCTGGGATCACTGATCTTTGCTAATTTCTGAGTGCTTTGCCCCATTCAAACCCAGACCTTAGGAGGTTAAAAAAGAAAAGAAACAAAAGAAAACAGGCAGCTGTGCTGGGTAATGTACCACTTTAACAACCGTTCGGAAAACTCTGCTCAGGCTCAGCTTTGAGGTTCTTACTCATTCCTTGCTCACACAAACAAGCAGGGAGTAAGAATGTCAGGATTTGGCCATGTTAGTCTCGATCACCAGGGAAGATTCAGAATGAACGTTAGGCTAGAAAGTTGGTGTGAATAAAATTTTACATCTAGTCCATTACTATGGAGTCCTGTAAATACCTGGAACATAAAACGAAGGGTCTGTGCACTAGTACTGTCCTTAAGCATAAACTATTGGAAAATTCTTGCCTGCTAGCTTACATAGCACAAGCTTCAGCTCAGTAAATTTATGGACCTGCTCCTTTTGCTGTCTTTATACAGCATCAGTCCAGCTCCAGCTGATCCTGGGCTGAGATTAGCTGCAGCTCTGCTTTTCATCTGTGCTGACAAAATGAGCGCAATGCAATGATCCCTGCAAGCTTGTAAATCCATTTTGCTTGCTGTTTATCAAAAACTGGTGAGGGCAGTGACAGAAGCAAAATCCCGGGGTCACTCCAGCACACTCTATTATGCCCTACCCTCGTGAAGTATAAGGAAAGGACTTGTCTACCCCCGCGTTAGTAACTAGAGGGGAAAAAAATCAAAAAATGATTCCATGTTCTAACAATAAAATAATGAGATCAGGTCAGATAGCTGTATGTTTCCTTCTATGAAAAAGTATGCATGTTCAAACAGGCACCACAAAAGAATTTGCCTCACTCCTCACTTATGCGGAACAATGGAGCAAAGGTGCTATGTGCCTGAGGAAATGTCACTAGGATTTGCAAGGGAGGCACCTTTTCAAAATCAAGGAATTTTTTCCTGATTAAGGGCTGCGGGATTTGGCCCGTAGGAATGTACGGATCACTCACAGACAAACTAAAGTATTACAAGGTGCATGGGTCCTTCAAGGGCAGGGTTCTCTAGAATTTTTGCCCAGTTACGTACGTACTTCTAGTTATTGTAATCTTTCTGTTGAGCAGACTGTTCCTTCCAGGTGTCTTATGCGACATGGAAATTTCCAGATGATAGTGCAGAGTGCATGGGGACTCTGGTTACCAAAACCTCTATTAGTCAATATTCACAGCTATATGAAGATCAGATAAGTTTCCTTAAGTTTGCTTTAAGCACGCTGGGCAAACTTTGTAATTAGTCGTCACGTGCTAAATTTTCAGGTTGGCCTGAAATGGGCCCCTGTTTTATACCTACCTTTGTCTGTGAGCACAGTTTAGATGAGCTAGATATCAAGTATTTGACTAGGAAGAGCAACTGAATGCTTTAACATCAAAATGACATAAATTTTGCCACAATTGTGCTCACAATTTGCAGGCAAAAAAAAAAAAAAAAAGAGAGAGGTCAGTGTTTGGAAATTTGGCCTGTAGTGCTTAACACTGCAGAGTTTATGAATTCTGTGGGACAAAGCCAGCATTTAGAGTTAGAAACTGCAAATTCTCAACACCAGTGATCTCCTTTTATCTACCCCCTCTGAATACATGTTCTCTCACAGGTTACATTCAGGTAATCAAGACTGCACTGTATGAATCAGCATAGGCCACATATAAGAGAATGAGTGAGGAATCAACTTCTGTTTAATTTCATGACCCTCCTACTGGAGCTCTGGGCCTTTAAAAATGAAGCCATAGGATGTGACGTGTTTTGATGGTTGGCTTGGCCATACTTCTTTGTCAAAGTAGATGCCCACAAGAACTGAGCCAACAATAAATAAAGTTGAAACAGGCTCCAAATTATTCTCTCTAAGCTTCTCTGTCCTCTTGTTTCATCTCTTAGATAGCAGGCTCTGCTGGGCAAAAACATGTTCACTTTCATACAGCACTAAGCACATCACCTGCACTAACAAACAATAGAGACTTTGCAAAAGTGTCCACATGTCTATCCTCATTTCCCCGCTTTGTGGTTATGTTGCAGAGATGTGTAGTATCTAGTCAAGCTTGTCATCCCTATGGTGCCACTGAAGACCTTTGGAGAAAAATGATTCTCGAAAAGCAGAATCATATTGTAACATGATGCCCCGGGATGGATTGTTGGCAGCAGAGACTGAAACTAGGATCTCTGGAATCTAGAAGAACAAATTTCTATAGAACTCACTCTAGAAGAACAAATTTCTATAGAACTCACATAACTTAGCGCAGGGGCTGTGGCCAGTTCATATACCTACATATGTGGGTTAGCCACAAGGAGGGGGTAGAAAGCCAGAACGCAAGCATAGGTTACAGTATCAAGAGGAGTAGCTGCTGCTCTATGTCCACCACTCACTGAAGTCACAATATCTCCCTACAGATGTGATCCAGTAATGTCTCTGCAAAGCTCTGGGTGTAAACCTGTAGCAATTCCATGCAGGCGGAAAAATAGCAGATGAGAGCTGTGCAGAGGCATCATATAACTCACCAAGCAGTGGGTGTCCCTCTCAGCTTTGTGGGGGGGAAACATGGAAAACTGGCTATTAGAAAGAGAAAAAATCCTGAGTATGAAAAGATCATTAGAAGGTATATTTAACATGCAGACACAAAGCAGGAAAGCATTCTTGTACATTCAATAACACAGAATAAATGCTTACTGCATAAAATCATATGGAAAATATCAACCCTGCTGGTATAACATAGTGTCCTTCCTTTATTTGCAAATGTATAAAGACTTTTTTATCAGTTACCTTAATTTGCTTAGCATTTACTAGGATTGTGTGCTGGGATATCCATTCTATTTACTGCTAAATTAATTTGAGTGCAGTCCAAAAATACTGAAGGCAAAATAGTGTATCAATATTTACTGTACTGATTCACTGGATTTAAAATACTGTAAAAACATGACTCTGCGCAGACACCGTTTGTCTTGGCCAATAACATGTTTCAGAGCTTCATGTTTAAAACACATCATTAAAGTCACACATGCATGGAGTAAAGTTATCACTGAAAGGCAGTGATGGAATTTCTATATTCCTGTGTTTGTGTGCTTCCACAGACCCTTATTAATAACCTGTATGCTGTTCTTGAGCTCAGTAGGGTTAGAAAACCAGGCATTCATCATTTTGTGTTCAAATAAGCAGTTGTAATTAACATTCAGAATCTGATAGCTCTGTTTGACAAGTTGCCCATTGTCAAGGGAAAGGTGGGAACCAAGTGATCGTGTTTTTTAACATGCCAAAATACTGCCTGAAACTATTAAAGATATTTCCCCTGAAATTCCTCCCTCCTCTTCTATAAATGAGCGTGACAGGTATTAGACTTGATCAGCCAAATAACACTTTCAGTTCCTATCGAAAGTTTAGTGCCAGATTCAAATGACCAAAGCTTTGTCTGTAGGATGCTGAGAATTTGAGTAAACTTGTTGCTAAGAATCCATCTGCTAAAAAGCCTCTGATTAAAATTCTACTGATGGGAAAGGTCTACTAACAGAAGTCAAGTGTTACACCACTTTGGTTTAGTTCTCAAAATGGTATTCTTTATTCATCAATTAATAAAAGTTTTAAATAGGTGGCACTATGCAACAGAATTAAAACAAATGCAATTTAATAATACATCATAAAATACTACCTCCCTTTAAAAATATGAGCATAATTAAAATAGAAAACAACAGAGATCCAGTTTAAAAATAGGTGAATAATATAGCTTGGGCCAATGGTCACCTGTCTAAAAATAACTTTAGGAGAAAAACAATGTAATGGTCCTTTATAAGAGTAGTGTATGCATAGCAATGCTGGTACTTCACTAGAGCTCTAGGTTGCAACTTCCTACCTTGGGGCCAGATTGACATAATGGGGAAGGCTGCAAGGAACCTTCTCACCTCAGTCCATGTCCAGAATCAGTCACATTCATCTAAATGTAGCTAATGACTCTAGCCAGCTGTTGTGAGAACTGGGCCTGCAAATTTCCCCGAACTGGGAGCTCAGCTGTGAAAAGGGAGTGAAAGTTCATCAAATATAACAAAGAACAACAACCATAAATGTTGATGGGAAAAGGTGCAAACAGAGACAGAAAAACTGAATGAGTACAAACAAATAGGCCTACTAATATAATTCAAGAACTGTGTTATGATCATGCCTGGTAAATAAGAAAAGTTGGGGTCCAGAAATCAGTGAACCAAAATTGATGAGTTGGAATTAAGGCCTAATTGGTGGAAAAAATAACGAGAGGATGGGCTGTTCCACCCACCACTCCCTTTTTGGAGTCCTTAGAAGAAAGAAGTTTGGGGGGTAAAAAGAAATCAAGAAGAGAAGAAGCTGTCCGACAACAGCTATTTCAACAAGCTTTACCATCATGACTGCCACCCCCTACTATCTCCTGCAACTTCAGGATCTACCATAATACCTTTGGGTCTTCATTGTCATGATCCTGAGAGACATCCTGATCAGAGTAGGCCAGGAAGTGGGATCCAGATGATATCACCACCTCCACCAGATTTGGCTAAACCCCAACCACCCTGAGGGGATGTGAGGCTTTGTCCTACACACACTCTTTTCTTTCCCCACCTTCTTCTCTTTCCTATCCCTCTTGTTTCTCCTTTTGTCTAATAAGAATCTTGTGTAGCCTGCCAAAACTGCATGTTTTGCAATAGGCTTCACCCTAAACAGCATGATGCTGGTAAAAGTTTACCAGGTCTCAAGAGTGGTTGATAAGACCATGTGCCAGGCTGTCCAGTAGTGAGGTTGCAAGTGAGAGTGTCTGAATACCAAACCCCGAATCTTATTTAAAACTGCTTAATGTTGGATAGTTACAGGGTCATATTAACACCTTTTGACTCTTTGGGCCCATATATTCCATCTAAATTAATTCAGCACACCCCAAGAGGAGCAAGGAGCAGATATAGCCATGACCGCACCATAACCTCTGTGATGGTCAGCAGAGCTAGTTGGCTGCAGAACAGGACAGATGCTGTGCACTTCCTTGCCACATTGTAGCATCAACAATACTTCCCTGTTCATCCTCTGGGGTGGTGCAGCCCCACAGTGTCCCTAACATGAGCCAGTGTAATAAAGGCACTATACCGCTTTCTATGCTAAGACCTCAGGGTGCTCCTGCTGCTACCTATCTTCCGTTCTCTGATGCCTACCAGACTACAATGGAGGTTGCTCTGCTCCAAATTCTACTCTCATGATCATCAGAGCATCCACAGTGGGCTAGGGCACATGCAGATAGGGAGCAATGGGCACTGGCTGGCAGAGTTCAGGGGATCTGTCTAGAAAACTTGCTGTGTTGCCCCAAAAAAGGGGAGCCACTGATATAAAAAATACAACTTTAAAGGAAGAGTCCAAGTGCACAGGAGAGTGAGAGCTCTGACTGAAGTGACCTGGAAGAAAGTGACAGGTACATGGAGTATGTAACCAGCGGGAATGTGGTTTCAACAATTCTGAGTCAAAAGGCTTCAAAACTGCATCAGAGAGAAATGTGTTGGAGAGTATTCTGTGTTCATGAAAAGATATAAATTAAAGGCTCGCACGGTGGATGAGCTGTGCAAAATGCAAATACCGGTGGCTGTGTATATGATGACCTGATTTCAGCATGTCAGTCAGGGATGTTATGGGAGCAGCAGGTGCACAGAAGTTTTGCATGGCTCACCTATTGCATAGGCCTTTGTAAATTTGGCTTTAGATAGAAGAATGGCAGCTCAGTGGACTGCTACGGGGAATGGCCAAGCACCACAGACCGGGAGCATAAGGAGTACAGTAGAGGCAGCTTGTTTAGCACATTTCTGGGAGGCAGTTTCCTACATGAAGTCATTTTCAAGTGATTCTCCTCTAGCCAGCACAGAAATGTGCTGAGAGACTCCACAGGAAGACCAACCCAGCTGGAAGGATGGATTGACCAGATGCAGGACCTTCAATAAACTACAGGAACTGTAAGGTGACCCTAAAATCCCCATGTGAGCTGCACAAAGAAATGTCTGCAGTGAAGTTCCACATGCAGTGAAAAAAGTACTAGCAGCCTGTGTTCCCTTGAAAACAATTTGTTACAATCTATTAAATAAAACCGAGTTAGCATCACTCTGATAGCCTGGCTTTCTTCTGCATGGTGGCAGAAGTGAACACTGCACAATCGTATGAAAATGAGAGATAATGGAGGAGGAGTAAATACTTGACTGCAAAAAGTTACTCCAGTGGAGGCTCTTGATTTTAGCCATCCAGAGCGTTGGTCTGAGTGGAAGCAACACTTGACTAATTGCAAGATCATGACAAATCTGAAGCAGGAGATAAAGCATGTGAGAGTATGCATCTAATAGAAGAACCAAAATCCTCAGGGATGAAGCACTAACAAGGATGTTGCATGAATTATCAAGTAATTGTGAGTCTGGAAAGAATGAATAGGGACAAAACTTGTCATGGGTAGATTACAGTATTTGACAAATGCAAAACTTAATGAATTTCGGCTTTGATTTGGATTTGGTTGGTTTGTCTTTGAAGAATTTATAAATCACTCGCATTATTTTTGAATATTTTTAGTATTCATGGATTTTTAGTATTTTTAGTATTCATGGATTGCCACTCGCATTATTTTTGAATATTTTTAGTATTCATGGATTTTTAGTATTTTTAGTATTCATGGATTGCCAGGTGATATTCATATATGAATATCACCTGGCAATCCACGAATCATTTGCAAAGTATTTAACAACAGCATCCAGATACCAAACTTCATAATTGACCCTTTGCACCACTAATGGTTTGAATGTGATGGTGATTATGTATTCACACCCTTCAAGATGAGTTTTTCAAGTTTTCATGAATTCCAAAAATGGCTTTCCAGTCATATGTCTCCCTAGATAAAAAACATTCCCAGAAAGTCCAATTAAAATTTTTCCTGACTTTGGAGAAAGCTGGAAAGACTGCATATTATTCTCAATCGATAAAGAGTCAAGTGAATTATCAAGAAAACCTGGAGGGACTAAAGGAGGTACAGGAACCTGTTCTCTGAGGATAAAAGGAATGGATCACAGTGAAGTTCCTATCCCATATTCAGTAGCAATGTCCTAAATATACTTGATGCGGCAAGAGAAATTCAGATGTTGCTGGCTGCCTGGCCTGGTTGACCAGCCATATTTTTGCTTTTATCTAACAAAGGAAGAGAGAAAAATAGCACAAGAAAAAATTTATTTATGTATTTGTTTGTTTGTTTTATTGCTTATACTGTGGTAGGGCATGCAAGTTCAGATCAGAAATTGGGGCCCATTGTGCTAAGCACTGCACCGTAATATATCAAAAAGAACCCCAATTTACAATTTGACAATGCATCATTCTTTCTTGTGTCAGTTACCTCCCCAGATTATTCTAGTGAGGCTGAGAAGTGAGTCTAACTTTCAGTGATACCAAAATCCAATTTAAAGTTGGAACCATTTCTGACGCATGCAATTTCTGATCTGTGAAATCATGTGGAAGAGATGCTATCTGGAATAGTGTAACATAGTCTGAATAATTCTCCCCAGTTAACACATCCTGCCTCAGACAGTCCAGGTGGGAAATTTCTATAAGGTACAAAATTAAAATCAAAGGTACAAGTTAGCAGTTCAAATTCATCATCACTCCATAAATAAACTTGTTAAGTTGTGCATATCTGTGGCAATGTCACTGGTACGCCAACTGGAAAAAAATCTACATTGGTATTTTGGCAAATACTATTACAGAGTATCCCAGTTAGGACTAACCTAAAAGATGGAGCACCTCTTTACAGAATCTCCAAAATAAAACAAAGTAAAGGGAGAAGTTAGAATAGTTATCCAAGATGTCATAGAACAAATTATCTAATTTCTTCAGAGTGGAATGCACCCATGGATACTGAACCTAAGAACAGCTCACATAACCAGTGAGCTGAAATAAATGATCAAAGCAATTCAGGGAGAGAAATTAGTTCTAGCTCCATCGAAGGATGTCGTTCCAAGATCAGAAGTTTTCAAGCATTTTTCATCTTTGGACACCACAAAGTGTTTTTTTGGCAGATTCACCTACACCCAGCTTGTGCCAAGTTCAACCACTTTTATCACTCCATTTGGACAGTGAAGTTTCTCCATATTTCTGGTTGGCATTCCTAGTGCACCTGAGATCTTTCACAGAAAAATGATGGAGCTGTTGCAAAGGTGGTTGCTTGTGTGAACAACATCCAACCATATGGCCACATAAAAGAGGAGAAGGATGAAGCTGTCTGGTAGACTTGAAATAGCCAACTCTGCACAGCTAAAGTACAAGTTATGAAAAGAGAAGGTCATGCTGAATCAGCAAGCTATAGACTCTCTGGACCACCATATAAGGCTGTGATCTATCCAGTACCATTAAAGTCAATGGAAGTTTTTTTTCCCAATTACTTGGATCAAGATTTAAGGATATGACCCATAGCCAGTGAAGACAATGGGAATCTTTCAACTGACTAGAATGGACTTTGGATCAGGACCTAAATGAACCTGGCATTAATTTAAATCTAGAGAAAGTAGTAGCCATTAAAGGAATAAATCTTCCCGAAGCTCTTGCTCAGATAAACCAAAAAGTCAAAGCAAAATTCAGCTGAAGCCACAAAGGTGAATTTAAAAAGTAGCAAATGGTTTATAGCAAAAGCTAAATTCAGTAATGAGTAGGAAAGCTGGATTCTTCAGACTGATTCCCAGATAGCATCCACAGTTTGCTGAACCTATTTAGTTTGTATAGATTCAGTCAAATAGCTTTGTCAAAACCATTTTTCATAGGTTTGCAAGTGGCTGATGTTTGAAAAGATTTAGGTTGAAACAAGCTGGGTTTTTCCACTTTTTTCTTATTGCATTGTGAAAACTGCCACAAGGTTTGTTAAGCTTGGTCTTGCCTATGGGTGTGTTCATGTCTGTGAAGGTTTGCATGTGCAACAAATCTACTAGGCTACTGCGTGCAAGTTAGACACATGGACTTGTCCTCTCAGGTGAACTGTTTGTGCACCAGCTCAACATTTGCCTTCAGAATGTACAAGAAGACTGACTGATGAAGCTGCTACCACTATCCAATAGGATTAATATTAATGTACTGCCAGATAGAGAGGCTAAGCCTGCATTATGCTGCAAGAGCTAAGTATATGAAACTGTGGCACCCATGAGGAGTCAGGAAGCATCTTTCTTTTCAGGAATTGGATTAATAATGTACTACTAGACCACAGCTTGCCAGATTGACAAAGAAGCTATTGGGCCTTCATTCAGAAAAGCCAGAATGCTGTTGCTCCAGAATTTGTGAGTGGTGCATTCAAAGCCGCCTACTGCTCTAAACATTAACATAAATCTTTGTCACTTAGTGATTTGGTTGCAGAATTTTTACCCAAGTCGAAAACATCAGACAAATCCTCCTCCATTTGTTCCTCCTTCTCCTCATTCCACAAAAAAGGATGATTCACTCTTTCCATGTGAGTGTGACCAGTTAAAACAATGCTGTCTGGAAGGTAAAGCCAGACAAATTTAAATGAGAAATAAGGCACACATTTTTATCAGTGAGGGTCTAGATATGCTTAATCCCAGTGCAAGGGGGATGGACTAGATCACCCCTTGATCTTCCTTCCTGCCCCATACATCTATGATTAACCATTGGAGCAAACGTCCAGGGAAATGATGGATTCTCCGCCTCTTGCTATCTTCAGATCAAGACCGGATGCCATTCTGGAAGATATGCTTTAGTTAAAACAAAAACAAGACTGGAGCAGATGAGTGAAATTCTCTGACCTGTGTTATACAGGAGGCCAGACTGGATGACCTAATGGTGCCTTTAGGTCTTAAAAATCTATGAATGAAAATAAAAAAGCAGATCTATTTTATTTATTTATTTAGATGTATACAAACAATAATAAAAGACCCATCGATCAAATGCTCTGCGCTCGTTTCACAATGTCTTAAAAGTACCTCATAATAAGCAGGTCCAATGTGAAACTCTGCTTAAGCTAGTGGTGGGCAACCTCTGCCCTGCGGGCTGCACACAGCCCGTCAGGATAATCTGCTGACGGGCTGCAAGACTGTTTACATTGACCATCCGCAGGCACAGCCACCCACAGCTCCCAGTGGCCAGGGTTTGCTGTTCCAGGCCAATGGAAGCTGCAGGAAGTGGTACAGGCCGCAGAGATGTGCTGGCTGCCGCTTTCCACAGCTCCCATTGACTGGGAATGGTGAGCCACGTCCACTGGGAGCTGTGGACGGAAATGCCTGCGGACGGTCAATGTAAACAAACTGCCTCACAGTCCACCAGCGGATTACCCTGACAGGCCACATGCGGCCCATTGGCCACAGGGTGCCCCACACTGGCGTAAGCTCTATCCCAAATCCCAGCTGCTGCTTATCAAATAAGCAGCAGTGAAACCCATAACATTGTCAAAATGTACATTGCTTCCATTCAAGTTCAAAGTTAACACTCCCTTCAAATGACGGAGGCAATTCACACCTCCCGGTGCTAATGTTACTTTTTATTTTAAAAAATGTTATGAACATTCCAAAAATATTGAAAACTAACTGTGCAGCTCCTCAGCCTGAGCCCTGCGTGTGTGAAGGTATAAAATAAAATGAAATGGAGGGTGTACTTTTTTTGTTTTTTTAACTGGATCCAAGAGCTCAGCTAAAATACAGATCCTCTCTCTGAAAAGGCAAGTGAAAAATTGTTTTCAGACCTTCCAACCAAAGAAATAAGGAAAATACCATCTGACTTGGTCCACCTCTCCTTGTCCAATGCTTGAACTCAAAATGAGCCAGCAGTCTTTGAATATTCGCAGATATCCAGACAAGGAATGGATAGCTGTGTGGAGAGGTAGAAGTGGACTTTTACATGGAATTCAGTGTAAATTCCTGGACAGAAACTCATAATCATATTAGTTGAGTAATGAAGTCTGTGCTCAAACCAGGGCAGAATATGAGTTCTCAGCTGTTTATCTAGTTCTTGTGACAATATACTCTGCCAATGAAACATAAGATAGAACCATTACATCATCCACATTCATTCTTAGTGGTTGAACACACCTTGAGGCCATATTCTACTACCTGACAGCTGATTAACCCTTCTGAGGAAGTTACAAACAGCAATGATTGTTTGCAGGGTTGTTGTAGCGATGTTAGTCCCAAGATATGAGAAAGAAAAGGTGAGTGAGGAAAATCTTTTATTGAACCAACTTCTGTTGGTGAGAGAGACACGCTTTTGAACTCCACAGTCCAGACCTGAAGAAAAGCTCAGTGGAGCTGAAAAGCTCAGAAGTTGGTACAATGAAAGATATTATCTCACCCATCTTGTCGCCCTCAAACCACAATGATGTTGGTTTCACCTACCATTATAGCGTGCGTATTTCCCAAACACTTTCTTTGCCTCACAAAAGATTTAGGACCCAATCCTGTGGCCCTAACTTTTGTGAGTAGCTCCACTGGCTTCAGAAATTGTAAACTGCCCGTGCTTTCTGTGTGTACTAGGTATTTGCTTTCTGAACTGCATCGTCCAGGGATTCTTTCTGAAGCAGAAGCACCATCAGTGTGACATGTTCATTCCAGTTACAGAACATGAGTCATCGCAAGTATTGATTTTTACCAGACATGAAATATCATAGTGATGCTGTGTAAGCCTGGGAATTTTTGAAAGATCATAGCAATAATGGTTGTAAGCATTTCGTTTAGAAATAGTGTGTCAGGGCTTGGCCTAACTCCAAGATAATCTTGTGGCATTCTTGAGGAAGAGCTCTGAGTCAAAATCTCTGTTGACTTCATTGAGTACACATGGAGTGTTCGTCAGCACAGAAACTGACCTATGATGTCCATTTCACCTCACCACACTTAGAACCATATTCCGATGTCCAGTTGGATGGGTTTACTTCTAAACTCTTGGGATTAAGTTCTGAAATGCCAGATTCCAAGGGTGTCTAAATCCCAGAGGCAGGGTTTGAAAATCACCCATACTGTGGAAACCTCAATCGTTTGGCACCTACAGCAAGAAACTAAACCACAGACTATGACATGCATATCCAAAGTGCTCAGATAGTCACTAGAAGATAGTCTCTAGTATGCTGATAATTGCTGTCTAGAAGTATCAGGAAAGTCACTACCACTGTAGTTTCCATGACATTTGCAGAGTGAGAAATATGCGGTGGGGAGGATAATTTTGTCCCGACATTTGCAAATGTAAATGCTGAGGTGGTCGGTGCAGTGACAGCCAGTTTGGTTCTGAAATCCTTCTGTGGGGATATTTCTGCTGCTTGATAAGGTAAGGCTAACTGGTATGGAAAGAATGTAATGGCAAAAGACTATACGAAGCCTCAGTAAGTGTGACATAATGAGGACATCAATTAACTTAAGGCAAGAGTTTATGATTAATTATAAAATCAGTGGTGCATAGTCATGCATCAGAGCAGAGAGGGAAGATCATTCTGCAGACCCTTATATCATTGCAAGGTCAGAGCCTT
Source organism: Dermatemys mawii (assembly GCA_007922305.1). NCBI lineage: Eukaryota > Metazoa > Chordata > Testudines > Dermatemydidae > Dermatemys > Dermatemys mawii. Next base: position 12,136,792 of record ML677381.1, on the reverse strand, counting down.
GTCACAGCAGTTTTTCAAATGTCCTAGCATGCTAAAATAGCAAGAAAATATAAATCTTTCCAAAAATGCTTTTGTTGTGTATTTATAATAGCAGAAAGTCAACATAATTTTTTCGTAAAACTCCCTACAGATGCAAATCTGCCTTCTAGAACTACACATATATAGCAGAGAAGTTAATTACACTATGCTGAAATTGCAAACTAGTACTAACTCTCAACTTGCAAGTAAATATGTTCTGTATTTTGATATTCACCAAATGGAATAAATGTACAATTTATTTATCCACATATTTATAACCCAAAGCACCGATCTTCATCTGGAGAGAGAAACCTTGAAAGTAGGAAGAGACTTGGGAGGACTGTACATTTAACTGTAGATGACACTGTGCATTTTGACAGATTGCTGTTAAGCTTGTAATAGCCTTATACAAAGTCATCGTCATCTGTGTGATAATCCGTTTGCTATGATGCAGTGTGTACATTGAACTGTAAGCATCTACCACAAATGCAGTTTTGTTTTTTCTCTTATTACAAGGAATGGTTAGCTCTGTGTGAATCAATTCCTCACTGTTTTCACTATTTAGCGAACGTGGCATGCTGATTTTTTAAAATTAATGTATGTAATTGTGTGGCAGACGGGGGGCGGGGAGCGTAAACTACTAGAGGCACAAAGAAGGGGTGTCCGATCAAATATGTTTGAGAACCGCTGCTCTAGGTATAGGCATTACAGTCACGAAGCAGAGAAGTAACAGTCCATTTCTGTATTGCTGTGGTTCAGCTGCACCTAAAACACTGAGCCAGATCGTCCACTGGGGTAAATTGTCACAGCTTCAAGATCTGGCCCACTGTGTTTATTTCTGAGCAACTAAGCAGAAGAATATTCACAAACTGGAGAAGGTTCACAGGAGAGCAACAAATCTGCTACGGGATTAGAAGAACTGAACGACAAGGGAAGATTAAAAAAGCTAAATATTGCACGGAGAGCTAAATATTCAGCTGCCATAAATTGATGGAGTTGATGGAACTAAACTGATTCATACCAGATGAGGATCTGACCCAGTAATTTTGCACAGAGTGAAAGGAAAACACTGGCGGCCAACCTCCCGATATCCTTACTCATGTCGAATAGAACTTTTGTTCCTGGAATAGTCATGTTGAAGAAAAGGGGACCACTCTGGGAGGGAGATGCTTCTCAGCATAAGGATATCAGAATCTGGCCCAGTAGAAGAAGAGGATTTATTTTTCATAATCCAGTGGATTAATGGGATGGAATTAAGAAAGAGAAAATTCAGTATCAAAGAGAACTTTCTGAGGGTGATATTTATTAAGACCTGATCTTACAGCCTTCATGTTGACAGAAAAGATTCCCATTGACCTTAGTAGGAGTATCACCTGTTAAGGACTGAAATATGATACCAGGTCCTTTGAACATGGGGTTTATTTATGGAGACCCTCAGTATCAACCCTGGCAGCAGAAACCCACCAAAACCACTTGGTACATGAGAAAAGCAAGACAACATGCAAAGTAACAAATCAAAAGAGAATGCCAAAATGTTACAGCAGTGGAAATAAGTGTCATGAGCCCTATTAAGGTTCCATTTACAAATGGTTTAGAAAGGGTTAATAAATGATTAATGGACGTTTTAATACCTGGATAATCAATTATAGATTGTTACAGAATCCAGTGGGTCAATAGGTTACTTATAACAATGGCTAATGATTATCTATAAATCCTTCTACTGATGTGCTTATAAACATCTATAACTCATGCTCTTCATGTCTGTAACATGCTTATAACATCTATTAATCATGTATGAACCCTGTAGAAACCATTAATAAAGTGTGACCAAATTAAGCCTCCATTGCACTGTAAACAGGTCATCACAGATGCAGAGGAAACAAATGTAAATCAGCAACTGAGTAATGCAGACAAGCAGCGACAATCAGCCAACTGCACAATATTCCACCTGTAGCAGCTGCCAAAAAAATGTGCTTCAACCATTAAAATGATCAACCTGCTGGAGACTCATAAAAGCCATTCACGACACCCTCAGGGTTACATTCCCCACCATACTATGTATTGTGACTCAAGTCACTCCTCCCTTGTAACTAATGTTGGAAGGTGTCTCCACTTCTACTGTGCAGTAACCATGTCTTTCCAGAGCTCCCTTTGCCTCTACCAGGTCCACCCGCCTGACGTACATTTTCTTCAGCCTCTGAGCTACCTCCCCTCTATATACTTTGTCTGAGGGAGGCCTCACATTCCTACTGTGATCAGATCAAAACCCTGAAAGGTCAGTGTAGAGAATTGTTTGTACCTGAGCTCTGGGGTGTCAAATCAGGCAATTTGCTTGCTCCTGGTAGACCATTCCATATTGTTTGGCTCTAACAAAAGACTCACTATCAAGAATCCTGAAGAAAAAAACATCTGGAATGTGTTACAAGTTAGCCCTTATATACGATTTCCCATGGAATGAGTTCCATACTACATCTTGGGATTGGTATGGAACTCACCAGGAATATAACTTAAACCCCAGGAATATAACCCCAGGAATCACATGGTGAGAATACCCTCTACTACACACGATGCTAACTCATAAAATGCTAGACATTCTTGCACCCAGACATAGTTTTGCTAAAGTGCCACTAAGGCTGTCATATCATTAGCATAAGTGATAAACCAGAGGACTCTGTATAGTGCCAACTGCTGTTGATCCATCTCTGGACAACGCCACTCACCAGTCCTCTCGCCTGGATTCCGCAAGTTCTGAATCTCCTGTCTTCATCCAAAAGGAGCACTGGAAGATCTAAGGACAATGTATGCAGCTAGCACAGTGGATGCATCTTTTTCGTTTCATTTTCCCTAGAGATCTGGGTTTGGGGGTGCATAAATCAAAGCAGTATCCCACTGCTTACAAGCAAATTGAACCTCCAGCTTATGCTCGCATAGAATTTTTAAACTGTAAAATGCTGTTTCAACTCCATATAAAGAGTGAGATTCTGATAGCAGACATCCATTCATTCTTTGTTACGAGTACTCCGAGTACAGCACAAATAAGGTACCTGGTTAATACATGAATTGTCATGTAACTAGTAACAGTTACATGTGATTCACTCATACTATGTAAGCTGATGGTATAGCTATGATAAAGAATGTGTTAGTTGTAAAATGCAGGTGCCAAGAACTAGGACTTACTGTACTATGGATGTTGGATCCCATGCCAAGCTTAACACCTACACTAAGCTCTAGCTTTAGGTAGCGTGTAGTTCCAAATGCTTATCTACTATCCTTTGTAATTGCAGCATGTCATGATGCTGAGGGTGTAACAATGTGGCAGAATAGATGCCAGTACTACCGTGTTGCTTAGCTAGTTGATACTGGAGCAGAGAAATCTAGAACCCTCTCCCACGAACCAAACAGGCCAAGTACAATGTCACTGGCTTCAATACAGCGTGATTAACAGCTGGATTCCAGGTCTATTCTTAAACATAGGGGGGTTTGCTCCAGTCTCATTGTACTGTAAGGTGAATTCACTAATAATAAATAATATCTATAGCTGCCAGTTCATCCACGGAGCATGTAGCATTTAGATTTTATTTTAATGCACATAGAATAAAGGTTATTTTTTACATTACTGTCCTCTGAGAAACATCAAGCCATTAGCCAGCCTGGTCTATAACCATGAACATTTCATTTCAGTCCATTTAAGCATGACTGCTTACCCTGTATGAAATGAAAAGGATATGAATTCACCACATACAAACCTTTGTAAAGGTGCATCATTATAGAGGGACAGTGGTTTCATGTGCAGACACCGGCAACAGTCAGAACAGATAAAGGTTTTCAGTTGCAAACCCCAGCTTCTCATTTCAACTACCATTCTGACATATGAACTAGTCAGCTTTTTATAAAGCTTTGAGTAGCTTATAAAGCCTTCCATCATACAGATGGGTCATTATGCCCTGTTAATGCACTCCTCTAATCTCTCCCATCTTCAGTAGAAATTAGCGCTGGAAAAAACTTGGTCATTGCTACTGACATCCTGTCTTCAGCTAAATAGCTTTTGCTCTTTCCCAGCCTCTTCTGTTTTAATCAAAAGTATGAAGTCCCTGTTTTAAAGATCAGTCAGTAAATCTGCAGACTTGAGAGAAACTAGCAGGTCAGTATCTTGAGCAGCACCACTCCTCTATGTACCTAACCTATTTTTCTTTGTCATTATGCAGTGAAAGACTGAATTCTGAATAGAGGAAGAACGCAAAATTATATGTTTGACTGAAAACAATAAATATACAAGACTTACGGTTTCAGGACAGGGCTTGACCACTAAGAAAATAAAATAAAATGTTACATAAGAGGGGATCTTTGTATCAACAGAATGATTAACATTTGGTGCATCATACATTCGAAGTCCACTGACCTGTGGTAGTTGACTGTGAGCTATTAATCAATGTTACAAATAATAGTCTAAATCACCCTGTAATGGAAAGGTGGTGAATTGTGTGTGCAACACCTTGGAAATGAGCAAATAAAAATGTAAGAACAACATAAGAACACAAGAATGGCCATACTGGCTCAGGCCAAAGGTCCATCCAGCCCAGTATCCTGTCTACTGACAGTGGCCAATGCCAGGTGCCCCAGAGTGCGTGAATCTAAAAGGAATGATGAAGTGATCTCTCTCCTGCCATCCAACACCACCCTCTGACAAACAGGTGAGGGATACCATTCCTTACCCATCCTGGCTGACAGCCATTAATGGACTTAATCTCCATAAATTTATCCAATTCTCTTAAACCCTGTTATAGTCCTAGCCTTCACAATCTCCCCAGGCAAGGAGTTCCACAAGCTGACTGTGCGCTGTGTATAACAGAAAACATTTCTTTCTTCAGATAAAAATGTAGACATAAACCAGTCCATGGGGACCAACCAAAACACTGCTTTTGTTCACAAGTTTTGAATTCTTCTTCATGCCATTCTGCTAGTTATCATGTTTTATAACATCTCGGGTGTTTTCTCACCCCTAATAGACAGTAACCCACAAAAACAAGCTCTGTGCACAATCGGAATAATCTGTCAATTTGGGAAATACAGGGCACCATTGACTAATCCTCAAACTATGAAAAATATGAGTGAGACAAATACAACTTTGGATGGAATATGTTTTACATATATATTCAGGAGCATCTACTGTACACACAAAGATCACGTTGTTTTCCTGACCCCCTACAACACTTCATGTTGCAATGGCTGAAACAGTTAATGCTTTGGTCAAAAGGAACAAAATCCTGTCCAATTTGTCCTCCCAAGAGGAAAAAGAAACTGACCTGATCATCTTTAGAGATCATAGATAAAAGACAGGGAAGCCTGCTTTTGGGTCTCACATAAAGCAATAAGTGGCATACATCTATCTCAGAGCCTGTAGGGGACCTAAAGGCACCAGCACAGAACAGCATGGCATCATCTCCAAAAAAGAAACAGCTGTCTGGAACTCAGCTAAATTACCACAAGTGGGTCAGACAAAACTAGATCCCAAAGATGTCCAAGGTTCTAATCTCCTTCCTCAACTGACAGAGATGTGTTTCTTTCTGTTTTTCATGGCAGGCACAAGTGTGCTAGGAAACACACACATTAATGTTATTGCCTGTTCTCTGGCTGCTTTTCCCCTCTCGCCTGAATTAGTGTTTCTGTTTGTGGGGGCTTGTTAACGAGCTGAGGTTTTCTTCTGAGTCAGTCTGTTAATAGTACAGGACGTTTCTCTGGATTCATGATTTAAATACTGGGTTTTCTTTAGAGGGTGAGGGTTTGTCTTTTTATTATTAGAACCAGCCAACCTACAGAGCTGACGTGTATCTAAAAATAGAGGGGGATTTACTTTATTTGAAGTTAAAAATAGGGATCTGTGGAGCTCCTCATGCTGGTAAAATATTGACTGCATTTTATGAGACGAGTGCGGTGCTCAGGATGGACACATTTGCCAACGGCCTCAACCCAAGACTAGAGCATTTCCTAAGCAACCATGAGTTGCTTTTTATGAAGAACAAAGCAGATTCTAGTAACCCTGTTCTAATTCAGAACAGAATCAACAGAGCACCAAAGTGAGTGTGTGTCTCCTAATTCTTCACAGAATGGTGAGACTCCCGGTACGGTCACGCACAGCAACTCCTTGGAAGCAGGATGGGGGACAGAGTCATGGGCAGATCTTCCAATCCTTCTGGCCTATGGAAGAGTAGGAGTTAGATCCACATGACTGCTCCATTCTTTGGCTGTTACATTCCTTTCGACTTTGCAGTGGGGAACATTCTGCACCCTGTAGAACTCCTTACTGCCTATCGAAGTTACTCAGACTGGCCAGAAAATGCACGCCTTAGCAAGGGAAAGGCTCCTTAAGATGTCTTTGAAACCAAACAAAAATTGCCCACCTTTAGAAAGCTATGGGGGAGATCCTACATTCCTTACTCAGTCCCTACTCAGTGTATCTGACTGGGTAAGGACTGAATACAGACAGAAAGACTGGCATCTAACATGACCTTGATTCCATGGCACTCACAATTAATACATGATATGCATAAAGTTTGCATGGCTGAGACTTTCAAAGCTGCCAAAGTGACTCAGATACCCAGTTCCCCACAACTTGAATGGAAATCTGGTATTAAACGAGCTTCTAAAATCCCAGCCTACATGTCTGTGTGTCACTCTGTGTTGAATTTTTTTTAATGTTTAATTGCTTGCTTTAATTGCAAAGAGTGCCTCATGCCTCCCCCACCACGCACACATACACTTAGAAATATGTTTTCATTAGCTCAATGTCCCATAAAGCGTCCAAGTCAGGTTTCACGGGGCACAGATTTGTGAAGAGGCTGCCCCAGAAAATGAAGTGTCACTAAGTATTACCGTGACTCATCCAATGACTAATTGCTTTTTCTGAGCAGTACAGACAGTTTAACAAGTTCTTAAGATGTATTGAATATACCCTCCTCCTTGTCCCAACCAACCACCTCCAGAAAATCCCACCATGGAGAACCAGCTGTGGCTAGAAAGTTTCAGGTCAAGTGTGCACGACATTTTATGGCATGTCAATGCCACAGGTGTCAGATTTAGCCCTCTACCCTCAATGTGGAGACACTCATATTTCCCTCAAAACATCTGATACTTCTTGATTTAATGGTCCGGAGGCTGGGGGGTTTTATTGCTGTATTAATGTCTTTTCAGCTGCATTTATGTGGAGCAGCACAGCTCAGTGCAAGCCATTCTGAGGAAAGAACAATAGACTGGCTGACAGTCACCTGGTGGGAACCGTCTTGTGGAGTTCACCAACAGCTCCACACTGTGAGAAAGCAGAAGAGAGCCTGCCTGGGGTTTGAGAGTTATAAAATTGGGGGTGGCAGCTGAATGACATGAGCCCCTTTCCTTGCTGGATTCAACCAGTGTTGTCTCTCCAGGAACTTCTGGAAGCCACAATGAAATCCCTTCTAACATGGATTCAGGGAAGGCGGGATTTTTTCAATGTGTATGCAGGGCAGCTACTTCTGTATTGCTAATGTGCATGAGCGTGAGCTAGAGTGGCACTTTCTGCTAGGAAGCAAAATTAAAAAAAAACATGCGTCCTATTCTAGATGATAGGACTGATACGCTCACAAACCAAAATGAGTTAAAAATGGGCCACATTCTATAACTCAGTGATCAGTGATATAGCCAGTGAATATAGTTCCTTTATTAATGTTCACAAATCAGGGCCAGCTCCAGATTTTTTGCTGCCACTGGAGCGCCAGTTGAGCAAAAAAACCCACCCAAAATGGCGACCGGAGCAGAAAGTGCCATCCTAACATTGGCCTGAGAGCCACTCCTTACAAAAGGCTGCTCTAAACACATGCTTCTCAGGCTGGTGCCTGGAACCGGCCCTGCCACAAATTAGCCACAAGAAGATTATGGCGCCAGATCCTTGGCTTATGTAAATCAGTGTAGCACACAGACTTGATCGGAGCTACTATTTACCCATTTATATCAGCTGAAGATATGGTCCTTGGATATTTACAGATTTGGAAAATAATGAGCCCTTTACGGACTAGATTAAAATGTATTACTGTACAAAGAATGTATGTAAACCAGAGGACACCAATCACCCACTGAAGTGCTAGGAGTGAAATCCTGGCCCCCCTGCAATAAATCCATGAGGATTTGCTCCTAGGCTAGAAATGTTATATGAATATGGTAAATCCAATGATTCGAAACATTCATAGGTAAGGGGATCATTCTATTATAGGAAATCTCTGCATGCAGATAAATGTCAGGCCACCACATGGTATAAAGCCCATATCTCTTCAAGAGATGAACAATGGTGACATCAAATGTGGAGTATAATCAGAATTTGGCTAGGAAACAATTTCTAGCTGGGATCCCCTTTGAAAGCCAGAGATGCTGTGAAATAGAGAGACCAAGCAGGCAATTCTCACAGATGTAAAGAGCTGTTCAGTGCCTAAAAAGAAGAAGTCCATGGCACACTGATTCTATTAATATATCCCTCCTAACTCTGAAGACATTGCCTGATGTTTTCCTGCACTTTGTAGCCACTGAATTAGCAGTAGCTCCTGAATGGCCAGCAAGTTCAGATGCTGACTCAGCAGCATGATGTATGAGCAGATTAGCATGGAGGCGGGAGGGTGAGCAGCATCAGTAGGATAGAGACCCATAATAAAAACATTTATTGCTGAAACCTTGGGGCTGGAAGGAGAGGAAACTTACCCCTGCCCCCTAATGGTATCCTTGTGTCCACCACATCCATAATTAATTGTAAGTGAATCAATCATGTTTAAATCAAAGCTGTCTCATACACGCCACCACATTTGAAGAGACACAGTCCACGGACAAACTATGGCCAAATTATACATCAATTATGGATGTGAAACCTTTTAGATATAAATAAATTCTCTGGCTTAGCAGTGTAAACATAAATCTCTAAATAAAATCATTGATTACTCAGAATGTATGTAGAATCCTTGCATTTCATCTAAAGGACATTATTTTTTCCATAAAAAATGTCTATAATCTGTACAATAGAATCCTATTTCTCTGGAACACTTTTATTTAAAAAGGCACTTTATCTGAGTCGCCTTGAGTCTCCTGCCTTATCTGCAATCCTGTTTATCCAAATAAAGTCCATCTCCCTCATTATTACAGGGACAAAATGTGGTTCTCCTATGTATGTCAAGATTCCATTTATTTGATAAATCTCATGGTGTATCCAATTCTCCCTAGTTGTGTATCCTTTTTAAACAAGTTTGTTAAAGGCTGCCATTCTTTCCTTGAATGCATATATATAAGGTGACCTATTTTTCAGCTGGAAAAAAACATTTCTATCAGTTCAGATAGAGGTTTTTGCCTGTTGGAAAAGGACATGAACCAGAGAGGCAGAGTGCAAACTGCAGTGTCTGCATTATTTACAGGCTTAGTATGCTAGGTTTGCAGGTGTTCAAACCACCCATGAATCATTTGGCCTATCTCTGTGGAAAACATTATTAAAGATTAAAAACAATAGATAGGAAAGATGTTTGATGGAGCAACTGCTGAAAGACGAGGCGCCTTCAAGATAACATTTTGCGCCTGCAGTACTTTTTGTATGACATCTCTCTGTTGGTTTTGCAGTGCATCCACGTTTGGTGAGTAAGTCCTCCAAATCTGAGATGTTATTTGCAGGTAACAGTTTTACTCACAAAAACATATTGTATGGAGGGTTGACTGAAAGTCAGACTCTGAGACCAGACTGATGTTCCAAATAGGTCGTACATGTAATTTGTTATCAGAATATGTAGGCATATGTATTTCCTGTGCACTGCTTTGCAAAGTAATCCCTCAGTGAATGGCACAATGACTGGAGGTAACCCAAAGTTCATTAGAGAGAGGAGGGGGCAAGATAATGGCTTGGCTAACCCTGCTTGAAGAATCTTTTCAAATTGTTGGGTCTCACCTATCACCTACGGCAATACGTTGTTTCCACCAAACATCCATGCTGATTGGTTTTATTTGTTCTCACTAAATGAGAGAGAACACCAAGGAATCCACTTATAACCAATTCCTAAGGCCCTGATCTAACACCAGTGAAGGCTCCTATTGAATCCATAGGCTCTGGATTCTGTTCTGTTCCAGTTCTTATACTGCCTTTGTCATCATAGGATCTGACCATCTTCCAGTAATGCATTAGGTGAGGAGACTAATATCTATCTCTGGTGGTTTGTTTGTTCTCTCATTCTTTCTCCAGAGAGAGAATTGCGTATGCCTAGATAAGTTCACTAGATAAGTTCATGGAGGATAGGTCCATCATTGGCTATTAGCCAGGATGGGCAGAAACGGTGTCCCTAGCTTCTGTTTGCCAGAAGCTGGGAATGGGTGACAGGGGATGGATCACTTCATGATTACCTGTTTTGTTCATTCCCCTCTGGGGCAACTGTCATTGGCCACTGTCAGAAGACAGAATACTGGGCTAGATGGATACTTTGGTCTGACCTAGTATGGCCGTGTCACGTTACTGAAATTATCTGGGATCATATAGATCATGGGTGCAACCAAGGTCATGTAGTGGCACCAAATATTAGGTAAAGGGGGTCATATAAGGTGTCTACGACCAGGTTATGATCTGCTGATTATGAGTATGCTATCTGTATGAGTGTATCATTTTTGTAGTTGAAGTTATGAATATTCACTCTATACTGTCTGTCTTTCCAAATATTGTGCTATGCTGTTGGGGACATTTCAGAGTCCTTGGTGTTAAGCGTTGCTTGCCATGCTTGATGGCCCATTAAGGACTATCAGCTATACAATGGACCCATTAAGGGAAGGCAGACACATCCTGTGTCTTAGCAAGGGGGGCAGGAATTGCCCAAGTGACTCAGATTCCATTTTGCTGTAAGTTTCCACAGCGAAGGACAAAGAACATTCCTGCACCTGGGAAGGATATAAAAGGGTGGTACCCCATCCCCATTTTGTCTTCAATCTCCAGTCTCCAGCTTCCAGCCTGGCTCCTACTTCTGGATGGGACTTTGCTACAAAGGGGCGCTCTGGCCAAAGGATTGATGACCCGTTCCTCCAGGGAATGTATTCCAGAGACTCTGATTTGAACCTGCAGTTATTCTACAACTGATACAAGCCATTACTGCATGTATTTGATTTCCTTTAACCATTTCTAACCCTCACCTAGATCTTTTTCCTTGAATAATAAACCTTTAGATTTTAGATTCTAAAGGATTGGCAACAGTGTGATTTGTGGGTAAGGTCTGATTTGTATATTGACCTGGGTCTGGGGCCTGATTCTTTGGAATTGGGAAGAACTGTTTTCTTTTATTGGGGTATTGGTTTTCATAACCATTTGTTCCCAGGACAGGTGGCTGCTGGTGGTGATACTGGGAAGCTGGAGTGTCTAAGGGAATTGCTTGTGTGACTTGTGGCTAGCCAGTGGGGCGAAACCAAAGTCTTTTCTGTGTGGCTGGTTTGGTAACCCTTTAGGGTGGAGAAACCCCAGCTTTGGGCTGTAATTGCCCCTTGTGAAGCGATTTGTCCTGATCTGACACTCTCAGTGGGTCACGCCAGGAACTGCACCGTCACAGGCCATTCTTACGTTCTTATGTGAAGTGTTTTTGTCTGGTTTGTTTTTATTTGTTTAATGGCTGTTCCGCATTTCTACTGGAGGAGGAAAGGCTGTAGAAGTGTGCAAAGAGAGACAATGAAAAATAGGATTTATAGGTAAGGTCCCCAAAGGCCCAGGGCACTAAAAAGGACATGCTGGAGTCCTGCTAGAGCCCTAGGACCGCTCATCCAATACTGTTCTGTTACCATTGTGATTGTTTTTAGCACTGTATTCTGCAGCATCCTTTATTATGCCCTCCCTGCACCATCACACTGCCCATTAGGTGCCTCATTCTGGTCTCTCTTACTCTGCTGTAACAAAATATGAGTTACTTTAGCGAAGTCGGAGGAGGATCAGCAGTACAAACCTGGTGTGAGAACAGACTCATACGCCAGGAGTGAGAGTTCAGAGGTAAGCACCAAGCAGCCTGTTAAATAAACACGCTTGACCAAATTGATCTTCTGTTGATTTACAGCAGGGATGGCTCTAGCCGGCTGAGGTCTCTTTCCAGCCACTTCCCCAGGGCCCCCAAACATGTCACTAAAAACAACACTAGCAGCATCTCTGACCCAGAAGCCACAGTCATGATGCAAAACTTCTCACAGCTTCCTCTTTCTTGTTTTTGAGGACTGCTGGATTTACGATATATGTAGAGAAGAGTATTATAGTAAATACCTTTCCAAATATACTATTGGGAATCTGTGAGGAACTGCCTTCACTGTTCTGCTCTTTTAGACCAAGTCTAAACTTAAAAGTTAGGTGGAGATAGCTACATTGCATAGGGGTATGAAAGATTTATACTCTTGAGCAGCATAGTTAAGCCAGCTTAACCCTCAGTGTAGACAGCATTAGGTCAACAGAAGAATTCTTCCATCGACCTACATACCACCTCTTGGGGCGGTAGATTAACACTCTTGTGTCTACACCAAAGTGCTACAGTGGCACAGCTGCAGAGTTTCCAGTGAAGACATAGCCTTAGATGTAGATTTATATCTGTACATATTCTAAGAGATCTGGAGTAAAATTAATAAGTGACTTAGGAGCCTAAGTTCACTCTTAAAGTGACCTAGGGACAGTTTTTCAAAGATATTTAGATGCCCAGAGATGCAGATAGGCACCTAGTAGGGTTTTCAGAAGTGTCTAAGAAGGTTAGGTGCCTTACTCCTATTCATTTCAATTTGATTTAAGCACTCTTAGTCACCTAATCATTCTTGAAAATTTTGCCTGAATTTCTTTGCTCATATTTCCTGCTTTACAGAAATAAAATTATTTTGATTTCTTTAGAAAAATATGGATTTGTGATACTGCACTAACTGATGTTGACAATGTATCCAATGTTCTTTTCTTATTTTTTGTCAATAAGAGTAAAAATTATCAAAGGCCAGCAGCACTTACTGATGACAATGTGTTGTGTGCGTACACAAATTAATATAATCAGAATGAAATGAAAGGCTACTTTACTACAAAAGATAAAATAAAATAAACTTGATTGTATATAAGCCCCATAGGATATATATTGTATATAAAATTTTTGAAAAGATATTTAATCTTTGTGTTCATCAGCATTTTTTGTCTAGAAAAAAAATAAAGAATAAATAGAATTTTAAAATGACTCCACAAGGAGCTAAGGAAATGCACAGAGATTTTCCCAACATATCTCAGGATCTTGGAAGTGCTACAGCTACACTGTAGTTTCTTTGTTACGGCTCTGCATACATTTATACAAAAGAGAGATGAAAGGAGGAGAGAGTTGTTGATATGGGTTGTGAGAAGTTGGGGGAATTAGATGGCCGGGGTCAGGTTACAGGCAATGTAAGCCAAAATGGATCAAAGGATACGAAGCAATGGACTACATCAAAGTCTAAGAAGCCAAGTACAAGAATAAAAGAGTGATAATTGTAGGCAGGGAGAGAAAATACTGGAATAGAAACATGATAATGGTATGACCTCATGACTCAATCTTTTTACAAGTCACCAGTTCTCTCACACACCACACTGGCTAGAGATGGCAGGAGTGGTGTGCGGAGGGTGGGGGAGGTTGTTTTAGGGGTGGGGAGAATTTAAAACCCATTCAAAAGTTGCATGTTCATAAATTTCCCAACAGGATCATGTTTATTGCGTTGTCCCCTTTAAGAGTAGCTGGCATGGAAAAGGGTGTTTGGATGACTCAGGTCTGAAGCTGAAAAGGGAGCTCCAGGAGCAAGAGGAGAATTGGCTCCTGTTAAAGAGAAACATTGTACTGGAGGCTTTGCACTATTCCGCGACTAAGGCACAGGGACTGGGAAAGCTCTGGGCCTTCAGAGAACACCCTCAGTGATGCTGCTACAGGTTTCTTTACAAAGGAGGAGGTTGGCATTAGCAGTTCACTTTAGTAGGAACCCAGTAAGGAGAACTGCCCTGTAACAGCTTGATTCCAGAGACCCTGCCCTTTTCCCTGATCACCCAGCATAGCATAACAGAGGCCCTGGCACCCCCAGTTTATAGATGTGGCAATGAAAGGACCTCAGGTCACTGACAGCACACAACCTTGGCCCAATGAAAGTCAGTGACATCACGCCCATTGCCTTTGGCGAGGCCAGGATTTGATGCACAGTTTCTAGTGCCGTGCTTCTGCCCATTGGCGTGGTTTTCAGCTGAGTCTTTTTTGACAAGAATTAGCCATCACCAGTATTGAATCACTGAGCTGCTTCCTGCTGTCCTGAAAGGCTGGGGCCAAGGCCGCACCAGGGGGAAAGCTGCTTTTGTGCATTTGTCAATGAATTTTGCTCAGGGGTTGATCTAGGCTTGGTAACAAATAAGAACTGCCAAAGAAGGCCAGGCTCCTTCTCGATGACCAAAGCATTGATTGCTTGCCAAGACCCGAGCCAGTGCTCCAGCAGCATCAGGAAAAACCAACAGTAGATGCCGGGGAGTGAAAAGCAACCTCTCTGTTGTCTCCTCTGCAATGGAAACACCACTTTCTGTTTTATCTGGCAGGCCCAAGAGACGCCACTGTAGCTCACCCTCTGTCTTTACCCTCACAAACAGACGACATATCCTCCATTGAAACTCTTGGGTTGGGTGAATAAATCAAAGAGAATAGCTTGATACATGGGCTGAGCCTCTTTTCCCTTTTCCCAGTAAGTCCACGTTTTCCTCAGATTTATTATCTATTGCAGTTCACACAATGAATTCTTTGGCAAGAATTTACCTTCTCTATGGATAGGTGTCAGACAGTTTTGCCTGTACTCAGGACAAGGTTATGGGATTTTGAATATGTCACAAAGAGGCAGGGGAGCAGATTATTAAGGGATAACAGATCATCGAGCTTAGGGAACTTCAACGAATGTTAAACTTTTTCCTTTCAGGGCCACAATACCTTGCTCAAGGCATCATTCCTAGAAAAATTGGACAACTGTAAGTTTTATTGGCTGGGTGTGGAATGCACTCTACACACAAAGGCATTGCATGTATATGCACAGTCTTAGCTGTGGAGGGTGCATTCGTCTCATTCATCTAATTTGTTCGAAAAACAAATGTTAACACTCATAGCTAATCTTTTCCAGCATTCACCCTGTTGAATCTCCTTTCTCCTTTATTATTATTATTTCCAATTTATGCTGCGCTAGGTCTAGTGACATCAACCACATCAGTGAACCATGGCATTGTACAAACATAAGCATCGGTAAGTAGCAAATGACAGTCCCTTTTGCAGAGATCGGATAGACTTTAAAAAATCCAATTTTTTCCCCACTTCCTGGCAGATCAAGCCATAAACAGAGATAACACCCAGAAACTAAACAGAAATCCTGGAAGCAAAAACAAAAACCCAAACACAAACTAGAAAAGAAATTCGATCTAACCCAGTCCAAAAAAGGAACACATGGCTACCCAGTTATGCAAGTCACTAAGGATTGACTTTGTATAACGTCCAGACATTGGTGTATGTTAGGTGTACACCTTTTCATTCCATAAATTCCACATATTAAAATAAAGTAGAAATGCAATATTGAAAATATAAAGAGTTTATTTTCCATCAGCTAGTCATGTATCAGTTTTTCCCCAAGCTACAATACTGTGAAGATCATAACTTGAGTATGGAAGATAGATAAATAGATAGATAGATTAGATAAAAATAGACTCAATCTGTCACTGAGGGTATGTCTTCACTACCCGCCAGATCAGCAGGCGGTGATCAGTCTATCTGGGATACTGTAGACGCGATAAATCGATCCCCGACCATGCTCCCCGTCAACTCCAGAACTCTACTTCCGCAAGAGGCGGAAGCGGAGTCGATGGGAGAGCGGCAGCGATTGACTTGCTGCCATGTGGACGGCCAGGTAAGTCGCCCTAAGATACTATTCGCATAGCTGAAGTTGCATATCTTAGGTCGACCTCCCACACACACACTGTAGCCCAGGCCTGAGTGGTTTATTTTGCTGGTGCTTGTGTAAAACCTACTTCTGTTACCATGCTTTGACCCAAAGTCCTGGACTTGAAAATCTCTATACTTAGAAGGAATAGAAATTTACAGCTCAGGAGCACCTACTCTGAATAGAGAACGATATTGTATTGGAACTTCTCACTGTAATAGTTTGTGTTGTTACTATTTGCTTTGAGTTCCTCATTTAATTTACATATTGACCATGTCTTTTTGTCCTTCTGGGTGAAGATTCCTAGGGAAGGAGGAAGGCAAGTCTTGTGATAAGGGCACAGAACTGGAGTCTAAGGATTCTAGTCCTAGCTCAGCCACAAATTTCCTGTGTGACTTTGGCAAAGCTCCATTATTATTTCATTCAAGTTATTCAGAAGTGCAATATGTATTCAGTATGCTGGAACCAAAATCCAATAATGCTTCTTCCATGTCACCCCTAATAGAAATGATACATTTTTTTCAAATTCAAATCAAATTTCAATATTTTGATAAAATTTTTCATCAACATTTAAAATGTCAACAAAAAGGGATGCATTTTTTTGCAAAACAAAACAAAACAAAACAAAAACTCATCCCATTTTTCAAATGCTATAGAGCTGATCAAAATATTTAGAATTTTGACAAAAAATATTGAAATGCTGATGGATCAAAAAAAACCAAACCAACCTGGATACACTTTTTATGAAAAAAAATCAGTAACCTACTTCCCATTTTTTGACTTTCTACAATTTGAACAGGTTTTCCCTTCCCATGTACCAAGCATGTTCACTCAATAAATATTTCTGTTTTTCAATAAATATTTCTGTTCCCTATTTGGAGAAAAACAGATTATATAGTCTCGTCATATGGCAATAATAACACGCTTTCCATTGCACTGGTATCTCTGGAGGATGTTAAACAGAAACTACTAAAGTCAGCCATTTTTAAATGAGCAGGCCTAGATAACTTACACAGAAGAGGATATAGAGGAGCCTATGCAAGAGAGAGGGGCTCCACCTAAACCAAAATGGAACCAGGTTGCTGGCATGTAAAATTAAAAAGGTCACAGAGGAGTTTTTAAACTCAGGGCTGGGGTGGGAAACAGACAGGTATACAGGAACATTGGGTTTGGACAGACACATCCCATAAATGAGGATTTATTAAAGGGGCGTCTCTATAGCCTAGTAGGAATAGAAGCTGATAAAGTACAGGTAGGCACTGAAGAGAAATAGGCAAACCAAAGCAAGTCCCATGCAACCACATCACACGAAGGCAGACAACTAATATAGACAAATTTTATAAGTGCTTGTATACAAATGCAAGAAGTCTAACTACTGAGATGGGTAAACTTGAGTACCTAGTATTAAATGAGGCTACTGATATAATAGGCATCACAAAAACTTGCTGGGATGATGATGATGGGACATGGTAATGTGAGAGTAAAAAATAGATAGGAATGACAGAGTAGGTTATTCTGGTAGGGAAACATCACTATATGGGAAAGAAAGGATAGAGTAAAAATCTTAAATGAATCAAACGATACTATATAGAGTCTCTATGGATAGAAATTCCATGACTGAATAATAAGAGTATAGAAATTGGAAGGTATTACTGACCACCTGATCGGGATGGTGATTGTGATTGTGAAATGCTCATGGAGATTAGAGAGGCTACAAAAACAGAAAACCTAATAATAAAGGGGCATATCAACAATCTCAGTAATGACTGGGAACATGTCACCTCAGGGTGGGATGCAGTGCAGAAAGAAACTTTACAGAAACCTGTCATGACTGCTTCTTGGAGCTGCTAGAACTGGAACCCACCATGGGCGAGGCAATTCTTGATTTATTTGTAAGTGGGCACAGGATCTCATTCAAGAGATGAATATAGCTGAACCACTTGGCAATAGCTACCATGAGGTACTTAAATTTAACTATCTTTCTTTGCGGGGGGAGAGAGTTCAGAGAAGAGCCATGGGAATGATTAGAAAACATGCCAAGAAAGAGAAAGAAAGAAAGAAAGAATTTGGGTTGGGAACATAAATGCCAACAATGCTAAGCTTAATGCAGAAGGCTGGAACTTGTTTCCCAGAGCCATTTTATTACTCTATGCATTTCACTGCCTGGGTTTTGTTCTTGCTGACAGTACAAAATCCCTCAAGCCATGTGGCTAATTTTATTCTGGGTCCAACACACCAAATCAATATTTTTAGCATTTATTCATCAGTGTGAATTCTCTCCAATGACAGGATTATTGGATGAAGAGTGAAAGCACTCCGAGAAGTATACTGGGGGATGTCAGGGACAGACAATGTAATTTATTTTCAGGGTGAGATGGACCACTGCTGTGCATGTGTCTAATGAAATGCATGGCTATGTGACCTCATGTAAGGCAATGACCTTGACAAGAAGATGGCAATTTTTCAGCTTTGTTACTTCTTTGGATGCCTTGAACTTTTGGGTTCAAATCAGTCCAGCCCTATGTTGCACTGATGTTCTAGGGGGGAAATCTGTGGGGAGTTTCCTTTCCCTATCTTCCTGAACCCAGCACATCTGTGGGGTAGAAGGAGTTGATTTCCTGCCAGCACCCGAGAGGGTTTGATATGTAGACTGGAGATCATGGCAGGGTCCCAAGCTCCCCAGCCATTGTGCTGCAGTGTGAAGCATGCATTAGCCAGAGGCAACAGGAAAGTACGGCTCACTGTATGTGGCTCCTTGCCCACACCAAACTCTTCTGTCCTATGCAAACCTCTACGGGGCCTGCAAGGCTCTGCTTCCCCATGCCCAGTGTAACTGATGTGAACCCAGGGAGGAAAAGGAGTAAAGTCGTAGAAACTTCCACTATCTCACCAAAATCACGCAACTGTTCAGAATTTAATACACAGCAGCTGTGCATTAAGTTCTAAAAGTGCTTCTAAAGCCTTGAGAGGGCACTAATCGCAGCGCTGCAGACTGCAGACATTTCATGGTGGCTCCGCTGGCATAAAATGGCCTCTGAGCACCTGCAGTCCAGTCTAGTGAACTCCCCTGGGCACAGAACCAGCTACTGCACCTCTGCGGAACCCACCTCATTCAGGAAACAGAACGGAAGTGTTTCAGGGGTGGAAAAAAGAAAGAGTGACAGTTTGTCACAGATATTTAGAGAGATATCAGAGAGTGCCTGTGAAATTTGGGGGAAAGGTACATTGAATACGGTGTTAACATTACAAGCTATCACTTTAAATTGTAAAGGGTTTCCGGGTCCTACTTGCAGACTAAGTGGCTCTGAGGGAAGCTGTGTGTTCTGGTTGCTCTTTAGGCAGTCTGCAAAGAGCCAGCCTGAAGCAAGGTAGGGTGACCAGATGTCCCAATTTTATAGGGACAGTCCGGATTTTGGGGTCTTTTTCTTACCTAGCTCCTATTAACCCCACCCCATCCTGATTTTTCACATTTGCTGTTTGGTCACCCTAAAGCAAGATGGGTTGAGTCATGCCTCTCTGCCTTACGGAGCAGCCTGCTACATCTCTCTGTTTATGGTTTGTGTGTTAGGGTTTGAGAGTTTATGAAATAAAGTAGTAGTATGTTGCAACCTGTAAAATCTCAAGGAAAGGAGCCAGAAAGAAATAATCCCAACTTTAAATCACTTAAAGTGCTGCGTCTTTAAAAGATACAAGAAAAGAGTGCTAAATTCTGTGTTAGAAACCCTGAGAATTTGTATATGCAAATAATTGAGCAAGAAGGTGAGCTTTCACTTTTCAAATAGTTTTTGCAAAAGTCTTCAGTGAGATCTTTGTTAGAGCATGGGGAATAATATTAGTCGCCACTCTAGGACTGGAGAAGGCTTTGATTGGCTTTGATTACATCTAATTTATAATCTCAATTATCCTAT
Source organism: Dermatemys mawii (assembly GCA_007922305.1). Taxonomy (NCBI): domain Eukaryota; kingdom Metazoa; phylum Chordata; order Testudines; family Dermatemydidae; genus Dermatemys; species Dermatemys mawii. The sequence continues at coordinate 12,116,921 of ML677381.1, read as the reverse complement.
CTGACCAATAGATTATTTAATCAGGTAAATCTGGTGATCTGGTTTGGGTAAAATTTCTGTTGCTAGATATAATTGAAAAGACAGCCGCCTCCCTGGATTTTTGCTTAGGATTTGAAAGGACTGAATATTCTCTGCATTAATTCAATACTCTAATTCAGGGGTTGGCAACCTTTCTGAAGTGGTGTGCCGAGTCTTCATTTATTCACTCTAATTTAAGGTTTCGCGTGCCAGTAATACATTTTAACATTTTTAGAAGGTCTCTTTCTATAAGTCTATAATATATAACTAAACTATTGTTGTATGTAAAGTAAATAAGGTTTTTAAAATGTTTAAGAAGCTTCATTTAAAATTAAATTAAAATGCAGAGCCCCCCTGACCAGTGGCCAGGACCTGGGCAGTGTGAGTGCCACTGAAAATCAGCTCACGTGCCACCTTCGGCATCCATGCTATAGGTAGCCTACCCCTGTTCTAATTAAATGGATGATTTGATACTAATTCAATACCTTTATTAATCCATTGGTTCATTAATTGGATTTTAGCAAACAACTGACTTGTATGAATCATTTGTTAGACTGGTAGTTGTTTAGCCCTACTGATAGGATTTCTTGATTTTATTTTTGCAGCTTTATTGATTTTAATACACTTTTTAAAAGAATATTGAATCATTTTTCTTTCAATAAGAAACTTGGATCAGAATCACTGAGAATGTAAGTCAAGTGTCTGGTTTACCTAATAGTCTCTTTAATTTAACCCTTTGCATCTCACAGTGGTCTTGACTCCTACCAGTTCCCCTACCAGTTTTAGGGCCACCTGAGCTCATGGCCTGAGGTGAAATGGCCTTCCTAACAGAGGAGCCTCCTCTGAGTCCCTGGGTCAGTGCTAGCCCAAGGTCACAAAGGAAGTCAGTGTCAGAGCCAGGGCTAGAATTCAAGGGTTCTGAACTCCCAGCTCTTTGCTCAAATTAGCTGACCATTTTATTATGAGAGGTTATTGCTCCTTAAGCAATGCTAAGAGTAGAATTTCTTAATAGTCTCATAAAGATGTGCATTTATCAAAGTGTTGCTAGAAGATGAATTAAGGTGGTAATGCATGAAGAAATGATGCTTTGGTCCTCAGCTCTTTCTCTGCCATGAAGAAATCTCAGATACTAATGACTGTACAGTATTTGTAAGGGGAGCTGTCAGTTCTCTGCAGATTTGCCTCTAGAAACTCTGTGCTTTGGAGGTTTTCTAATATTTATTATTTATGTTAGTTGAAGCCTTTCCCAATACTTCCATTGCTTTGAGAATTTCACTCAATGCACCTCTCAGTGTGGCTTCTGGTTTCTTAAATAAAACAGAAGACAGAAAAAGTTTGACTGGGCTCACTCTTCTGTCTGTTGGAAATGAAATTCCCTTTTCACTAAGCTACGTGGAAATAACTGCAGTCTATATGCACAAGGAACATTGCAGAACTGCATTCTGGTTTGAGTCATCTCAAGCAACTAGCCCAAACCACAGCTTCTGAAAGTGTCCAACTCAAACCTCTGTAAAGTTACTGACTGGTGTGGACAAAAAAGAAAAAAAGCAGCATAAAGCCAATCCCTCTTCTCTTCCCACCCATCACCAAAACCCCTCATTACAAATATTCTAGGCCAGTCATGCTTCCTATCAATCATTCAGCCAGCTGCGGATCCTCAGCCACTTCAAAGGAGTGCAGGAGCAGCTCAATGAATTTATGGAGCACTTTGAGTGACTGAGGTGGACAAATTGCAAGTGACTAGGCAAACAGGCTTCACTGGAAGTCTTAAGAAAGGGAATGTAAAGAGGCTTGTGGTATCTCCAGACAACTGCCGCTACCCCTTGAGGACCATGACCCAAAGGTTTATAACGACTGTCTTAAACATGCTTCCCTTCTGACACACTTGCTTCAGCGACATGCATCATGCTCTAGAAACTCTTGTGCTTCCCCACTGGGGTCAGTTTTCATCACGGGCCTCCTGAGAAGCTCTGCCTGCTGCTCTCCCTTTCAGGTCTTCTTTCTTCTGTGGCTGCTCCTTCTCACTTTCCACACTACAAAGGAGCCCCCTTGAGCCAGGGGCAAAACTTTTGTACAACAAGAGAAGCCAAATGCCAGGTTTATTTTGAATCCAGAGGACAAGATACATTTGGAAAGTAATGGTCCAGGCTAAGAAGCATGCCAGAAGAATTTAGAGTCAGTGGGAGTCACTGTGGTTGGTTTTTGCTTCTGAAGTTAACATAAGGTTAGCTAGCAATCAGAACCTTTTCAGACTGCTTCACGCTTTTCTTAACATCTAGTTCTTTTGGGGTTCACCCACTGCTGTTTCCAGCAGGCAGGGAGATATTCATGCAGACAGAGTGATTTTTCTATGCAAGTTTAAAAAATGTGGGTAGACGGCAAGGTGATTTAAGAACTGTATGTGATTGTCAGTTGTCCTGATAGTGACTTTTAGGTCCTAATTTAGTCCCACGCCATGACTTTATCATCTCCCAAAACATGATCCCACATTACAAAATCATATGTGACTATTAGTTAAATTCAATACTGTTGGCAGTTTCTGTTAAGCAGATCTGCAGCAGGACTGACCTCATAAAAAGAATGAATCACTTGTCGCCTGGGGGCAGGAATGTTTCTTCCAGGAGACGATTGAAGCTGCTCTCTTATGAAAGCGGTATCAATGGAGCACAGGGAACTGGAAGCTGCCTGAGCCACACACCTGTCTTGTAGATTGTTTCTAGGCCTGCCAGGCATTTACTCATTGAAAATATACGTATTTCATCTACTTGATCTGAGCTTTGTCAAAGTGTGGGTATTTCAGTTGGAGGTTTTGGGTCAACCCAGGACAGAAATAAGGGCCAGTAACAAAATACAGGATCAAGATTCAAGTCTGATCAATGCCCACGTTCAGGAGTGTCCATTGCTAGCATTTCACTAAGGGGAAAAAAACAGGAAAGTAAAAGGGTAGGAAGATCATTGAGAAGATAAAGAAGTAAGCAAGACCCTGATTCACCAAATATCTTAAGCATGTGCCCAATTTTATGCACATGAAATCAAAGGAACTTGTCATGTGCTTCAAGTTAGGCATGTGCTTAATATCATGCTGAATCAGGCCTAAATAAGAACACACTTTCTACGGCCCTGGCCAGGAGTACATCCAGAGACAAAGTATCAGAGAGCTCAATATTTTTACATGCCTGATCCCTATCTTACTCAATGATAAGAAGCCTTTAAGCCGTTTTTAGCTGATGAGACATGTGAGCAGATGGTCCAATTGTGAGCACAATGTGAGAATCCCTTCCCAGAAACAAAACCGCACTTAGAGAGACAGTTAAGCGAGGCTGATAAACCTGCAGTAGCCTCCGGCATCACCAGCCCCCAAATCTCTACTTTCAGGGCTAACATTAACTCTAATTATGTTAGTCCTAAATCTGCTTCCAGTCTGTTTTCATTACCTTCACTCCAGTTACTTGGCTACATCTTGCCCCTAGCTACCCTCCCCATAGCTAGGTCCTAGAGCCCAGGCTCCTGTCCAAGCCCAGACAGCTATAATGGGCCTAAATCATCCATGGTGTAACTCCATTGGCTTCCATGTAGTTACACCTGGGATGAATCTGGTTAAGTGATATCTATCTACGTCCCAGGGGTGGTGTTTAGGAGGCTTAACCAAGGCTTGTAAAACACACTGAGACCTTGAATGGAAGATACTATGGAACTGTAAAACAGAATAACAGCAGCTCATTATCCCTAAATTGATTAATGTATTTACAGGCTTTTTTATAGTACTCAAGATACATATATAGGGAAAGATGACATTTTTAGCGCACTTTTCCAATGTATTTGTCATAATTGTATCACAACAACTATATTCTTTGGCAAGAGGATAGGATGTTTTTAAAAGGGTAATTATTTAACTATTGTTCACTTAAGAACTCCCCACACCAGCATTAGATTATGTGTAATATTTATTGACAGGGTGTAACTCCATAGGTTTCTGACATTTAATAAAGACTTCAAATCCTTTTCTTGCAGTCATTTGATAAATATCCAAATGCTACCCACCCTAAACACTTTGGAAGACTATTGCTACCAGTTTTCCTTCCACTGGCACCCTTAAATGGCTCTGAATCTTGGATGTTAACTTTTAATTTCAGAAGAAAAGGTACCCCCAATGGCACTAGGTAGAGATGGGGCCGTGAGCGTTTTCTATATATTACTGTCCGTAGGCCGTAGTGCAGTTGATGACTGCCGTCACCTCTTAGAATAGAAACTTCCATCAGAAAATCAGACTGGAAAATAACTCATGCAAAAATAGATAAGAAGACAGAGTAACACCTCTCCTTTGCATCCAATTCCTGCAGAGAATAGGGGAGAAATCCTGGTCCCTGTTGAAGTTAATGACAAAAGTCCCATTGGTTTAAATGGGGCAGATTTCACCGTAGATGTTTAGCAAAGAGTAGTGCCTGTGGCTTCTGGAGAAGGGTCAGGTTGTAAAATCTCTCATTCTTTGAACACTACACATCAAGTATCAAAGTGCCAATTATAGCATCCTCAAAGGAAGCTGTATTCTGCCCTCCAGGAACAAACACAGGTCACTCACTACATACCATAGGGGAACAATGATCTAAAGGGTCAGAATGAGGTACAAGGAGTTCATCTAAAGAACAGATTATAGGAGAGTGCTCAGTTGTTCACACTCAGGCTACATCTACACTATGATCTGGGAGAGTAATTCTCATCTCCTACAAACATATTCCTACTAGTTCTCATTGGAGCTAGCATGCTAAAAATAGTAGTGTTGCCACGGTAGCACAGGCAGTGGCGGCAGTGACTCAGGGCAGCCACCCCAAGTACAAACTCACCTGAACCCCCTGGAGGCTAGTCCATGCGGCAACTGCCCAAACTACCACAGCTACGTTACAATTTTTGGCTGCTCAGAAGAGAGCTCGTGCACGTACGTATATGCAAGCTAAGAATGACACCCTCAGCTCATCGTATAGACATAATGAGATACGGGCATATCAGTAACCCCCTGGCATATAATGGGCAAATACAATATCGTCTATCTTTTGATGCCTGGCAGGTCAGTTGCCCACAAAATAAATGTCTTCAGAGCAAACACCTATGGCATTTTAGATTAGATAGATAGATGATAGATGGATAGATTTTCACCTACATTAGTTCTCTATAGAGTTTGTGTTATTTCCTGTGAAAATAAAAGCACAACCTTGTTAAAATTACAACACTGAGCCAAAACTGACCAGTATCCCTAACATTTGTGGTGAGGAGAGGTAAAGTTTAGGAGAAGCAAGTATTTTAAAAATGTAAATCCAAGTGCCAAGACAACTCCTCTCTTCTTCAGACTTTTTGTGAGCTTCGAACCAACATTCCTCGTTATGCTATTTGGTCAGTTTGTACTGGGCCTAATTAGCAGCACAAAAGGCATGATTTAGGACCTGATCCTGGAAGCTGCTGAATGCCTCTTGCAAAGGTGCTGAGCCGCCTCAACTCCACTGATTGTCAGGTGGTTGGCTCCTTCCTGGATTTGGAGATCCAGAGTAGGGGAGTATTATTCAGTGTTACTTTTGCTAGAGGATTAATGCTGTAAACAAACAACTAGCACAGAGGAAAAACTGGCAGATGATGTAGAATTTCAAGCATCCTTGAAGACATAAGTAAATATATTTTATATTAGCTTAGATTAGTTATGTGTGTGTTAGTCCTATGGAGCAGTTTTCACAGTTTGCAGTGTTCATGTTTTTGTGTAAATGTGTGTCTTACAATTAGTCTGGGGATGTGCTTACAGTTGCTTTTACAAGTTCTCTCTCTTGACAGTTTTACGGATGTTTGCACTAAGTAGCTTTTAGAGGCATACTGGTGAAACTAGGCACCTTGTTTTCCTTTCTAAAGGCCCTTGGTTCTAATACCTACAAAGGCTCATCCATTTGCCTTGACTAATCCAGACTAAAAGTAGTCCAGTGCACTTGAAAGGATGTCCTGGAAGAAAAACATCTCACCTTGAGAATGGGGAAAAACTTGTTTCAGAGGCTACTTCTTTCTGAAGATGCCTCTCCAATTGGCTAATCTATTTAGCAAAATTAATTAGAGGGCCATGGATTGAGTTTCATGGCAGACTAAAGCCCAGCTTTCTAAAAGAAAGGAATTCATTGGTGAACCTTTGATGCTCTAACTGAGGAGAAGTGCATTCATATGTTTTGGGTAACTCCCTCATCATTACCAAGATGAAATAAAAAGGCTTTAAGCTTTCTTTCACCAATCACCCCACAAGTTGGCAATTATATGGGATTATCAGTATCCCATAGATCTGAGTTACCAACAGCTACTTTATTCACCCATGTAAGGTATTTTATGTTAATCACAAAAGAGCACTTCAGGCTATGGTCCATATGGGTTTTGAGGGAGGTTTCTTATTTTTGTTTGTGTTGGTTTGTTTCTTATTTTTGTTTGAAATAATGAAATGAAAGGTTTCAGTCTTGTTCAGTTCTGGTCGAATCAAGTCTAGTCTGAAATTAACAAGTGCTGAAGGGGAGAATATATATCAATGCTGGAAGGTAGCAGTGTGCTATGCAATTTTATTTCTAAAAAATGTAAAGCAATATCCCTTTTGGCTTCAGATAAAACAGCAAAAGAAGCATTTTCCATCTCTTAGGGTTTGAATTAATACTCCATTGACTAGCTGGTTTTATATTTATTGGAGGAATTTTTCTAGCGAGCTGAACAAATTGCCAATAATGTGAGGGTTAGTATTCTGGTCTATTTTGGCTCAAGGTGAATGAAAAATGCAGGATGAGGCAGTCTATCTCTTTTCTGCAAAACTGGGTCCTAAAACCTCTTCAAATCATACTAGTTCTTCCCAGGTGCCATTTTCCATTATAGCTTTCTTGCCCTAGTCGAGAGATCAGCAATCTTTGGCATGCAGCCTGTCAGGGAAATCTGCTGGCAGGCCTGGATGGTTTGTTTATCTGTAGTGTCCACAGGGTTGGCTGATCACAGATCCCGCTGGCCACAATTGGTCGTTCCAGGCCAATGGGGGTTGCGCGAACTGGCAAGGGATGTGCCGGCGGCTGCTTCCCGAAGCCCCCATTGGCCTTGAACAGGCTGCGTGCCAAAGGTTGCCGATCCGTGCCCTAGTCCTAAACAGCTTTCTATTGTTTCTGTGTGCTGCTAATCAATTGCCATGTTGGGCTCCAGAAGCAGCTTCATTTTGTTGATCAGCGTCCTGGATCCTGGAGTCACATGATGACACAGCACAGGAAGAGAATCAAGGAGACCTCATTTGGGTTACTAAGGTGCCTTAATCTGACTCTGGATGCTATTCTGATGGTTTCCAAGAGTACCCTAAATTTCTGGGGCACTTCACTACCACTGGCCCTTAGCATGACTTGTCTGTGCCTGCCAGGGTCAGCTCCCCAGCCACAAGCAATACAAGCATGCTCCTACAGGCTTATGTGGGCTCTGCTCTCTCTCTGCAGGTTAGCAATAAGCACAATCCAAACCTCAAGCCCTCTGAATGTCCATCTGGGATGACCAACCCGTTTCCTGAGGCACTCACAGAATTCACAAGTCTACTATTCCCAAAGGAACCATACCTAGGCAGCTTACCAGTTACATCTCAGGATTACCTCTCCGCTCAACTTACAGCACTTGGATATGTTTATGGTGAAAACAACCCTAAGATAATTTAACAAAGAATGGAGATTCAAGAAGAAGCAAGTAGAATTAATGGAAACAAAGTGCTACATATAAAACAAAATCACAGCATGCTTTCTAGAGCATAAACTTATCTAATAAGGCGGTCCCCTAAATCATAAAGGTTAGCTCACCCGAAGTCTCTCTCCCAGCATTAAACAGCCAGCTTGGCCTTGATCATCAATTCAGAAGACAAGACAGCTGGCAGCTTGTCCCCTAGGTGAAGGATACCTGGGTGTACCTCTGCAACCTCAGATATAGTTCCAACAAGCCATTGTCTTCACTTATAACCAGGATAACCCGTGCTGCTTGTTTTTCCTGTAGAGAATCTCCACTGGAGACTTCACAATCTCTTGCTTAGCATGTTGCTAAGTCTGTAAATGTGCATCCATGGTGACATATACAATAGTTATTTTACATATAGATAGACATATAGATAACTAATCCCAGTTCACAGACCTTAAGAGCATGATTTTCAATATATATACCTAGCTCCTTACATATTATCCATGTGTACATTTTGGGATTATTATGATGATCATTGTGACATAGGCTTTCAGTTGAGACTTTACATGACACCACTTGGTGCCAACTGGCAGAGGGCACAGACGAGCATAGCATTACAGTAGGGTGACCAAACAGCAAATGTGAAAAATTAGGATGGGGGTGGGGGATAATAAGAGCCTATATAAGAAAAAGACTCAAAAATTGGGGCTTTCCCTATAAAATTGGGACATCTGGTCACCCTACATTACAGGGATCTGTAAAACTTCACAAATATATTATTTTAACGTACTATAGGTATATATTATATTTATATTTAATCCAGAGTGTGGACCTAGGTCTTTTTTACTGCACAACATCAAAACTGTGAACTGAATACAGTATTATTAATTTCCTCATTGGCTTTTCTCTGGTGTTCTCACTACAGTGTCTGAGTACTTCACAAACATTAATAAATTGATCTTCACAACACCCCTGTGAGATAAGGTGATATTCCTATATGAGTCACAGAGAGATCAAGGCCAAAATTCTGAGTGCCCAACATGAGATGCCTAGAACCTGATGGACAGAGTGTCTAGCAATATTATAGCACTTCATATGTTCAAAGCACAGTTCCCACTGATGTCAGTTGCAACTGGGCATGCTCAGCACTTCTGCAAATCAGGATCCAAGTGTTTCAAATTGAGCACCCAGAAAACTAGGAACACATCATTAATGATTATCTGTCAAACGGTTGATTTAAGTGACTCGCCTAGCATCAGCCAAGAATTTTGTGGCAGAGACAGAGATTATCCAGTTCCCTAGGGCAGCATTCTGCTGCCTTAACCACAAGATCACACACTCCAATGGTTCACAAATGTCACTGATTCATGTACCACCTTCTTAAAAATGGTTGTGAAGTAAAAGCCTGGAACATCAAGCTCACATGCCACCAGCAGGGATAGCAGTCCCCATTATGGCCTATAGAATTTCCATAAAAAACAAGCAGGCAAGAGACAAGCATCTGAAAGTAAGAATTCTTTCCCATACCAAAAAAGGAAAAACAGACAAGCCACTAACATGTTGTACAAGAAAAGTTCCTTTCAGATCTGAGGACAAAGACTGATCTCATATACTCCTATTAACTTCATTGTGGGAAGGGCTGGGCCATTACACAGCCAGGTTATAAACAGTTGAAAACGGGGGAGATGCTGACAAAAGTTTCCAGAGAAAGAGCAATTGAAGCATCACCTGAATTTGAAGAATCCAGCTTCTTTTGATTCCAACAAGAAATTCACGAAAAATAAACAGGAAAAACAAATAACTAGCCAAGTCAAGATGGGTTGGAGGGTAGGAATCTATTTCTAAGTATGTTGTAGCCATCACGTAGGTCAACACTATGGTGCAAACATTTGTAGGATGTGGGGAATCAAAATCTCTTTAATCAAAAAAACCACCTGTTAAAACACAGCAAGTGTCCTTTTCAGAGAAAACCTCCCGCTATGTATCTACCGCAACCACATGAGCTTTAAATTTGAACATATGCACAGCTTCATGCCCAACCCATTTGAAACTGGAAAATTCCAATTCCAAAATGAAAGCTGTATCAAATTGCCCTTGTTCACAGCGTGTCCTCCGGCCGCAAGCGAAGCAAAATTAGGAGTTCAAAGTCAGATGTAGACTACAAACATCAACACTCCTGAAATGGCTTAATTTTTTTAAAGGTATGCAGTCCACCCTGTTTCAGCCAATGCACTTATAAATGTGAAAAAGAAATTCCAGAGACTGGTCTGTCTCACTTCTTTCTTCTCAGTGATCTTCTTTGGATGCCAATGGATACACTTTTGTGCTTGTATTCATCGTTCATTCACACACAAAGATACAGCAATGATTAACAGAACATCTCATGCTCAACGTGCCCTCTAGCCTCTCTATAAGGCCATCTGTCACTCTAAATAGTTGCCAGTGGTCTGTGGTTTATTACAGAGCTGTTTTGGATCGTATCTTTCATATACAGATCTCAAATGTTTAATAGAAGGTACTGAAAATGATATATATGACTACCAGGCAGACAAAATGCTTAAGTCTAACAATGCCACATGGAAAAGTGTAGCTTGGTACAGTATAAACAACTATGATCTGCTCCATTTAGCGATGCACAATAGCAGTATTGTATGCCCCGAAACAACAACTGGAAGTATCATTTCTGGATTTTTAAACAAGCCTGTTGCCAAAGCTGAATGGGAAAACACAGGGGGAAAAAAGAGAACATGTTTTAATGTGTTCAGTGAGAGCACTCCAGCAGGGTTATGGCTAACAAGCTGTTAGGATTTGGAAATCAGATGGTGTGCCCCAGAAATTCTCATCTTGTGTCATTTTGAAAAGAGTGGAAGGCAGGGGTACACATGCAAGCTAGATACAGAGACAACTCCCACACCACTAGAGCTTATCTTTAGACTAAATTTTATTTTTCTTTCCCCATTTATATTGTTGTAAGATTTCAGGCAGAGGAAATGGGTACCTCAGATACAGTAGAAAGTTTAATTCATTAATCTAAACCCCCTTCGTTTTCCTCTCACACAATTCTGGGAGAGGGCCAAGGGTGTATAAAGAGAATTGATGTTCACAATGGTAGGACTCCAGAGCACGAAGGACTGGGAAAAAAGTGTCTATTCTACATTTGATATTGGGTGCCTGCAATACACCACATGGAACATCACTCAGCGCACAGAGACGGAGTTGTATCCTACCTCCTGTACAACAAGTATTTGAGGCCACTAAGGGGGTTAATAAGGAGACATATGCTGCGGTGTCTTCAGTTAGCTAATGATATCCAGCTTTCTGGCTGCATCTCCACTTGGGAACTGAGCCATTAATAACTGAATCACCAGTTAAGTACTCAGAGTGTAATATGTTCACACAAGCCATGCTGTTCTCGGTGGTATTTTATTTGTACTCTGCAACAACACTGTTGTCATTGCACTTCCCTCTGAATAACTACTCCAGAGTTCCCCACACTGCTTCTCTGAAGCAGTGGCTTGTGCTAGATATTAAAAGGCCTTTTGGGAGGTCAAAGAAATTATGGGAGAAGAGATCAAATTCCCATAAGACCCAGAAAATGAGTACCATTTCCAACAGCTTTTGTCAAAATGGAGGTCAACATTATTATTCCTCTCCTAGAAGCATCATTTCTGCTGGAAGTTTTGAAATGTAGTCACAAGGTATCCAAGGCAAGTGCAGCAGGGTGGTAATGGTACTTTGGTAACACTTGTAGAGACCCAGAAACCCAGACAAGCAGCTCCAACAGTATGTTCTACACGGTAGGGCCCAGCACTGGGAATGCCAGCCCCTGGGTCCCCAGCATTTTGCTTGAAGAGTTTTATTTCTTAGAAATCTTAATAATGTAGGGCTGGAAGGGACCTCAATGCCATTCTCCTGCATTAGTCAATAGTAATTGATTGACTGAAAATAAGAGCGTACATGAAAAATAATAAAAAATTAAGAATGGTCTTCAAAACTTAGATTAGAAGCTTCTGTTCTTGCTGGCTTATAATACAAAAACAAGGGGACAACCAATGAACTTAAAGGTGGCAAATTCAAAATCAAAAGGAAATGCTTTTTCAGACAGCCTAATACTAGAGTATGGAATTCATTGACATAGGAAGTTGCTGCGGCTGAGAACTTAGCAAGAGTCTAAAAGGGACATGTATATCGATGACAAGACTAACCAGGATTATAATAGTTAACAGTAACAGAACATTTAGACGGGATATTAAACTTCATGCTTCAGGGCTTAAGCAAATCTCTATTAGAGACCAGGATGAGATGTAATGGCGGGTGGGGGGAGGGGAATTATTCCACATCTGCCTCCTACAGAGGTGTTAAACCTTCCTCTGAAGGTCAAAGACAAGATACTAGACTAGATGGATGTTAGGTCTTACTCATTACAGCAATTCCTATGCTCCTGTGTTGAATCATGGCTGGAGAAGGTGACTTGTGAGGTGTCTGGTCCCAGATTAACGAGGGACTTGAAAGTTAGGATCAGGATCATAAGAACGTAAGAACGACCATATTGGGTCAGACCAATGGTGCATGTAGGCCAGTATACTGTCTTCTGATTGTGGGCAGTGGATCATTAGAGGAAGCTGGAATCAAGCAGAATGGAGGGTGAGGAGTACTGGAGTGCTGTGCTCTTTCATTGTTCCAGAGTGATGCCATTTTTGTTATACTTAAAGAAAATGGAATGCTCTTCGGTAAAGTGGAGAGCTCTGAAACTACAGCTGGGAAAGAGTGGAAGCTGTCAAGGAGCTGAAAATTTTTACTCCACAAGAGTCAGAAGATGAGCAGCTCTTTTAAAGTAAATTATAGGGCAATGCTATTGATCTGGACCCTCTCTACCTTTTTTGACTAGAGTGACCGTCTACTACGGCCATATTAACTTGTTATTTTATCTACATCCATTACCTTCCTTCTCTAATTTGCACACATTTCATGTTACACATTTAATTTATCCGACTGAATTATGGATCCACGTCTGTTACTTCATGCTAGTGACTGTTGCTACCTGGCATAATATCTTTGTCAAGCTTATTCACTGCAGGCAGGTGAAGGTTGCCAACTGAGTGCCATCTCAGAGGGCATATCAGCCGAGTACATTCATCCAGACCTGGCAGGAGGCTACTAGGGGGAAGTTACAGTCCTTGACTTCAGGGAGATAGTGATCACTCTGTAGATAAGGGGTGTTATCTGATTGTCTGTTATGATTTTAATCTGTTCTAGAGTTCTATAAATTAATGCTGATATGGCCAGAGTTCATTGTAGAACATAAGTCATGTGGTCCACCATTCCCCTGGCATTAGATATAAATCATGGAACAAGTTCCTGCAGGGAAATGTGAACAAAAGCAGGCTTGACTGTGGTTATCAACAACTGTTTGACCTTGGGAGGGAGTGTCACGTCTTCAACACACCTTTTACTTTTGTAAAATCTAGAAAGCAGCACAGGGCTGTCTATCAACATATCTGTTCCCTGCTGATAGATTAGATATTGAAGGCTTCCACAGAGCAAACATTAACAAAAACTAAGTTCAAATGACAAAAAGGAAATGGACCCATCTATTATCAGGGTATGTGAAGGTTCAGCCACCGTGTCTCTAAGTCAGTGGGAGAGGAAGGGCTACCACACAGCATGGGTTGCAAAATTCAAATTTAATGAGGCAGATGAGGGTTGGTTTGTTTTGTGACCCACAGCATTACAGTACTTAGAGGAAGTTCTGTGGTGGAATACTGGGTAATTTTTATAAAGTATCTTTCACTATTTTACACCTGATGGAAGCTGAGTGGAGAATGGAAATTGTGTTTCATGGAGGATTTTGAAATTTGTTTTTGTTCCAATTTGAAATGAAATCCCCAAATCCCTAAATTGTCCATGCATGAAAATTTAAAGGAAAAATGCCATTTCAAAAAAATCTAAAATGTTTTGTTTCAATTGTGGCTTTTTAAACTGCTGTAGTATAATATATAATACAACTTTTTTAAAAAAAAATGAAATGAAAGGTTATTTTGAAAAGAAAAACCAAAATGTTTCATTTTAAAAATGGGCACAAATTAGGACATTTTGACATTCTTGGAACGTATTTTTTTCTCCAAAATGATATTTGGCAATTTCAACACAATTTCATGCAGCTTTTTGACTTCAGCAGAACTGCATTTTCTGATGGGAAATTGTTCCATCAAAGTTCTTCCATCCAGTTCTACCCCCAGAACAGCTCCACCCATGAGTCAAACAGGATTATGGCAAGGAAATCTTTAAGGTGAGAGACTATTATACATAACTGAAAAAACTTATTCAGGACCAAATTCTGATCCATGCACAAAGCTTGGGTAAATATGTTGATCATTTCTCCACTGAAAATCAGGCCACTTCAAGGTGTTTCAAGTTGGCCACCAAAAAGTAGAGCATCAATAGGCACTTTTCAAAATCTTGGTCTATATAAGTATGTGTGTGACACTGTGCATATACACACATTCTGTTACTATTCCTGGTATTCCTTGAGGAAAATTCTTCAAGGGATCATTTTAGGAATATATATGTTTTAATGCAATGGCATACACACATATGTTTTTCATATATTTGTACTGGCTTCTGTTTCTTTAATGTTATTTTTAAAAACTGCATTTTGTTTACATTGTGGGAGAGAGTTTTAGAATCCTATGACCAGATTTATCAACAAAACTTTGCTGCCAGTGAACAGTATAATATTTGGTATGCCAAGAAAATCAGCATGTAGTTTGTCTATCTCTAAAAATTTCTACATAGGATTATTATGGAATGTTGAAATAACTCTGTTTATGAGATCATGGCAATTTGTAGAATATCCAGGCATACCAAGCAGAGAAGGGGTTAAGAAAACGTCTTTCAAGCTAAAATTGCAGTTTCTTGAGTATGATTAATTATCTCCACTAAGACAACTTTTATTCTTAAGAAGATGGTAAAAAGAATGATGTCTGTATGTTACCAAACATCTGAAACCCACGCTGTCCAAAGATTCCCTAAGAATGTTTTTCTGATAACATCTCTTCGCAAACAAAAACAACATGATACATATCAAAATATTTCAAGAGGTAACTGTTTTGGCTAAGCAAAAGCCAGTCCTAACAGATGTAAAACACAACAATCTGCTGTGATTCAAGCTGTTCCTATAAACAAGATGCAATGGCAAGAGGTTGCATAATTAACATGCTGCCCTGAATAGACAGCATTTAATATGACATCTATTTAAATGATAGTGCTATCATTAAATGATCATTTAAATGATGTGCCATCTAGATAAAATGGCTGTCAAAACGGGAGATTTTCATTTTATTTTTCATTTATGTTCATAGCAAAATAAAGAAGCACTTACAATCTATATAGAACAGAAAGACAAGGGGAGGGGAAACAGACTCATTGAGGAGAAATGAATTGCTCATGATCACACATTAGGTCGGTGATTGAGTCAAGACTTGAACTCACAGCTCCTAAGTAGTAGGCTAAGCCCCTTTGTACCATCCTACACTGCCAGTGTGGGCTCCTTGTTTGTAATCTATGTCATTGCTTGAGTGTGCATCCAAAGAGCTCTGCTCTAGAGAATGGCAAGGTTCTGGACCTTTAGGATTGCAGTTCCTGGGGGCAGGAAAAGGGGGAAAAAGGCTTCTGGGCTGATTACGGAGCACTTGATGAGCTATGTAATTGTTACTCGTTTTTCTTCTCCCTCCCCAGCCTATCCAACATACGTTGTAATAAATATTTCTGTTTCATATATAATATTTGGAGAATAAATATTTATCCCACGGAAGTTCAGAGCCTAGCAGCACTGGATAATTAAAGTTCTTCATGTATTTACTGGCAGTGTAAGTCTAACCCATTGCTACCACACATTTACATCATCCTTGACATGGGGAGAGAACCCTCTCCCATTCATCCTCCATTCTGGCCATCATGCGAGTGGAGAATGCCAATCACACAAAACTGTGCTGGGCTTGTGGTAAGGTTTGTGTTGTGGAAGAAGTAAAAGGCTTCTCTATAGGTGGTCTTCCAAAAAAAGGTAGATTTTGTGGTAGGTAAAAGTATATTTAGCATCCTCTGTGCCCAAATGACAGAAATATGTTTAACTTTGTTTTTCAAAAGTGATGCAAAAGGACAAGCAGCAGATAATACTAATGTGAGAACAAAGGAGAAATAATTACCCAGTAGAATGTCTTCCCTCCATCAAAAATTATGATGAGACGAGGTAATATTTCAGGATCTGCAGAAATGCAAAATATTTGACCATACCCTTAGCTAGTATAAATCAGGGTAGTTAATGAAACTATGCTGATTTATATCCACTGAGGGCCTGGGCCATTATTTAATGAGTATTGACTATTCTTGGTGCTATCCCAACATAACAGAAAACTAGGGCTTTGCCCCTAAGGAATTTACAGTCTTAAAGGCTCTTAGATAAGTTTAAAGGTTCTTATGAAAACACATTTTTTTCTGCTGTAAAGAAGCTTGATATATGTCTCTGAAGTTCTGGTTAACCTAAAACTGAAGCTGGAATTTAATCCAACTATAATAAATTATCCTGTGAAAACTTCCTAGAAGAATTTTAGTCAAATCCAGGTTATACATTCTTGCACCTGTACGTTCTTTCTTGAAAGTGAGCATTGTAAACTATTGGACTTGATTTTCAGTCTGCAACACCTGCTAAGTCAATGGGATGTGCTCAGCTCCTCTGAAAATCAGGCCTATAATAAACTAAAAATCATCTAGTGTCAGAGGGATAGTCATGTTAGTCTGGATCTGCAAAAGTGACAAAGAGTCTTGTAGCACCTTATAGACTAACAGATTTTAGGGATCATGAGCTTTCGTGGGCTAAGACCCACTTCATCAGATGAATGTTGTGGAAATCTCCAGAGGCAGGTATAAATAGCAGGCAAGAAAGCAAGGCCAATTCAATCACGGGGGTGAAGCCCACTTCCAGCAGGTGATCTGGAGGTGTAAACAACCAGAGAGGAGAAACTGCTTTTGTTATTGGCAAGCCATTCACAGTTAATATTGAGTCCAGACCTGATGGTGTTGAATTTGCAGATGAACTGGAGCTCAGCAATTTCTCTTTGAAGTCTGGTCTTGAAGTTTTTTTGCTGAAGGATGGCTGTTTTGAGGTCTGCTATTGTATGTCCAGGCAGGTTGAAGTGTTCTCCTACAGGCTTTTGTATATTGCCATTCCTAATATCTGATTTGTGTCCATTTATCCTTTTACGTAGGGATTGTCCAGTTTGGCCGATGTACATAGCAGAGGGGCATTGCTGGCACATGATGATGTATATTATATTGGTAGAAGTGCAGGTGAATGAACCAGTGATGGTGTGGCTGATCTGGTTGGGTCCTGTGATGGTGTTGCTGGTGTAGATATGTGGGCAGAGTTGGCATCGAGGTTTGTTGCATGAATTGGTTCCTGAGTTAGAGTTGCTATGGTGCAGTGTGTGGTTGCTGGTGAGAGTCTGCTTCAGGTTGGCAGGTTGTCTGTGGGCGAGGACTGGCCTGCCTCCCAAGGCCTGTGAAAGTGAGGGATCATGCGATCCCTCACTTCCATCATGTTCTGTGTAGGCAGTAGTATATCTGAGCACCTTCCAATAGTGCACTAAGTACTATGACTAACATCTGTCACGTGTTTTTTTCTCTCATCCTCTCCTCAGAGGGGAACAGTGGGTACGGAGTGTTTGTTTGGATTGAGGTTTTGGGGTTTGGAGTGGGTTTGTTGGTTAGATGGGATTGGGGTTGGGGTTTTAAAATATATATATATCTTGCTGTGTGGTTGTAGTTGAGAAGGCAGAATGAAGGAGGTAGCCTTGCACTTGGAGTGGAAGGTGGTGAGATTTACGATGGCCCTTAGTGCTTGGGGGTATTCATTCTACAGCCTCAGGCTGGCCCCCAAGAAAGCTCTGTCTCCTGCACAAACAAGCTTTATCTTTATGGTAGACAGTTTCATTGTGCCAGAGGAGCAGAGCTGTCAACCATGGGCTGCATCTCGGAGCTTTAGTAATTTAGTAATTTTGATATCCTTGGCCCACGTAAAGAGTCTAAGCTTCAAGTTTGAAAAGAACGAGGGGTTTTCCATCTTAAAGCTGCGAAGAAAAGCTTGCAAATATGAAACTAATGTAAAACAACACCGTGCTGTCTGCCTGAGTCTTCAACCAGATAGTCTGAAACAACAGACTCTGAGAGGGGTCAGCTGCCAACTTCATGTCTATGGGGTGTTAACTCTGAAATCTACTTGGAAGCTGGCTTTAGAGTCGTTACTTAAGACGAACTGTCTATTCGGGGTAGCCAGAGTACAGCGTAAACACAACAAAATCACAGGTCTTCAGCCTATTTCAATATGGTATTAACACAAACCTACATTAAAAGAATGTTAGAATGTTAAGGTTGCAAAGCAAGCATCCAAAAGCTAGGAAATGTCAGGATTAAGGTTGCCCATGCCAACCAAGGCACAGGGGGTGACATAGTAGTCAGTGACTCTCAAGTCCTTTTTATTATCAGAAATCAGAATTGCCTTAATTCACTGGGAATATCTCTGAGTCAAACTTCACTCAGTAAGGGTATGTCTACACTACCCGTCAGATTGGCGGGTAGCAATCAATCTATTGGGGGTCAATTTATCGCATCTACTCTAGACACGATAAATCAATCCCTGAGTGCTCTCCTTTCGACTCCGTTACTCCACCACCATGAGAGGCACCGACGGAGTCAACAGGGGAGTAGTAGCAGTAGTAGGAGAACAAGTTACAGTAAGTCGATCTAAGTACATCGACTTCAGCTACGCTATTCTTGTAGCTGAAGTTGCGTATCTTAGGTCGATCCCCCCGCCCCATAGTGTAGACCACAACTAAGAGGGATAGTGTCGGGGAAAGAATTATGAGGGCAACTAAAAAGATTTTGCATGTATCCGCACTAGTGATGACCCAGATTCTATACCCATTTACGCACATGTGCAGTAGAGGTGGTTGAATTTCTGGTCTGTGGAAAATTCCAACATTTCAAAATTTGCTTTCATTCCAGATCAGAACAGAAAGTCAGATTTTCAAAATTTACCATAAAAAAGAACAATTCTGAAATATTTCATATGGGAAAGAGATCAAAACAACCTTAGTGAAACCTTTCATTTCAATATGGCTGAAACGTACTTTTTATTATTAATATTATATAATAGAAAAATCGAAATGATACTGTAGAAACAAAATGTTCTGACCTTATCAGAATGCTTTGCTCATATTGAAATCAAGAGTTTTGACAATTTCCCATTGAAAATTTCAACAGGATCAATATGTTCCCATGAAATGCTTTAATTTAGTTGAATCAGCATTTTCGGTTGGCAAATTGTTCTGTTGGAAAATTTTCAATTATATATAGTAGGTCCTGTTACTCACATAAGTATTACCATTGAATTCTATGGAGCTACTTACATAAGTAAAGTAAACAAAAGTAAAATTTTGCAAGTGTTTAAATGTTTGCAGGTTTAAGGCCTATGGGTACAACAGTACAGTACCAAGGAATTTCACATTTTTTCTAAATATATATAGATAAATTACTATCAGCAATCTCCCCTGGATCTCTGCCTAGTTGTGCTATAGGAAGTTTATCTGAGTAAGGAAGAGCTTCAGTATTTGGTCTATTTATTGAGTTTCTTTTCAAGGTATTTGTTCAGGAACGTACCTGAGCTGTTCAGAAGATAATATCCCATTCAAATTTGGCTTGGTTAACAAGTCTCCTAAGGGCACCCCATTTGCAGCTCATCTGTATCAAACTGCAAAAGTGAGGTAAAGAACAACTACTTAAGCTGCTCTGTTTCGCACTACTCAGGGAAGTACCGAAAAGTGCAAATTTTCACATAAAGAAAACTGATGCAAAGAGCCCTTTTTCTCCATTTTTGGTTGTTCAGCACACTCCACTGCTTTTCTCTGTGCAGATTTATGAAGTTTCCATAAGCAGAAAGCACCTTTCATAAGGTTATTTATGTTAAACTGGAAGATTTAACTAGAAAGTAAGGATGCTCATGTGATTGAAGGAAGAAGAGAATTTCCTAGAATTTCATAGCATTTTTACACAGGATTTTGCTCTTTTTGGCCACAATCCCCACTGTTGTTTTGTGACTTCCATAAACATTTTCTCTTTTGTCACAGAAGTCTCATATTTTTCCCTCCTACCAAAGATTCAGCAAAAAGACAAGCATTAGGATCACAGGGACTTAGCCACAATTACTTTTAGTCCTATCAGTCTACTCATAGGACTTCTGCTTTCTGATTCACCTGTCCACTATTTATGAACCAAAATAACCTGTATCACAGTAGCCAGCTGATACAAGTAGAGATGATACAGCTTGTAAATAAAACTTGGAAAAGAAGGATCCGCAGTTTGGATTGTACTCCATAAGGAATAAAACACTCAACTCTCACTAACCAAAAACAAAAGAAGAAGCTTCCCATGTGATCTCCTTATCCCTTCCACCATTAAAATCCATCCTTAAGTTAGACAACCATGCTGCTTAACATGACATCATTTAGTACTTCACTACACTACAGCTATTTGCAGCTGTTAGACTGAAATGCCCTTTCATCTGTGCAATTTCATTCAATTGCCTAGCACTGTAGACACCCAGGCAAGTCTCTATAAATACCTGAGCCTTTTAATATCACTTGATGCAAATACCAACCACTTTGAACAAGCTGACCTTTCTTGAGGATTATGACAAATCTGCATTAAAAGATGGTTGATATCTTTTAGCATTTTCCATGGTTAATATATATATATATGCATGCTAACTGGACGTGTGTACTCTGAGTGCTTTGTGGCCTGTTTAATCTGGCTGTGACACTTTGTTCTGTGGTTTAAAAAAAAAGGAAAGTAACAACCCAGCTAATGATTTTTGATGAAACCCATTATTCTCGCAGCTATTTTTGAACACTACGGAAAGCAAATCAACCCAACACACCTATAAGACTAATATTTTAATAAACTATCAGAGACAGTGGTCTAAAACCTCAGTATTTTCTTTCTGAAGTCCTGTTTTTAAATGAAACCCTGTGAGGTTACCTTGAAATTCCTCTGAGTGAAGAAAGCAAAGTCTAGCACATAAACTGCATTTGGTGTCTCCTGAAATTCATCTTCAGCTCTTAACAAAGGGGTGGGAGCAGAAAGGCTTCAACTGCAATCATTTAGTAAAAGTTGTTATCACATGAAGTATTATTTGGTTATGAGAACTTCTTCCCCTTCCTCACAACAGTCATCCAATATATCATGTGGGTTGTTTTTTACCTGCCTCACTAATATCTGATTAAGAGAGTCAGTTCAGACCTGACCTTGACAAAAGAAAGTCCATTTATTCCAAACATGCAAACTAGAATGTGGGACAAATTGTACATGGGGGAGGGGGCAAATTGAGGCCAGCTGGTATCTACAGCTAATCACTTATGCAACACCAGTGAATGGGTGAACAGTGTAGCATTAAACAAAAAACAAATAAAAAAAACCTCACCAACAACCGCAGCCATGGAAATCATCCAGATTATAGATTATTCTAGACTAGAGGTACCACTTTTCCCCTCCCAAAACGGCAACAGAACTCTAGAACATTTAGTATCCTCCAATCCAACTGTGTCATTGTTGGAGGCTTCACTTCCAGGTGCACTGCTTATGGAAATCACAACCTAGAAGATGGCAGTTCCCACTATTTGAACATTCAGGACAAAGTAGCAAACTACTGAAATCAATGGGCCTATTGATAGAGTGAGATACTATTTAACATGAGCAAACATGGCAGAATCTAGCTCATAGTAAGCAAGCTTTGCCATGCTTCTTAAATCACATGAAAGTAGCACCTTTCAAGGATAAATGTTATTGTTTCACTATGACTACCAATTTGAGTAACGAAATGCCTGGCTATACGCAAGGTGCACACTTGCACTTTGGCTTGATATTCTCCAGTAATTATCTTTCAGCTCTAGGTTCACGCTCTCCTGTCTTGCACCTTTTCATTTGCTGACTCACTGTTTCCTTCAGGAATACTGGATGTTACGGGAGTGCTCACATTTGTATATATGTAAAGAGTTACTATAGAAGGTGCCAGTAGATGGTGCTCAAAACAGGCAGCATAGTTCCTTTGTTTTGAAGGACCCACAAAACTTCTTGTGCATGGCAAATGGCTTCCTCTAGCAACTCTTTACAACCACTCTTAACACTACATACAGGAAAGTGGTTCTTTGAAATAGTTGTCTGAATGGGAAGGAGCAAGATAGCATAACAGGGCAGCAAAAGTATACTTACCTACTGGCAGTTTAGTGGGTTGCTGAAGGTAACTAAACCATCATGGGATGCCTGAAACATCTGTAGTGAGATACCGGTTTTTTTCCAGATATGATGGATGTTTGGGTCTAGGGGGAAGAGGGAGATTTGCAAAAGCCCCTCGGGGGGTTAAAAGCACGAATCCCATAACAAAATGTGCCTCTCTTCACTGCAAAGTTAACTTGTATTATCACTCACGTGTTGTCCCTAACTAAAGCCCCTTCCACCCACAAAAACCCTTAATACAAGTGTGGTAATGTTTTTAACGTGATTTGGTTGGCCTGAGTGGAGAGAGAGAGGCTTAAATTCAAGTGCGTACAACTCCATTAGCTGCTAACACAACCATTCTGCACTATGGATCCAGGCTGTGCTTCATGTTTTCCGAAGCCTTCCCACAAGTCCCCCTGTGAACCCAAAACGGACAGACAACTTTCCCCACAATTCACTGGGAAAGAATTGATTGAGTTGCCCAGCTTATTGCAGCACGAAGAACCATGGGCCCCCGTGAAGTCTTAGGGTACATCTATACTACCTGTCGGATCAGCGGGTAATGTTCGATACATCGGGGATCAATTTATCATGTCTCGTCTAGACATGATAAATCGATCCCTGAACACGCTCCCCATCAACTCCAGAACTCCAGCTCCACAAGAGGAGTAAGCGGAGTCGACGGGGGAGCTGCCGCAGTCAACTTGCCGCCGTGAGGACAGCCAGGTAAGTCAAACTAAGATACTTCAACTTCAGCCCCGCAGTGTTGCACAGGCCAAAGTGCCAACATGAGTGAGAGCAGCACCAGTGTTATTTCACAGTCTGATTGCTCTCGCTTGAGCTAGGCTAACTCACAGTTCTCCCTGATGCATGAACAAATGACAGTATTTCTCCATTTGCCCCTTAGCAGTGAATAGATGAAGTTTCCAGATAAATTCCACAGGACTGTATTGTTGCAACAGCCAAATGCAGAAGTGGTAGCAATGCTCACAGAATGACCTCCAAGACAAGCACCAGCAGCACTCACTCAATTACATACAGCTTGGAGAAGAAAGGAGAGTCACCGAATATCAGTTAAAATGCTTCAGTGATTTAAGCAGGCAACTTGCATGCCGTGCTTTGTAACATTACACCACTCAGTCTCCGGTTAACTGCACTGCTCTTGTAGCAACCACGACTAGATGGATTTATGCAACCACATTGACCTTAAAGAGGGATCATTAGGCCGTCTTCCTTGCCTGAAATTAGTGGCTGCATCTGCCTCTTCTGCAGGAAGGAATGAAACAAGGAGTGGGGAGAAAGAGGAGTTTATTGGCCACCCAGAATGAAGAAAGGATCCACAAGTTACTTTCTCAGACTCACTAAACTATCCCTGGCACATGTCTTAGGACAAGAGTAAGAGGAAACAGAAGGAAAGAGTTAAAGAGGCATTACCAGACACAATACCTGCAGTGAACAATGGCTTTCTGAATATTAGAGCAGCCACAGTGCATGAGTCAGCGGATCCTCTGATTACCCAGACTGATTGAGTAGCGCTCTTTAGCTGGGCACACGTCCCTCTGCAAGCCATGTGAGTCTCCTGTCACTGGATGAGAAGACAATGGCTCTCTTTATCATTGCTGAGCTGCAGGTTGTCAGAATGTTCTGATGGCCATAGCTCTGATTCAAGCAGGCATCCCCAGCAGCCCGATGCAGACCCAGCGTTCTCCACACCAAAATGGAATGACATGCTACAAGGTTACATAATGCCAGCTAACAATAAGCCGATGGACATTTCAGCAGCTGCTCCTGTTAACTCATGGGAAAGGATGACTTTTGTCACTTTACTCATTTCAGACACGCTACAAAGTGAAGCTGAAAGCTTTTAATGGTCCCTTGATGCTGAGCCTAGAGATACAGACCGATAGGGAGCATGACAAACTTTCAAAATATGATCCAACTGAGTAACTCATCAAATGTGTATCTTAACTATATCCACTGTAAATGAATGGAATCAGACACACCATTTCAGTCCAGACCACACACAGCAAGATAATGCACATGACTAATCCTGATGACTGCTTTCATATAAAATAATGCACCAAGATTAGCAGATGCAGTATAGTATCATCCCTTTAATTAGCTTCTCATTAAGACTCCAACTGGAAGTAGATGATTAATAAAGTGTCAGCTTTCCACTGGTCAGATTAAGGGTACATCCTTTCCTAACAGAGAGAAACCGCAAACAACCTGGGGAATAGTCTTTCTAATGCCATCCAAAATAATGCTGGTGTTACCGCTGTTAACTAATAGGAAGCAAAGAAAGAAACAACAGGTGTAGATAAGGAGTGGGAAGACTACAGTATTATGGTAAGCACACACTGTGAATTGCTATGGGAACCAAACAGTTTTGTTCCAGACCCATTTGCCACCTACATAAAAAGGGAATAAGAAAAAGATAACTGTACAGCTGATTTCTGTTCCTCTGATGTCTGGCAGTGTTTAAATGAACTCATGAAGAAAGTGTTGAGTAGTGAAAGACAAATGACCTTTTCCATCTGGGAAAGGTCTTAAAATCTTAAAGCTACAATGTCTGCCTTTAACAGAACAGAAAGAGGGGGAAAGTGCATGTAAGGGAGGGGGAAGACCAAGGATTCACAAACTGAATTAAAAGAAGACGATGATAGGTAACTAAAGAGCTAGTGACCCTGAAAAAAATCAGTCCCAGGCATTAATAGATAGCTTTCTGGAGAAATCTGCTAATAAGTCCGTTGCTGTCTCGTCACTGTAGCACACAAAGAGGAGAGATTTTCTACCAGTCCAAGGACAGAAATTTAAGCCTGACTTTGAACAAGACAACTTTAATAAAAATTGACTATGTCTTTTATGCTCTCTGCAAAGCATTCTGTGACAAGAAGTAGTCTGTGTCTGACTCACAGAACAGCATAAAATTCAATTGTTTTGCTTCATGGAGGTGCCCACAAATATTTCATTAGGTTTCACTCAGTGTTAGTTTGTATCTTTCTCTGCCTACTCCATCTTTCACTGTAGGATCTCAAAAATGAAGTCCAGTGGGGAAAGGCCTATAACACCTTCCATCTGAGGGGCTCAATCCATTTTACAAACCATTTAACTAACCAAGTTTGTCTTACATCCCTCCAATGAAGCAACTAAGTCATGTTATGCCCATTTTACTGATGGAGAAACTGACACAAAGAGAGATGAAGTAACTTGTCTCAGGTCACATAGCCTCCACCGCAGACCCAGGAATTGAATCGGCATAGTTCATTTCCCAGTCCTGGGTTTTAACCCTCTAATGAGTTTCACCTGGTTTCACTTTGGAACCATGCAACCGCACAAAGTTCATGTGTTTTCAATACAAAACTGTAAATTAGCTCAGGTTGACTCAAAAGAGGCCCAGATGCACTTGAAAGGTTTTAAACCTTAGAGAATCTGTCTGTGATCTTGGGTTGAGTTTCAAGAAAAGACGAAACCCAGACAATTTTCTCACGGCTTCAATTTTGAAGCCAGGTTCTAGCAATAAGTGGAAATGAGCCTAGGAGGTGATGTTTGAATCTGTTTCAGTTTGAAGATTCTGAGCCCTAGCCTATGGGACAAGGGCTCAGAAATCTCGTTAGCAGTTCTCATGAGTTTTTGGACCCAAAGGATGGAAGTCTTCTGACATCAGCTGACTTTACAAGAGTTACACTGTCTTGACTGGCAGAGATCTTTGTTCACAACATGGAGGCTAGGTACCTGGAATACTTGATTCCTTCCACTTGTGGATCCAGCCTGTAAAGAAAATGGCAGTAGGGCATGGCTCAAAACTGAGAATTCAAATCCACACTATGCTGTAATTCAAAGTTCTGGCTCTCCCCTATAATAATGCTACCTGTCTTTCATCCCAGCTCAAGTACATTAACCTCTTTTCCACCTCTGTTATAACAACGCCTCCATAGAACCATCACAATGGTAGGCTCCTTGTGATTATAATAATTTAGGGTGCGATTTTCAAAGGCAGCTAATGGATTTAGGCACCTTTGAAGAACCCATCCTAATGCACCCTTGTCACAACAGTGATGCAACCCAGCAAATCATTATTAAAATAAAATAGAAACACAATACATTAAGCTAATAGAGTATAGTGCCCACAAAAAAGCAAGAATTATCCTGTAATTTATGGATTATGGAATGTTTCCAGAGTGACTATGGGAAAAATAGTTATGAAGAGTTTCATTCTGATTATTATGGGAAAACAAAACACCTGTGTTTAAATTAAAAGTCTTCCCTATGTGTAAAAAGTCCATGGTCCAGACTGTCAGCTGGTATAAATTGGCATAGCTCTGCTGCAGTCAATAGAGCGGTGCCAGTTTACAGCAGCTGCAGGTCTGACCCCAATAATTCCATAGCTTCTGTAAAAAAAGTAGTACAGCAAATATAACAGAGCAGGATGAGGGAGTCAAGATGACTATGGAGCAATAGTGGAATCTTGTAAGAAAACAGACCCAGAAATGAGAATAACTATTCTGCAACTACACTGGGGCAAAGGGAAGGTTAAGGAGAAAACAGAACCACTTACGAACAAACCCATTGTCAGTCTACGGCAGGATAAAGAGCCGATAGAGGAATGGGACGCTCATTTGGTGGGCATTTTTACAAAATATACTGCCTTTCAGCCCAACAGATCCCAACATGCATATTTATGAATGTACAAAGTATGTATAAAGATCACTTCATCTGCCACTGAAATGTAGCTACCCATGGCTGAGTAAAAAGCAATACCTGTTCAATAGTACTCAACAATACTGCTCAAAAGTTTAGGACAGGAAGTGAAAAACAACATAGCCATTGAAACTGCAGGAGGGATTTCTGGTAGGCAGAATGTAATTACTCAAGTTGGAATTTGGCCAGGACACAGGGGTTTAATCACCCTTACTCTTGTGAAAATTGCCATAGGATTTTTAATGACCAGAAGTGGTCAGGACCTCGGTTTTATGTCTAATCCAAATGATGAATCATAATGTGATAGAGGAAATATCTGAAGATAGTCTGATCATAAACAGAGAGGACATGCAAGACATCTTCCAGATCTTGGGGGTGGGGTGGAATGGTGCAGCATGCTCTAGACAGAACAAACGTGAATAAGTCACCATGACGGAATGGGGGTCATTCTAGGCTACTATGTGAGTTACGCAAGGAATTGGTATTGCCCAGGGCATGTTTTCATGAATTTTTGCTTAACACTTGAATGTCACCAAGAGAAAGGAAAGAAGACAGACAATGACAAAGCTGTGTCCACTATTCAGAAAAAGAAATAAAAGAAGCAATAGGCATCTAGACATTTTTAATTCTGATTTCATTTCCAGGGACAATTTTAGAATCATGTATATAAGATAAACTGGTGGGGTTTTGTTAGAGAATGTTAAGTCTTTCCCCAGGTTTACAAAAACCAGATATATGTGACCGAGTTCTTTGGCTTCAAGGCAGTGGGTGTATTTCAGTGGGATTTCAACAAGACTTTTATCAGCTGTAAGAAACTTGTCAGAAAAATCCAGCATTTGGGAAGTCATGCTACAGGAGCAATTGAGGGAGCAAGCTAGCTGGAGTGCTGAGTGCAAAAATAAATGGTACCAAGTCCTCTTGTTAAGAGGCACTACGATAACAGGCCACTGAGGTGTAAGCATCAGTATAAAACCTGTTAAGAAAGATGTGTTGATAGCATCTTAAAATGCTTGGCATAGATATTTCTGATGACATCAAAATTAGGTGAATAGTCAGTAACCAACACACAGTATCAATAGCAAATTGTGAATAACAAGTGCTATAGCAATAGGTATAGTGAATAGTTTTGGGGACATCCATAGGCAAAAATATGTCTATTCTATTCTATTCTGCTCATCACTATAGTATTGAATGCCTTCTAGTCAAACAATGTGACTACACATTCTATCATGTGTAGTTTGTTCTCTCATCCTTTCTCCAAAGGGAGAAACGTATGCAGTGAAGTGTCTTGTTTAGATGGCTGGATAGATAGATAGACACACACCTTTTGCTGTGTCTGAATAAGCCATTCATCCAAACAATGAACGTATTAATGTCTGTTTATGTGAGCAAACAGACATTAATACGTTCATTGGTCGTATGGTCTGTTTATGTGAGCAAAAGTTGGGGCTAATTTCACCCCATACACCATTAATCCAGCTCCAATTCTAATTAAAAGGCAGATTTCAAGGCTTTCTCTTATTATTGCAAATAAGACATTTTGCATTCTGTCCTAACCAACAACCATCAACTCCCAGTCTGCAAACTATTTACAGGCTTTGTCCATTTCTTTGCAAATCTCAGATATTCTCTGCAGTAACATGTCCTTTGTAAGTATATATCAATAGTGGAAAGGAATGATGAAGCATGTTAATCCAAATTGGTACTAACCATTTGTGATTCAGAGTACAGGCTAAGGTTTGCAGTAATGTATTTGACCCTTAAAAGCTTACCAACCAATTAGCTTCCTAAAGGATATGGAGATTAACTGAACTCTATTAGTATGCATTCATACATTCAGCTGTCATGTTTAACAAGTAGGAGGACCACCTACAGCTGCCCAGCAAGCCTTCTGTATACTTAACTCCGAGGCCTGGTATGTAGACACTTGAAAAAAGCAGAGCCTGGAATGACTTTCTCAGACAAAACCATGTCATTAACAAAACTGGAGGATTCCAATCAGCGTCATAAAATATCTGCTGCTGTTCTTCTTAAAATTCCCCAGCATGGCTCAGTGAAGAAAACAGCTCCTATGTATAAGGTAGACCTTGTATTTTCACTCAGTCCCCAGTAAGGTTGGAAGTGCAGGTGCCACTGCTAGCATGATGCTGATCCTTGACATCTTCACTGAAACCATGTCGCTAAAAGGCCCTACTTCAATAGGATGATATTTAGGCATTTGTCTTTCAGTCTGACTCCTCATAGCTTTGATGTGCCATAATAATTACTACTGCCTGGTTGACCAGTTCAGGAGGTCATCAGCCTATGCCACCTTACTCATGTCCATTGTTCATACACTTTAACAGAACAGATTTGGCGTTCCTTTCTTTGTACCATGAAACAAGCTAACAAGGGTTTAGGGCACAAAGCAAAATCCGTTCAGGTAAACACTATAATAATTTATCACAAGCTCCTTCTTTTCCTTCAGTGGCTTCTGATGAGCTGAACAAATTTTCATTTAAAAATTGGTATTAGCGTCATAACCAAATTCTGACAATAGTTCAGTAATTAACAGACCTTTACACGAGAAACAGCTGTCCATTGCTAAGTGAGCTACTAGTACATGGTATTTGCTGCTTTTTGCTCCAAATAGGCAAAACACTTAACTATATGCTTAAGTCACACATATACTGAAAGCTTAGTATGTACACAAGGATGGATTTAAGCATGTGCTTAAAATTAAGCCTGTGCTTAAGTGTTTTGCTAACTCATTTGACTCCTGTCATATTGACAATAGTATAATATGGAATCATTTATTACTTTCAGTCTGTTTCCCATTATCTTACATACTATTCCTCAAAAGTACTATAGAAAGATAAGACAGCTATCTTTCTTTTCATCCCCAGGCCAAGCAGAAATAAGCCTGGTGCAGCCTAACCACATTTAGAAGATGGATCATTATAGAAAGAGGAAAAGAGACACAAAAACAAAAGAAAGATTGGAAGGAGAAGAAGTGTAATTACTACTTTTTAAAAGTCTTATATCAGTGAAAAGTTCAGGATTCTAACATTTGGCAACTCAACAGAAAATCTGTAAAAAGTCTGTTGTTGTTGTTGGTTACACTGAACTGAAATTTGATTTAATAATTTCTAATCGACTAAACCTAAAATAAAGTCAGGAACATCGTTACTCCTTTTGTTAATTCATGAATAAAAGGGAGGAGTTGACACAGTCTCATGCTACGCATGCCAATAGGGAAGATTTGTATTTTGTTTTCAGATCGGTTAAGTTATCGTATTATAAAATATCATCTGCCCTGTCTCCACTGAGCTGCTGTACATTTATACATAATAGCATTTCAGTCTCATGTAGAGAAGTTCAAGGTCTTTGTCTGAGGACTATGTCATAATTCATCAGGATCAAATGATGACTGGTTTTAAAAGCATCTCCAGAGAGCTGTGACAGTTCTCACCCATCATGCAGCATAAACAAATGACTAAAGTCACCCAGCTGCTCCAGGGTCACTTTGTCAAATGTGATACTTTCTGGGTGTGATACTTACCTGTCATACTGATTTTTAGATGTTGACACAGTGGTTGCAATGAACATCTGCTGATGCTATTCCACTGCAAACTCATTTAGACTCTCCTTCAGCAAAGATGAGAACATATTACTTTGCCACCGGGCTGCTCTCCACCTGAAAAAAACTCTGATTCTGTTCTCCTGGCCTACTTAACAGCTGTGACAAGATGGTATCATATAAATCAGACATCTCTTTCATTCCCCTCACTCAATTCTCACTGCTGGTGACAATGTGGGGAAAATGAATCTTCTGTGTGGGTATACCAGAGTGTGTAGGCCCAATTTTTCCAGCCATTTATGAAGATATATCAGAACCCAAAATCAGGAAAAAAAATGCATGTTTGCTGCACAGACGACTCATACTGTGGAAACCTCAAACTGAAGCCTGCTGCAAACAGGGTAGTGGAGTTCTGAGGTCGCACTCATCATTGGACTGAAATAACCATATTGGGCAGTCCTAGCAGGTCTGCACCCAGGATCCAATGGAGAAAAATGATGCACATAGAGAGAAGATATGGGTGGCAGTCTGCTCCCATCCCCATAATCTACTACATAATGGCTATAAACTGGCTAGTACAAGTTGGGGCTAAGGATTCCATTCCTCAGCCCATGACTGATGGACCTTGCCCAATTCCTTTCACTAGGGCTTTGCTGTCTGGTCCAGCATTTGGCACATAGGTTATAAGCACTTTGAGGTTCTTTCAGACAGCAGTCGCTTACTGATTGTACAACTGGAACAAACCATCTGGGTGAAATGAAAAATTATGTTCTAGGTTAAATTCCCAGCTGCATATTTAACACTAGTGTTGAAAAGACTTAATTATTAGCATGCTTACTTCTGGAGTAAAAGGGTCTTGAGTTTGGTTTATTGCTGAGATTCAGGCTCATTGATAGTGAAGTGCACTACTCAGAGGGAGGGCCAGAACCAAATCACCACATCCAAACAGCCTGGAAAATTTGGAACTGGATCAAAACTTCATGTCTCAGGCATAAAGTAAAACCAAAGTAAAGTAAAACCTAGCTCTCTTCTGCCCAGTTGTGGCAGCTCTCCAAGATGGAAATAGATGTCTTATGACATTTTGCACAACAAGAAAGAATTTCCCCTCTGCTGATGCTTTTTTGGAATGATCTCCTCCTTATTATGCACCTGAGACCAGATCAAAGCTTATGGAAGTCAATGACCATCCTCTCAATTCGAATCCCTCCTTGAAACACATTTCTCCCAAAAGCCTTTCAAAAAGAATTACAACCTCCCACCCTCATCTCCCGCCAATGAATGAGATTGGATTTGGTCTTCTGAGTCTACTCTGTGTCCTCTGGGACAAGGTCCATGCTTTTTGCTACATATTGGAGGGAGCTGTGTACAGGGGTACTGCATAAATAACAAAAATAATAATTATTATTTATTTATTATTAGGTGTTTCTAGTCAATATATTTTCTTCTTCGGTAAAACAGTTTCAAGTGTCCACAGCTGCGTACAATTATTTTTGACCATATAAAGGCTGCTGCACGTTCACTAGTCAATACACCATTATGTAAAGGATCACTTCCTAGATTGCTTTGGAAGTGATCTCATGAGCATAAAAGTTGCAAGCTCTAGTCTCTCCTGAATTCTGTACTCACCTCTAACACATCTGAGAAGACAGTGAAGCAAACACAGAGCAAATAATTACATGTTAATTTTCATTATTAACCATTACAAGGTCGAAAATCTGATTCCAGTTCCCGTTTCGTCTCAAACTTGTTACACATTCACCTCTTCTGACTCCATCAGAATCTTGATGCAATGCAGAGTGATAGGCAGCAGCCCTTTACCCTCATGGGAGATTAATTATGTTTTTCCAAAGGTCCCTTCACCCCCCTGGGTCTCTTCGTTGGTAAAGTAACATGTCAGTGACTGACAGGAAGGTGTGAGACGTGACATGACATGACTTTAAGAGAACAGAATGTTTGGGCCAGGGGAGATAGCGTTGGTTTAGCTTTTTGCAGGGGCACATTTTCTGTTTCTTTGCCTAAAAACACCTTTTGTTTTTTAATCTATTTTTAAATCTGGATGCATTTCAGTGTCTCATTGTTTAATGCCTATAGGAAATCAAAAGAGTTGCACCTGCATTGGACTGGGTAACAAAGCCTCCGCCAACATCCAGGAAGCATGAAATGATGTTGATTTCTCCTTGTGTTAATTAATCCCCTTCATTGCCATGTATACCAGCACAGCCATAGCATTTAGATTTCACAAGTACTGCAGAAATTGTCTGCCTGAAATCTGTTCATCCCTCAGCCCTCTCGGTGGCAATCATCTCTGTCCTCAAACAGAATGTGAGAAGAAGTGCTGGTGGACATGGACTGAATGTGATTTCCAACATTGGAAGGATGCCGTCTAAGTAATTCCATTCATCTTTTTTAAAATGTTCTCCCTCACTTTGCTTAATCTTAGAACTGAAACGTGTTTCCATTGCTCAGATTGTATTCCCTATATCAAATACATGCATGCCGCAGATTCACTGCTATGGACACAGGGCAGGAGGCAAATTGTTCCCTGCGTCCATCAGGACAGCTGCCTTGGCTAAAGGAATTCATCCTGGGAAAGGCTTGGGGATGGTCTAAACCAGAGGTTTCAAACTCAAATGACCACGAGGGCCGCATGAGGACTAGTGCATTGGGCTGAGGGCCACATCAGTGACAGGCCCCCCTCGCTGCCCCCGGCCCCATCCCCACTCTGCCCTGCCAGGCTCCCCCACTCCCAGGGGCCGCGTGGAGCCTGGCAGGCCTCCTCCCCTCTGTGGGAGGCTTACCACTCATGGCCCCTCCCTCCCGGAAACTGCTATGCCGCCAGAGAACTGCCTGGGGGGGTAGGTAGAGTAGTGGGAAGCAGCGCGGGGTAGGAGGAAGAGACGGACAGTTTAGTGGCCCCAGAAACAACTGGGGAGGTGGGGGGGCCACAGGGAGCTTGGGAAGGGCTTCACGGCTTCACCCGCGGGCTGCATGTTTGAGACCCCTGGTCTAAATGCTACCCTCTGCTAGGGATTCTGCCTCTGGAGGATAGCTTTATATTTCAGCCAGTGTTGCATCAGAGCTCCGCCAGCAAAGGCTGTTAAGGGGACTGGCATACCTTCCTGCCATCCTGGCCTTGCCCTTTGCTGTGCCAGCCGGCCTACTTTGTTAGCTGCTTTTATGACTACAGCCCCACTCTTCTGGGCCTGCTGCCAGTGGAGACTTTAAGCCAGGGTTCTGTCACTACAGAGGCCGAATCCAGCTCAAGCAAGGGTTTGTTACTGAAAGGCTGCCCATGATGATCATTATTTGATGCTGGCATCAGGTTTAGAGAATTGTTGAAAGCAGGAAGCATTAAAGCATTTGGTTTGTGGGGCAAATACATCACAAATACAGAGACTTGCCAAATAATAGGTAAGTAAATGGGGCTGGTGGGGCTCCACAAGCAAGAAGGCTACGTGTCTCTTTGGGATTTACCATGATGATGGTGTCTAATTTTGGCTTTCCCAACCTGGCCATTATTGCTCTGTGACATTCTCCATAGAACCAAAATCTGCCCAAGAATAAAAATTGTCCACTTGGTTGTCATCACAGAGTTTTTCCTATTTCTGTTCTCTCTGCCCAGAAATAGAACATGCCATTTATTTTTATGGGGAACATGATTTTATGGCTTTTCTCATGTGACAGAATAATCTGAGCATAATTACGTTCTGTTGACCAAAAAAATGATAAAAGTGCATTGTGTCAACACTGCCAACTAACAGGTTTGTTCTATGCTTTAGTCCTTGATAACAGAAATAAGAAAACCTTAATCTCTTTTCAAGTTATGTAAACCCCCGCTCCACATTTAGTCACTGAATCTTCACATTCCCCCTCTCACCATAAAAAATATCTAGTTGTGTTTTCAACTCAAGTGTGCAGTTGGCTTTGATGGACTTCCATTGGCAACTGAAATGCTTTGATGAAGTAGCTTGATCTCAGCTCACTCTTTATTTTTATCTTTCTTACTTCTATATTATTCCCAAGGCTTTGGAAGACCTCATCTTTGCTGAATATAGTACAAACCCCATTTAAACTGAAATGTCCCTTTATGGCAGCTGAACAGTGGTGGTGTCTTAGAATCTAGCCAAACATTTTGCAAAAGTTGTGGAAATCATATTAATGAATTAATCTTGCCTTTTAGAAAACTGTTTTGATAATGCTGTTTTTATAGCTAACACAATATAGCCTATGAAGGTGCACCATGACAAGGAATTCCACATTGCGCATTCTGCCATCTGCCATCTGCCATTGGGATACGCTGCTCTCCCTTACAGCCTGTTTATGATTTTGGCCCTGATCCAACAAGATATTTAAGCACTAGAGAAGTCCCACTGATGTCAATGAGACTATTTTTCACATGCTTAAAATTAGGCATGTGCTTAAGTACTTTGCTTTTAGGATAATTAGATTAAAATCTATCAGTTTTATGTTAATTGTTACAACAAAAGCAACTTTGCAGATCTCAAAAAGCTGTTTTTGTAAGTTTTAATATACTTCCATTTCTAGCCATGCTTGTTTTCAATCTGGACCCCCTTAACACTGAATGCAGACTTTTGTTAACTTGTTGAATGGAATTCTAAAAAATTATATGGAGATTGCAAACAGTGGTTGGACACGTTTTGTGCCCATTAATCTCCTTAATGCCTTTCTCCACTATTAGCTGTGTCTGTGCAAATGAGACTTCCCAAAGTAACTCGTCTTCACTGAATCTCTGAAAATTCTTTCTAATATTTTCTGAGTTGAACTTGAAATAAATTGGTCTGTAATTCCCCACCCTGTGTGCCTGAAGTGCATTCTCTCAGCTCCCCGCCTTTGTTCATTCTGTTGACAAAATGCATTTTGTCAAACCTCTCACTTCAGACTGTTCAGTCAATGAAACTGAAAGACATTTCAGCACATTTTTATCAACAGAATGTAATTTTGTTCAAATCATGCTGTCAACAGGAAGGAATGCCAAAAAAAAGAGAGTCCAAGCTAATTTTGTCCATAACATACATTCGTTTGCTTTATTATGTACATGTGGACAAAATGGAAATATCAAAACTTCATCTGTGGACAAACTGAAGACTAATCCAGTCTTTTGTAAATGAAATGCTATCAGGTGGAAAAATGTTAACATTGTGAAGGACATCCGAGGTGCTGAGTCAGAAGAATTTTCCAGAATGTAATAGAGCCATGCACCTTTAACTGTTTTCCTTGTAACGGTGAAAAATGTATTAAATCCATGCTGGGAAAATATTCAGTGATGGGCAACTCAGATACAGAAAAGCTGGTTGAGCTAAAGGCAAACACAGATGTTATTTCATTTTCCAGATGATGAATGGATTTTGTTACTCTACAGGTGCAGGTCGATTGCATGAAAGTGATTTTGTTTGGATAGTGCTCCCCGCTCGCTGAAGTCCATCAAGGTCTCATACTGTTTTGTTCTTTTCAGACATGATCAGCTGTCATTTTTGTCACTTTTGTTGCCATGACTCCTGCCTCTACAATCCTCACCTGGGGCGGCAAGTTTGTATAATTTTTGGTGGTGTCCAGAATGGTTCCCCACCACCTACCTGCCTTGTAAGCCAATAGTTTAAAAAAAATGTAAAAATGGACTGGAAACAGTAAGCGTTTAACCGTTTCCCTATATTGCACAGTGTGGGGGAGTGAGGGCTAGGGCTGGAGATGAGGGGTTTGGGATATGGGTGGGGCTCAGGGCTGGGGCAGAGGGTTGAGGTGCAGGGATGAGGGCTGTGGAGAAGGGGATGAGGGGTTCAGGGTGCAGGAGCGTGCTTAGGGCTGAGGAGGAAGATTGGGGTCCAGGGGGATGAGGGCTCTGGCTAGGGTGCAGGCTCTGGGATGGGACAGAGATGAGGAGTTTGGGGTAAAGGCTGCCCCGCGGTGGTGCCAGAGAGGAAGACTCCACCCAGCCCCTGGCAGCACACTCACCCTGCATCACTGTCCTTGCATGTGCTCCTAGGGCCCCTCTCAGGTCCAGGAAGGCCCCTTACCTCCCCTGTGGTGGGTGCCGGGGGAGCTGCCATCACGTGTGTGACTCCTCCCTCCACAGGCGGTGGCACAGCTGCCGCCTCAGCCTGCCGCTAGTACTGCTCTCTTCTGTAGCCAGCAGAGGCCGGCGAGGGAGCGCAGCGCGGAGTGTCAGAGCAGCTCCCTCTGTCCAGGGCAAGGACACTCCTAGAGAGGTGTGCGGCAGCCATGGGTGGGGCCGGGAGAGAGACCCGGCCGTGAATATTGCTGGAGCACGGGCAGCATGGGTACTCGCCATCCTGTCATCATCAAAAGCAGATTCACCACATTACCCTCTGCTGTCTTACTACTGTTCCACATTGAACTTAAGAAGGGCCATACTGACCCAGACCAAAGGTCCATCCAGCCCAGCATCCCATCCTCTGACAGTGGCCAATGCCACATGCCCTAGAGGGAATGAACAGAGCAGGCAATCACCAAGTAATCCATCCCCTGTCACCCATTCCCAGGTTCTGGCAAACAGAGGCTCGGGACACCATCCCTGCCCATCCTGGCTAATAGCCATTGATGGACCTATCCTCCATGAATTTCTCTAGTTCTTTTTAGAACGTGGTTATAGTCCTGGCCTTCACAACATCCCCTGGCAAGGTGTTCCACAGGTTGTCTGTGCATTGTGTAAAAAAATACTTCCTTTTGTTTGTTTGAAACCTGCTGCCTACCAATTTCATTTGGTGACCCCTAGTCACCAAAGACCCTTTGGGTTGGCATCAAGCCACTATTGCCTACGCATCCCCCCAGCACCTAGAATAGAGCTCAACCAGAAGTAAGAACTGGGGCCTTATTTCTCTTAATACTTTTGCCATTATTTTACTGTGAATGGAAGATCCTTTGTAGTATGGTAATGGTTAAGATCACCTTTCTATTTTTAAATAGAACAGTTCCACATTGCTGTTCTGCAACACCCCATATGCCTCTTCAGTTCTCCAATGACTTCTTAAAATTGCAGTGGGTGGTAGAGGAAGATGATGATCTCAGTTGGTAGTAAAGGGAGGTATTGCACAGAATGGTACCTTTTCATTTTGATGGGCTCTGTAAAAGGAAAGATTGCAACAGTCTATAAATATTTTAGAGAAGAATCTTGGCAGTGAGAAAGAGGCTCCATCATTCCATTTTGGCATCCACTGCGCAGCATTAAAAATGTAACTGCTCTGAGACACAGGCCAGCTCACTGACACCGAAAGCTGGCAGCAAACATGTCAGAGGATCACAACGCTGGCGTGAGAGGGCTTCAATTAATGCAATTATTCTCAGGGCTTATTGGAGGCCAAGTGAGATGTGTAAAGCTGGGATCAGAGATAATGACACCTGCTGGAATTGCAAGAAGTCGCTTGGGAAGGGCTGAGGCTTGGTGGTGTATCAGATGTGGGTATTTATTTGGGGGCACTCTAGGGGTCTGTGGGGACTGGATTCCTTTCTGAGGAGAACGGTTATCGGCTTGTCCCTGGTGTTTGCGTCTTTACTGGGTTACATTTTTAGCGGTGCATCGAGAGTGCCTGCAGCCTGGGATAGGCCTTCTCTTCGTTTGTGTATCAAAACTGAAATAAAGAAATAGAGGGGACCTGATATATCTGCTGTGACTGACCTAGCAGTTGAGATATATGGGGATGAGGTTAGAAGGGCTTTGTGTCTCTCAACAACCTCAGGATTTCTGCATTATAAGACACGGGATAACATCTTGTCCGTAAACGTGTTCTGACTGAGAGAGTCTCACTCAGCAAAGCACCGCATGCTGACAAGCTAGAAGTCTGCTTTCAGAATGGTGCAGTGGAAGGGAGTGCACTGCCCAATGTGGAAATGACTTCATACCTTTTGACAGTGTATGAAAAGGGAGGTGGTGCTTGTTTCTGTGCTGTACATATTACTAAAGTCACATTCCGGCTGCTGCCTAGTGGGGAGAAGGAAACTGAACTCGCTGGATTCAAGCAGCGGGGCCCCAAGATATTCTGTCTGGAGCAAACAAATGCAATCAGCCAATTACACCTTCTCCTTTAAAAAGATGCCATCTATGCTGCCACAAATGCCTGCTGCCTAAAAGGAGCTGGGCCAGGCAGTGGCCTGCCCCTTGGCGCTAAGCATGGCCACCTGCTTGCTGGCCTGCCCGGACCCTAACCCTCACGGTCTATATTCTGGTTGGATCCTATGTGAGTGCATTGGGGAGTGTGTGCGGGGGGGCGGGATAGCACACTCTCCTCCCGCGTACTGTGGCAGCCAGAATCTAGATCTTGGCCATGCCTTGCTAAGTGTATTCTTCTCTCTGTGCATGTTGGCTGATCTTTTACATGCATGTTACACAACTCCTTCACAGGAAAAGACTGAAAACTTATATCAACACGCTCCTACAGAACAAGGCTTTAGGTTATGAGATGACACCTGCAAATCAAATGAGTAACTCTGGCTCACCCAAGGCTGGATTATATATTCACTGCTGGAATTTACCCAGATCCTCATTCAGCGGGAACAATAAAATTATGGTATTGTGATCAGAAGAACATATTCCGATTGTAACTTGTGCCAGCTTTTCCACTTCTCTGCCAATTACAGTCCATCAGCACTTTTCACTTAGCAAGAAAAAGGGAGGCAGAGAAAACAGTGAGGCGAACAGAACGTTGGCAGGGGAGGAGGTGAGGGGGGAACGGCGTATTTCACTGTCTGCTGGAATTGCTACAAAGCAACGCCTCACAGAGTGCTGAGGGGAGATGGTGCAACACCCACAGAGACTCTAACTCCCCAGGAGAAGCAGACTGGTGATATTAACTAACACCAGTGGCTCTGGGAGCCCACTGAATTGCAGCAATTGGAGGAGAGTGGGAGGATAGAGCAGGCAGAGTGTGCTGGGGTGGGCAAAGAGCCTGACTGGAGGAAGGAATTCCAAGGAACTGCAGGCTTCCTGAACCCCTGAGCAAGGGGAAGAGCATGCCAGCCCCTGGACAGTGGGGCTATTTGAGACACAAGGGCCTGGGACGAGCATGGGGAAAGATTATAGTGGCTGAAGCGAATCTGTGAGAAAAAGGCAGCCTGCTGAGCCCAGCTGGGCTGAAAATTTGGTGGTTTTCATATTTTTGTTGGGTTTTGGTAAAGGACTCCGAAGAGGTTTGGGCTCTGTACTAGGATTTGCTGCAGGGCCAGGTCATCCCTGATGCCAGAGTAGGCCAAGGAAGACACTAGAGAAACTGAGGCAGACCACAAGAGGGTACAGCACCTTTGCTACACAGGCTCGCAGAGCTGAATGGGGACATGAAGTATCTGAACTACAATTCTCATGAGGCCCCCCTGTGGGATTTCTGAATAGCGATACAGTAGAATCCGGTTAATTGGGCCATCGGTTAATTGGGGCAGCCACTTAATTGGGCTAAATCTTAAAGAACAAAAACAAATCATACCTTTTTACTTACTTCACATAATTGGGACAGCCGCTTAATTGGTCCAAACTGTTCTGGTCCCACTATGTCCCAATTAACCAGAATCCACTGTACTCTGGTATAAACTGAAAGTTCTCAGCTGAAATTTTTCAGTTCCTGAAACTTTGCTGAAATTTTCTTCATAGACAAAATATTCCAACCTTCTCTACTTCATATACATGTCTGCTTAGGAAAGAGAGGTCCTCCTAAGCTCTAAATTTGAAGTTGTTGTTTCTTTACAAAAGACATAGAGGAAATAACCTGGAATCTCTTATTCTCCCTTTCCTATAATACAAGAACTAGGGAGCATTTCATGATATTGAAAGGAGACTAATTCAAAACCAACATAAGGAAATACTCTCTTTCACAATGTCATTATCAAGACCAGGAGTTTTGCAGGATTCAAAAAGGGACTAGACCTTTATATGGATAAAAAGAATATACAGTGTTAGACCAGAAGGTATTATATTATATTACAATGGCAAATGTGGAAGAAAAAACAGAGTTTTAGAAGGCCTTATTCAAGGCATAACCTAACTTTTCACTTTTGTAGATTAGGAGGCAATGTTCTCTGGGAGCAATTTATTTCCCAATTTCCCAAGCTGGTCCAAATACTGGCTCTTTCCATTTCCCCTCAAAATGCCAGCAGGAATTTGCACTAAGGTTCTAATCAAGATAACCTAGGAGTGGCTATGTGCCTACCTGCACAGCTAACTCACACCAGCAGCATGAGTAATCAGGTTACCCAAGAGAGTGTATGGGCTGCAGACACACAGTGCATGACTCCAAGCCTCATCCCAGAGCAGCTCAATATACAACAGACCTGCAGAGAGCAAACAGAAAGTGGACTCTGTGCTGTGTAAGGGTACTAAGATTGGAGCAAAATGGCTGCAGCCTGCAATTTGCTCTGGAAACAGTATTTGGGATGTACATATATATATGTATATATATATATGCACTTACTCCATACCAGGATTTGTCCACTAAATTGTAAGAATTGTGCCACCTTAGCTCTCAGTTACACCAGCATAAATCTGGAGTAACTGCTATGAAGTTCAGTGGGGTTACACAGAATTTGCAGAGAATTGGGGCCCCTGTGGGTTTAAAGTGATTTAATGGATGCTGTACTTAAGCTACCTGAAAACCTTTTAAATGATTAGGACATGAGAAAACATTGATTAATTTTCCTCCAAAGGAGAAAGCTTGGGGAGCATTCACTGATTTTGTTGTTTACATTGATGCTTTTGAGGTCTATTTTTTTTTTCTTCCCAGAATCAGTTCTGCTAATTGCTATTCAGGCTGACATTCTTTTCATTTGAGATGCAGTTCAGAGGAAAACCTTACTGGGTTTATTACCACCTG
Organism: Dermatemys mawii; assembly: GCA_007922305.1. NCBI lineage: Eukaryota > Metazoa > Chordata > Testudines > Dermatemydidae > Dermatemys > Dermatemys mawii. The sequence continues at coordinate 12,075,794 of ML677381.1, read as the reverse complement.
AAAAGATCTGCAGCGGAATTCAAAGATGGACTTCAAACCTCATACTTTCTTCAAATATAACTCCACTTCTCTTGTGCTGGCAGTTAGATCCAGTGCTGATATCATATCAGTCTTGATAATCTACCAAAAAAACAGTGCCTTTTAGCCCTTAAACCACCTGTACACTAAGTTATTTCTTCTAAAAATGAATCTGGAGCAGGTATCCGCTAGAGCAGGGAAATCAGCAAAAGCTTGGCCTCTCTGCTTCACTTGAACAGCTGGCATTCCAGGAAAGACGCCAATAAAGGACTCGGGGGCTATTTTTGCCAAGTGAAGTTATTAATTTGTGTAGTTACAAGACTGAATGCAACATGGATCTTTAGGGTTCAGAAATGAGAAAGGAAAATGGAAGTTTACCTCCCTGCTGCAAGCGTGTTGATGTTGTTGCTTTTCCTTCAATTTTCATTAATATCGAGGGCCAAGTTCTCTGAAGCAGCAAAGTAAGCCCTTCAGTGTCTAAGCTGAGGTTGATTATGTTCACGCTGTTAAATATTGTATTTTTATTGCCACTGGATAAACCTGGACTGAAACCAATCAAATCAAAATTAAAATCCCAAGGCTACATTGCACCTCTTGCAAAACTGAGCTCATTTGGGGAATCAGCAAGGAGGAAGGAGATGCACCATCCCCATAGGCAGGACAACTTACACCTCTGAAATACAATTTACCTCCCTAGGTCCTAGGCAAAGCATCTCTTGCTACACATGCATAATGAGCTCCTCAGCACAGTCATTGAATGGAGCTGGGAGGCAAACCAGGCTATGGTCACCTATGTGCCTCACCCAGATAGGTCCCATCATGGGCTGCTAGCAGTGCTAGCACCTCAGCCCTCACACTCTGTCTTGCATATGGAGCCAGATTAAGCCTGTTCCTAATACATCTACCCAATAATGAGGCACAATTCAGCCAACGGATGTATCTGTCCATGGTGCAAGCCCTGCACACTTTGAAATTATCTGGCACCATGTAACTTTTTCAGTTCTGTTTGCAGTGCAGTTCCCGGGCAATTGGAATATACTCATTTGAGCCAACTTTTGGTGTAGACATGTTTTTTTTTCAAAGCCGCACAGTGGATTTCAATGCAACCCTAAATGTCACTGTTTCTAATATACTTAGTCCTCCAGAAAAAGCACGGCACCATTAAACTGACTGATCTCTGAAAGAACATTTTCCAACATGGTTTTAGTAAAAGCAAGTTGTGGAGACAGGTGTTTAAGTTGTCTACTCTTCTAGCGTAAGCGACAGTAATGCAAAAGCTGACCTGCTCTCTGGGTTATGTGGCTTTTGCATTGATGTAGCCCATTTCCTTGCATGAATTTAAAAAAAAAATAATGAATGTAGATAATCAGGTGATGTGATCTAACGGTCTGAATCAGAATTACAGTCCTAACACTGCTGTATGCTTGCTGTGTGGCCTTTTGAAAATCTCTGAGCCTCAGATTCTTTCTGTATAAAATGAGGAACAATATTTACATTGTAGAGATATGGGATTAATTAGCTAATGTCTGCAAAGGTGTTCTGAAGATGTAAAGCACTATCTAATTGGTAAGTATTTTTATATTGTACATGCAAAATTACAAAAGCAGTTGGGTTTTTCCCCTTGTACTTTACAAAATGGTGATGCTGCATCTACAAAATTGTATTTTGCTCCTCAACAGGTTGCACAATTAGTACAACAAAAAGTTCATCTCAAGAAGAGCTCCTTTGAAGATGACAGTCTGATAAGTCTCCAAATTGTCGAAGAATCATTCTGGTTTGTGCATACACAACAGTTTTGTGTTACAGTAGCTACAAGTTACATCTGCTCAGTATTCAAGGTTGGGGGCTGGGGTGAAGAAATAGCAAGATCCCATTCCCAGCAGCATAAGTGTAAATATTGATTGCAAAAACTCAGAAGTGGTTGAGTATGTGTGAAAGAGAGAGTCCTTCCCTGCATATAAATCCAATGAGACAAACACGACTGCAAAAAAAAAAAGGAGTTTTTAAACTCCATCTGTTCTCACGCAAAGGTCATTTTATAACTTCAGAAGCCGCATGAAAGAGATTGGAAAAACCCAGAGAACACACATTCAGAGCAAAATTAAAATTCAAATATAGGATCAGAAAGGAGGGAGAAATTATAAAGTGCTCCTCAGGGGAACACAGAAGAAAAAGAAAACTCTACCTGCTGTGGAGGTTTTGAGACAGAAGGCTCCTTCCACCCACTTTCCCTGCCATCAAGTCTCAAACCAGCAGATGCTAAAAAATAGACATTCCTTTTAAAATCTCTTTTCACTTCTCTTTTGCATTTCAAACACTTTCCTACCCGGAGCCAATCTGCATTTCCCAGAAGCTGGTGTGTAGCCAGTTCAACTTTGCAAAAAGTCCAGCTGCGTGTAGTACAATGCAGCATCCAGGCCGTGGTGCAAAGGATATCCGGTCCTTAGATCACTCCCTGTTGTGCATGCCCAAAAAGGAAAGACCGGGGCTAAAGAAGTGAAAAGTGAAGAGGAGTCACCTACTGGAAGAAGAAAAGGGTGTGATGCAAGAAGCTGCTGCATAAGAGGATAGATATGACAGCCTGGGGAAGTACCAGGGTTAGGAAATGCGGGTGAAAATAGCACAGCAGCTGGAGTTACTCCCACATTTCAGATCAAACCAAAAAGCAGTGAGCCAGGATAGACAGAAGGCGGGCAGCTCTGTAGCTATGAGACTAGGAGGCTACAGAGCAGAAGAGTGAGGAATAGGCCAATGTACTGGATGAATAGTCAGAGGTTAAGGAACTCCATTAGGGCTGTAAAGTCTGGGAATCACGGTGGTGAGAAATGTCATAAGGATCTTCACATACCACAGTTCAAAGGATCTGTGACTAGTGCCAGTGCAATGGCCATGTGGACATAAGAAATTGGCCTAATGATATCCTGTTCACCCATTTGAGTGGAGTCCAGCCAGGATTAACACCTACAAATCATTTTTCTTTATACAGTACAATCATTCATTTTAGGTTTCATAAATAACACTTTGCATCCTTAAAATGCTGTGCTTGCATTCATTCATTCATTAGCCGGCTCTTTGAATTCTTTGGCAGGTAGGTAAATATCCTAGTTATGTACAGGTGGATAAACAGAGAGCTTAGCCTGTGACTTGCAGTTCACACACCCAGTCATTTGCAGAGTCTTGATTAGAACATGAGAATTGCTGGCCCCGAGACCTGCTCCCAATCCCCAGGTCTGACTCCCAGTCTCTCAGACTGATGCTCCACATTCATATGGCAAGTGATTCAATGAAGGGCCCTATAAAATAGAGCATTGAAAGAGAGTCATATAAAAATAACGCCAAGCCCGTGCTCTTTTCCCCCCATTCTTTTTGTGTCTTTCTTGTTTCCCGTTGCCATGCCATTCCCCATGAGGGATACAAAGGAAAGAGCCTTCTCAAGCAAAAAAATTAGATTATTCAAAGAGCCTCTCTGTCTTGCATACTTATTGTGATAGGCCTTGTTAGAAGTGTTTGACAACAACTCAATTATCTGCAATAAATAGAGGCAGGATAGGCAGGCAATTATCCACTTTATCCATGTGAGAGACACCCATATTCAAATCCATGTTCAGAGAGATCCACATTCTTTCCAACCTTTTTGCATATTTCTAATTACCAGCTTCAATTTAGCAGGATGGTTATGACTCCAATGAAGGGTCTTTGGAATAGCTGAGTACTTGGTTTGAAGCCAGCAAGGGACTGTCTCAGTTCACATTGACGCACTAATGTGTAGTTTTGGGACTGTTTGGATTAAATTTTGAAAAGCAGCCCCCAAAATGGTGCACGTAAATGAGCATGTGCAATTAATTGCAAACTGCAAAGGCTGCATTTTTATGTACAAACCAAATACTTAAGATCTAATTAGCTGCTCTGCAATAACCACAAATGCCATTTCCTATTACTAACAGTATTCTTCTGTAGTGTCTACAATAATAAGCAAAAATGCTGCATCTTGCCATAGCAAACTTGCAATATTTGAGAGTGTGACCGGGGTCCTAGTGGGGAGCCAGCTATGGTCACTCAATTAGGATGAACTCCAAAGAATGGTGCAGACAATCTCCATAAAGCTGGTGGATATTTCAATACTTAGATTTACCGAGCCAGCATAAAACAGCTTCTTTTTTACATTACTGGTTACTCAGAAGTTCAAACAACACCGTTCCCTTAAAGTGATCCAGCCTCAGGCTTCCAATCAGGTATCCAGGTCAAATATGATGAAAATTTCTGTAAATCTTATTTCATCATATAAAAGAAAAGGTTCTACCAATCCCAAAGGATCGGACATATTACCTCCCAGGTTAATGAATGTTTCAGATCTTACCCAAATACACACTACAGCCAATTCTTATTAACTAAACTAAAATGTATTAAAAAATAAAAGAGAGAAAGTGTGGTTAAAAGATCAATATACGTACAGACATGAGTTCAAGTCACTTAGGTGCAGATTCATAGCAGGAGATGGTGAGCTTTATAGTTGCAAAGAGTTCTTTTAGAAATAGTTAATAGGTTTTAGTCCAAATATCAAATATCATATGCACACCATCATAACGAGGACCACAGTCTAGAGACTCAGGGCTTTTCTACACTTACCAGAGGATCGATGCTGTGGCGATCAATGCATCAGCAGTCTATTTAGTGAGTCTTCACTAGATCCACTAAATAGATCGCCGATTGCTCTCCCGTTGACTCCTGTACTCCACCTGATCGAGAAGAGTAAGGCACATCAACAGAAGATCATATCCTGTCAACATCATAGAGTATGGACCCCGTGGTAAGTAGATCTAAGCTACATCGATTTGAGTTACGCTATACATGTAATTCAAATTGCATAGCTTAGATCGACTTTTCCCTTTAGTGTAGACAAGTGTAGACTTTAGTGTAGACTTCCCCTGATGAAGCCTAAGCAGATCTGAGATGACAGAATCAGGACCCAAGGATCTTTTATACAATTTAATGTTTTTTGACAAGTTGGAGTTCTTCAGAGAACAAAAGATACTTAGGATGATTTTGAAGGAGATCCATCACTGGTACTTAGCTATATGAATTAACATGAGGCCATTTGCTTGTTCCTCCATCGTACACAGTACATTTCAGAGTCCTGGTTTATATTATTCATTGTTTGTTTTGATTGTACATATTTCATCTGCTTTGAGATTTCAGTTATTTGGACTATATTAATATTTAATGTTACGTGTACTTAAAATAAGAATCAAGTCAATGTCAAGGCTTTTGGTAACTCTATCTGCAACAGTGGCCTTTGGATAGAATCTGGCTCAGTCTGAAAGGTTTTAATTTCTTATGCACAGGGACAAATGGAGCCATATTAGTTCTGGCTGATCCATGACCATTTGGATATTGTTCTGGCTAATACTGTGGTACAGAAGGATTACATAAATGAAAGAACTTTGTGCAAATTTTGATTTACTGAGATAAGGAACTCTTCAAACTGTAAAGGAGTAAATCTGTGCTGGAATAATAAAACAGATCATTCAACAAAGCAATGTACGTTTGTTCTTTATATTTGCTCTTTAGTCTTCCTAGACTGGGACTTCAATATGCTCGGTTCCTGACAATGTAATAAAATATCTCCCTAGCCTCTGTTTGGTGTCCCTAGCCTCTATTTGTCAGAGGGTGATGATGGATGGCAGGAGAGAGATCACTTGATCATTACCTGTTAGATTTACTCACTCTGGGGCACCTGGCATTGGCCACTCTCGGTAGACAGGATACTGGGTTGGATGGACCTTTGGCCTGACCCAGTACGGCCATTCTTATGTTCTTATGTTATGTCCTTCCTTTCCCGCAGCTCCCCAAAAGGGGAACTTCCTAGATTTCTTTTCATTAAACACTGCATTCGCCCCCAGCTTTCTTCCCTTGAGAAACGGGGTTCTCCTGGGTCTTCTAAGTCTATTGAAATTCATAGCTGGCACACCTGTTTTAAAAAAATCAGCCTATGAAAAGGGTAGCAGGCTTTTTGGCATAAGGATAAATTATCAGTACAATATAGTTCAGTCTACAGAGTTTTGCTAGGAAGCAACATGAAAGTGAGTGAGCTGAATCAACCAGCTGCTTTTCAGTACCTCTTTCATTAATCCAGCATATCTCAGCTTGCCTTTCATTCCTTGAAAAGTGAAGAATATCCCTATGTCTACCTTTTGCGAACAAAATGAATAATTTGGCCTTAGGCTAGGTATGTGTTCAGAAGGGAAGGGAAAATGTAAACCAAGCACCTAAAGAAAGAAAACCAATCTTTAGAAAGACACTCATCTTAACAATAAAAGGGGCTGGAAAGCTGATGACAAAAAAAAAAAGAACTTAAAGTGAATGTGCAATCAACTTTGATATGATATAGTTAAAAAGCACACAAAAGCTTTGTGCAAACTAATGAATTGATTTAAGGCTCCACTGGGTGATATACAATGACACATTATTTATGTAACCTGTAGTTTTCTGTTCACATAGTAATTTCCACCTCCCACCCTGTCAAACAGAAGAAACGTTTTCACCTTAAATCTTAGATGATGATCAACCCAAATAGCAGGAGAGGATGTATAAATGAAAGTAATTTAGTGAAGTGGGTTTGACTGACATGAAAAGACAATAAAAGTTATGATAATGTTAGGTATATCAAAGTGAAAGCCAGGTGGGGAGACTAGAGCAGGCAAGTTCCCAAGTAAATCTGAAAGACGTTCTTCAATGCTGGGGAAAATCCAGACATTTATTTTCTAGCTTATCACTCTGTGGGTCAAAAACTATGTATTAAATGTGGAGCACAAAGACTTGCCTTGTCTAACAATTGTGCTTATTATATGGAAGAGGGAGAGAGCTTTTTTTAATCCCAACAAATATTTTAGAAAAGATGCTTGAGTTTCTTTTCTTTTATTTTTTTTGAAAGAAAGAAAAAAATGGAGCAAAGACAAGACTAATCTGAATCTTGCTTTTTGGGATCTTAGAGGTGGTGTTCATTCAGACATGTTGCATCGATATTCCGAACTGCTTTTGTTTCCCAGTCCTTTGGTCCATTGGAAGCCATTGGGGTAGAGACTGCTTAGCATCTCACAGGAGCAAACTACTTGTGTCCTGATGTTTGTCCTCAGGCACCTAGATCACTGAGGCTGGAATTTTCAGAGGAACATAACTGAGTTAGGTGCACAAATCCCTTTGAAATCTAATGGGAGTTGGGGTGTCAGCTGAAGTCAGTAGGAGTCTGATAAGGCTCTACTAAATAAGGGCCAAACCCTGTCGGGCAACTAAGTCTATGGGTAGGGGTGCAAATGTTGATGGGCTGAAAGCCCCTTGCCACAAAGTTTTGGTGCTACAGCACAATCCACAGTGCATCCTGCTGGTTCAAGGGCCTATGACATCTGTCCCCTCCCCCTCACATATACACACACACACGCACACAGCCCCACACCTGAGTGCTGTTAGGTGCAGATTCCCCCCACACACACACACACCTGCTTCCTACCCACTTCTTCCTCCAGACCATTTCCATGACTTTCAGAACCACCATCTTGCTAGGGTGACCAGACGTCCCGATTTTATAGGGACAGTCCCGATTTTGGGGCCTTTTTCTTATATAGGCTGCTGTTACCCCCCATCCTCTTCCCAATTTTTTACACCTGCTGTCTGGTCACCCTACATCTTGCACAGGTAAACCTTGTCTAGCCTCCCTCCTCTCTCGATTGTGTTTTCCTTTGTCACGCCATGTCTCTGTGTAGATTGTGAGCTTCTCAGTGAGGAGACCGCAACGTTCGCTTTTTACTCTAAAGTGCCTGGCTCACTTTTCTGTGTTAACAAAAAATAATAAACCCCAAGCATGTTAGTGTGGCCTGGGATGCTGTAACATCAGCCATCTTCTAGTGCCTTCCACTCCGATTCAGTGACAGTCCTGTCCACGCTTTATGTCTGTGCCCCACTAAGTGATGTCAAAGGGCACAGTTTTCAAATGGACCTATTTCTGTCCTGTGCTCCTCTCCTGCCAAAGAACAGACATCTCCAGCTGGGACAAATGACAGCCCTCAAGATTAACTCTTTTCTTTTTGAACATGCAGTCAGGTTTCAACATTGAACTGAGCCCCTCTAGCTTAATCCTGCCAGGCTGAAAGAAACAAGAAATACCTGCCTTTTTTAAAAAAAGAGAGAGAGAGAGACATTATTCTCTAGTCCAGAAAGAGAATGAGGTCTTTTGTTCCTGAACTTCTGTTTCTGGGGCAGGTCCAGTGAGTCAGGGGACAGCCCCTCAATGTGCTGCCATGATGGATAGACCTGCTTTGGAACTCCCGCCTGTGCTTAGCTGGGAACAAAACGAATGTGATGCTTTCAGCACCGGAGGTGCAGCTTGGACCGCTCCCCTGGCTGGAGGGGGCGCAGAATTGCAGTCTACGCAGTAGCAGACCCACAGGATGCAAGGTGGGTTGAACTGCAAGGCTGGGATAGTACAGTGTAGCTCCTCTGTGGGCTGCAGTGTGAAATTCTATCCACACACAACCCTTGGGCTCCTCTCCAGTGCACAGCTCATTTACTCCGGCTTGGCTGGGCATCTGTTCTCCCCTACACTGGGTGAAGGTAGGACTGGCCCCTGCCTTAAGGAATGAGATTAGATGTCAGAGGTTCTCCAACTGTGGGTCAGGACCCCATACTGCCAGCATTAGGCTTGCTGGGATCCAGGGCTCAAGCTCCACCCCCATCCAGGGTGATGGGACTCGGGCTCCACTCCCTCCCTGGGGTCATGTAGTAACATTGTTGTCAGAAGGAGGTCGTGGTACAATGAAGTGTGAGATCCCCTGGATTAGATGTAGTAAATTATTTCAGTGGCACTTTTGGAGATTAAAGAAAAGCTTTTTCTATATATCTGTCCAAGACTGGGGTCAAGGGACACATGTGCACAGCCCCTTCAAGAGAATATCTTCATTTTTATTACAAAGGCAAAAGAGGACTTATAACAAGTAGTATATTTCTTTTGACCCCCGCTCCCCCGCCATGGCAAAGGGCAGACTTTAGACCATCAGAAGAGATTTTTTTCATGCACAACCACAACATGGGCGTGCACATCTGAAACAAACCCATCCAGTTGTAGAGCAAGGAGCATTTTGTGCTGGTCTTCAATGAGTCTTTTATTTCTCACATGAGCCTATAACAAAGTTCACAGCAGAAAAGACTATACAAATACCTGAAAAATCAGCTTAGAGACAAACCCAGGAAAAACAGTGGCTGTGTATGGAAATACAGGCATTCCATACCAGTTTTACTTTTGTTTGCTTCTGAACCTAATTTTTTGCTGCTGAAAGGATAGCATTAAAGTCTTGAAACCTGAGCTCTGGTTACATGTAAATATTTGAAGGCCCACAAATTCAAAAGGCTGTAAATCATCCTGTTGCTATCACTGCTGTACAGATCCATCATGGCTTTGTTCAATTTATTCTTAAGGGGAAAAATACTATCTTAATGGGGTTACCATTTTCATTGTACAGTGTCCATTTCTACAAATGAATGCCAGGTAATTAACGATGACTAAACTTTGCCATCCCCAAATCAGTTTAGACAAATTATGAGCAGATCTTGGTGTCTTCACATATATTAAATAAATATTTATTTGACTCGCTTTTAAATTTTTTAATCTATAGCCTGATTGTGAATATTCTAAATTTTAGCTGTGTTTCTTAGCTGTGATTGGTCAGATAGGTCACATTATATTGTTTCTGTTTTCTAATTAGCTGATTTGGCAAGTATAATGGGAGCGTGATGTGGGACTTCTGGCTATAACAGCTTGAGGTTCTCCTGCATGAGCTAGAAACACCACGTCCATTAGCTGGGAGGCAGCAGCCAATGCATAAAACTCTTTATGTGAGCCAGCCACTAGAGGAGGACAAAGAGACACTGTGTTAACATGGATTACACAAGCACATCCTGCCCCGAACTGGGTTTGTCAATCAAAGGCTTGGTTTCCATGACTACTTACAAACCTGACTCATTTGGATGTTTGCTTTCTGTGAACATTCATGCCAGTAAAATACTATCATGCATATGTTCATGGAAAGCAAATGCAGAGGGAATATGAAAATAGCTGAGCCAATTCATTTAAAATCCAAAAAAATATTCCTGGGGATAAGGATTAATTATTCATCCAGGCCTAACTGAATCGGTAAAGTCTTCCAATTATTGGGAATGTTGGAATGAAATGAACAAAGTTAAAAATATTAATGCTGGGCTACTGCCACTGATTTAATAATAGAATTTAATGCTAAGATTCCTCCTATCTCCCTGTAACTAGAATAAATCTTCTCTGGCATCCTCGTTCACCCATTGATGGAGTACTCTTTTGAGCAATGCTTTTTCAGTGATCAAGGTGATACTATACCCCTTTGGAGCACCAACTCACTGTGAGAGATCTGTTAGTGTCATGACTTGTTGATGATGTATTGCTCTAAAAATGATGCCTTCTACAGAAGTACAGGTCCTGGAGCAGATTTAGCCTTAATTACAGGAAGGAAGGAAGGAACAAGGGAGGTATGTGGATACCAGGAGATTTATCATGCCAAAATAGAATTTGCATTGCTGTAAGCAGCAGAGTTTAAATAGCGATGCTTTGGAGAGGAAGTCATGCTAAGCAAATACATGTCCTCCATACAAATACAAAAATCAAGAGATATGCTAGCTGAAAGCCTAGAATATCTAGTTCTCTCAGATACCAGACTGATTTCTAGCCATATAGAATTAAATACCTATGTGCTTCAATCTCTCACACAATCCAGTGCATCACACTGAGTTCATGACTCAGTATCACGTGTTTGTAACTTGGTTTTATTAGGGATATTAGTTTTAAACAACAGCCAGAGAAGTGTTCCCCCACCCCCTGCCTTCTTGGGTAGAGGCACTTCTCAGATTCCCTGTATTGCTAGTGACCTAAGGAGAATTATGTGATATCCCTTGTAAGTGCAAAGCATCATTAACAGTCCCTATTTTAGCCTGATAAGATGATGCCTTTCACTCCTATACCAGCCTTCGTCCAAAGATCTTCCAGACAAGTCTGTGAGGTAGATACATAATAGATCCATTTCATAGATGGGTAAACAGAAGTTAATTGATGTTCAAATGGCTTGTCTAAGGGCAATCAGCAGCAGCAGTCCCACAAATAAAATCCAAGAGCTCTGATTCCCAGTCCCCCACTCCAACCATAGGATCAACCTATTCCTCAGCAACTTTATTTCACATTTCTCCAGCCTCATAAAAACACCGTCTCTGGGAGCCAAGCAAATGCAGATTTCAGTTATTAAAGGATCTTATCATAGAACAGACATCTCAATACTCAGATTTCCTCTATGAATCTGTTTGTTTTGCTCTATCTGAGGAATAAAAGATGTGGGCGTATGAAACATTTATCTGCTAATGAATAATTGTCAAACAGTAATGAAGCTGCTATGTTTTACAATATGTGATAAGATTCTGATTTTGTGATTTGTGTGGAAATATGACAGGGAATTAGGTCTATTTTGTAAGAGCTCAATTTTAAAGCAACCTGTATGAATGGATAATTTGAATTCAATTAGAAATAGACAAAGTGCATGACAAAAACAATGACTCTTGCATATACGTGTGTATGTAGGCGTATATATAAACATAGACAGCAGGTTGATAGCTTCAATCTGTGGAAGCACTAGTATCCCTACCTAATTCCAAAGTAATCACCCCTCCCTCAAGGCATCACAACTCTAAGCATGTACCACAAGAATTTGTCTAGTTTTTACAAACTATAGATATGTACAGTTTATAACCCAAGATTTTCTAGCCAATAACCATATAGTAATACCACCTTACAAATTTTAAAAAATGCTTGAAACATTTTTAAATGCTTTGTTACACCAACAGCAAAGTGCACAGAGTGAGGAGAACACTAGAGCGCCTTTTCATTTTAAAAATGTTTGGAAATATGTACAACTTTGATACAGTTTCAGGGTGCTCACTACACCCATGGCCACTTCATGTAAACCAGTTACAATTTCTAGAGCACTTTTAGAAACTACAAGGTGATCAGAATCCGAATTTTGTAATTTAGCCTAATGAGGGCAACAGCACCATCTCAAATAAGAGGTGCTTCATTTATGGTGTTTCTCCTACTCTATGGTATTCATAGACAAATATTGTACAGTTTTATTCATCATCCTCATTTAAACACATTCAAATGCTGTTGGTTGGGTGGGAGCTGGTTCCTTAATTAAGTTCATTAAGCAAAGATTTTTTTATACTATCCTCTCCATAGATGATGTCAAAGAAGTCATACAATCATACCACAAAATAAAGGAATAATTATTTTTTTGTTCAGTTGTACTGCTTAGGGCTCTGGTTGCTTAACCTAATGTCCCACATCAGCAGATAGGCAAAAGAGCCTAGATCAGCGGTATCCAATATGTTCACCCCTAGTCACATTTGGCTAATAGGCTATTGAATTGTGGTTCAACCCAATCTGTATGCTATTTTGCCTGGGATGAAAAAAGTAGGAATTCATCTCTTGCCACTCCCTGTCACAACAGCTACAGCTGAGTGTTCTTTTTCACCATTGAATAGAATTTTGTGTTCTGAAAGAAGTCGCCTTCTGCTTAATCATGTGAATGAACTAATGAGCATATCAGTTGAAGTAATGGAAGTGCCGGACACACGAGAAGCTACCAAAGATGAACGCATTGCATTCAAGAAGTTCATTAACAGAATTGTGCAAAATTATAACAAGAAACCAAGGAGGCTGTAGGTGTAGTGCTTCCTAGAAGGTTTGGGTAGCCAAATTTAATTTGTGTGATGATTTTAAAACATGAATTGAATCTAATAAAATAGTCATGAAACATTTTTCAGTATTTACTATGGTGCCATACAACCCACCTTCACCTTTTGACCTCACTCCCCCTTCCCAGTAAATTCAAACATCCCCCCTAATTTCAAATCCTGGGGAAAACACTGGAATACAGAAACCGTCTCCGATGTAATCAGGCCCCAGTCCATTGAACGTGTCTGACCAGGGCTTTGAATTGGCACCAGTATTGAACTTGGGAGCCAGTGAAAGAATCATTCGGATGGTGCGTCCTCAGCATTTTCCTGCTCAGGAAGTGAGGTAGTGCATTACGTATATGCTGGAGTTTCTGTGTTGCTTCCCCCTTCAACTCTAGATACAATGAGTTACAATAGTACATTGTAGGAGAGATGAGTTTATCCATTACTGCAGCCAGCTCCTCATGCAAGGGGAAAAGGTGGAGTTTTCTGGCAAGCAGGAATTACATGCATTTCTTGCCATTACTGCTATCTGAGAATCAAAGATAAGGGGATGAGTCCAGTAGGATGCCATGTTGCCTTCATGAACAATGCAGATGCCACCAATGGATGGTGACAGCAGCATCCTCGTTAGCTCCTTGAAACCTTTCCATCTTCCCATCAGCATCACTTCAATCTTGCCTGAGTTCCTTCTCAGCCAGATGCTCTTTATCCAGGTGTCAGTCTCTTGTAAGCATGATGTTATCTGTGTGACAACATTGATCACATCTGTGAGAAGGAACCATAAAACCAGCTGTCATGGAACTATAAAGCAGGCAGTGGAGCTGTGGTATCTCACAACCTCTCCAAAAGAGTGCACATAAATATGGAAGAGGAGACACATTCCCAGAAGTGCATCAGAGAGAGCAAGATGGGGAGAAAGAACGAGAGGTTAGAACCTGTAAAAGCTTGTTTCTCCCACAAGGTCCTCTGAGTTCCATTCCCACCTTCACAAGTGACCTCTAACATGGCAACTAGCTGCAGGACTGAGCATTGATAAAAATAAGGACTGCACCCAGAAGTAATTGAATATTACATATTTTGCCTCATTCATGGCTCCACCAGGCCTCGCATTTTTCTCTCCCCGCCGATGTTTCCTGAGGCTCTCCCAGGGTTTCAGACCCTAGCAAGCTGGAGACATTTAAAAATAAAAATAGCCAGCTTATTCATCAAATAGATTTTTCTAAATTGAAGGGTTTTGAAAGTTTTGTGTACATTGGACCCAACAGTCACAGATCTCATTTCATTACTGAACCACGTACTGTGCTGACAACCAAAGTGCTCCAGGCCCTTTTCCTTAAAGGTAGATTAAAGGGGAAACATATTTCATGTCATCTGGGTACACTGGACACCAGTTGTGCTTTACTTCCACATATCAACCTACCCTGACAGCAAAGTCACAGACCTATTTCAGACCATGGGTGTTGGAAGCAGGTGTGTTGACCTTCTCTGGCTCAGTCCCTATGGGAGTCTCATAAGGGAGCCTAGCATCCCAGATGTCCCTCCACTTCCAATAATATCATCACCAGCTGTGCTGAGAGGGAAGTTACTTCACTGTGAAATAAACATAAGAAGCAAAGAAGAAATATATGTGGTGTGGTTTCTGCGAGTTACCTCTAGGTAAACTGCACATGTTCCATCTGACTGCATATCACAATATATTTGCACCATCACAGCTATAAAAACTAACTCAACAGCAAGAAGCTAACACAAGCTTTTCACTTACATTTTCTTTTAAATGTATTAGATCTGTATATGAGGCATATCTCAGGGAAGTTCCTTCTCTCTAGTCCACTGCTATAACATATGAGGTTTTTAACAAGTCCCAGCACCACTGCCTTGTGAGAGAGTTGAGCACCAGCCTCCTCATCCCCCAAAGGCTGCCTCTCAACAAGAGAAAATCAGTGATGCTATTGAAATACAAAAATGACCTACCATTAACTGTTCCACAACCAAATCTTCCGAGAAAGACAAGAACCAAAGAAAAAGCAGCAGTATGTATGCAGCATCTGAGCATAATGGATTACCCCTAGCTTCAGCCCTCAAATGACCAGTCTAATTCAAGCCAAAAACCTGTTACCCAGTGTGGTGCACTACAAACTGTGTTAAAAATTGTAAGCTATCACTTAAAATCCTCAGGAGTTGTTCTGGTCCTGCTAGCAGGCTAGGGAGCATGGTAGGGAAGCATGTGATTTGGGTCTACCAATAGTCAATCTGCAACAAGCCAATTTAGAGTGAGCTGGAGTGAGCTGTGCCTGGCTGCCTTAGGGAGCAGCCTGCTTTCTCTCTCTCTCTCTCTTTCGTTCTTGTATGTTTAGGTTCCAGATTTTAAGAAACAAAGTCATGTTATGTTGCAACCATCTAGAAAGAGAATTTTATATGTTTATCTAACATTTCATTTTGTATTCTGTGGCCCTAACACCCATTAGCAAAGAATATTAGAATAATCTTAGAATAAAAGAGACTTAGAATAATCACTGTGGGTGTAACTGTAATGGTTCTGAGCCCACTGTTGAGAAGAATTAATGGCAATTGGCTGCTCATACTCTATATGTAAAAATCAAATTTCTCAATGTCACAGATTTATTGCTGTGACATGAATCACCAGGTGATACTAGTATACACAGTCTTCCACGTTCTTTTTCTTAGCATGAAAATGAAAGTTCCTTCTTGAGCAGACGTGCTTTGTGTTGTTGCTAATTTTGTAGTGTAAGGGTAGAAGGAGCTGTGTGAGCAGCATGAGAGTTTGCTCTCTGCTGTCATCTTGGATTGGAGTCAATTCTTGTGCTAGAGTTACTCCCTGGAGACCAGGCATCAGTGTTGGGATGAGATTCCTGAAAAGGGGATTGCTTGTATGCTGTTTGTGCCCACCACTGTTCTAGGACTGGTGATACATCTGTGTAAATAAAAAAATACACTTAGACTACACCCAGACTCCATGTCACTGATTTCTCCTCTACTGGGAAGCTGATCTGTAAGGTCCCATATATCTATTTCTTACCATTTATAAAAGAGGCAACAGTATGTATGCCAGTGCTGTCCCTCCATGTGCACAGCACACCTAAAACCATTTGTTTGATCCACCATGAGGGTCTGTGCCATGGGTAAGAAGCTCTCTTTCCTTTCAGGGATATTTTTGTAGCATCATTCCATTAGTTCCTATGCATATGAAGGATCAGGGTAAAGTCTTCTTTCTTGATAACTACAAAACATAATGAGTAACCTGGCAATAATTGTCTGGATACTTTTCCTGTGGAACATATGATTGACACTTGTTCTGGTAGCAGGTGAGTTTGGTTGTCTGGTTACACGTAAGTACTATTAAGTATGTTGGAAATACTTCTGAATACCTGACAGAGCAGTTAGATTTACAGCCATCATCCCTGGTATTAAACATATGGTCTCTCTCACCAACAGAAGTTGGTCCAATAAAACATATTACCTCACCCACCTATATGTCCTGGGACCAACACAGCTCCAACAATACTGTGTACATATAGCTGTAATTTGTATAGATGTACTAGTTATATGACCTTTTACTTCTGTTTATGAACAATTAAACATCTGCTTTCCAGGGAACTCTCTCTCTCTCTCTCTCTCTCTCTCTCTCTCTCTAACCCTAAGGTTAAAAAAAAACACCAAAGTCTTTAATTTTTTCACACCACATGTTTATGTCCCTTTAAACCTCGCTACAGTCTAATGTAACCATACAAATCAAGCTTTCCCACTATTAATAATAGAAGGAGATTTTAGTTTGCTGACCACCTCTATTTCTATGCTATCCTTCTTCCCATCAGTTTAGTGACTGTCTTTACTTTCACTGCTTTCTGAGGGTCATTGGTGAGCTATTAGCTACCCGTGTAGTCCCATTCACTCCACTGGCATTGTTTGTGTGGGTTACTGCTCACCAATGTGAGTAGGGTGTTCACAATCTGGCTCTAAGTTACTCCTGGACTCTTTGGTCCATTTCCAATCATTAGCATGTTTTAAAGTCATGCATCTGTGAAAAAAAAATTCTGAGCATGCTACAAAGCCACTGGAAAAATAACTCGCACATTTGAACTGTCTTGAAAAATAAGCCACTTCCAAGGGAAAAACACATTTAGCAGCAAAAATTTCTTATTGTTGCCCAGATTTATTCAAGCTTTCAGATGCTTGGAGGTAAAAAGTTCATGCACTGAGAGATGCAACACATCCTCACATTATATTCCTCCATGTTTTCCTTTCCATAGTGTGAATTAATCCCTTCTGAGCACATCATGAAAGGTGATAAATACAAAACTTCAAGCCCAGAAGGTAGAGATGTCTACAGAATTCCTGCACTTAGACTACGGTGGATACAGAAATTCATAACATTCACTGTAGGTTGCATTTGGGGATAGATTGTTAAACAAGATAGATGCACCCATCCCTATAAATTGTCCAGCTGATTTCTTTGCTTCCACACAAACACTCAGAGACTAACTGCACATGGCTAATTAGGACATTTGTATGCACAATTACCTGCAGCAAAGTGCATGCAGTTCCACATATGCATGCTTAACTTGCTTGAAAATCTTGCCCTTGTTTCTGACCTTTACACTAAACCCTTTTGTCCAGCCAATATTTAAACTCTGCTGAAAAGTTATTGCTCATCAGACTGGATCCCACTTTCAGTGTAGTTTCTATTTTAACACAAGTTAAGTGTGTTCTAAAATTATTTTTTAGGGTTTTATATACACAAAAAAATCTGCACCTTGAAGCTTTCAAGCAGAGTGAATAAAAGAGACAGCTTGACTTCTATTAAGCCATAGCTTGGAGACGGAACTCATCCTAAGTGGGTGTGTATACATGAGAGGGGAAGAGAGAGCACTAGTGATCTCAGGTTGCATCACAGACAAAACAGTTACTCATTGCCATAAGCTAGTGGCTTTACCTGCCTGAGGAATTCCCAGTTCTCTCTATTATTTACAGATAAAGAGCCTTTCCCCCGCCCCCATTCAACTTGCTATTGTAATGGTCCAACATCATCTTCTCATTCATCAAACACAAACAACTATCCCTAACAAGTTAACTAAAGCATCCCGGGAATTCCTAACTTCCCAGCTCTTAAATCTATCAGTTACCAGCAAAAAGCCAGTGGCTAAACAAATAGCCAAATAATCGTTTAGTGCCCGATTGGCTTTCTTTCTCTTCTGAAAGTGCCTGTAACTTCAACAGTGATTTATGAACTGCTACTGAAAGACATGCTTGTTAATAAGAGCTGGTTTACACATACCATAGAAATGTTAATATACAATAATGCCAACTTCCTATTATTCTCATTGAGTCCCTGACTTGGCATCCCACTTAATCACTTGCTTTGTTTAAGTATGTGCTTAAGTCGCACTGACTTCCATAGGCCCTCCTTCTTCAGGTAGTTTAGCTTGTACTTTACTTTAAGAAAATAGGTAGTCCCAGTGTAGAAAATAGAAATATTCATGACTCCAGATCTTCAAAGTACTTAAACACATCTCCTATATGCTTGAAGTTAAGATCATGCTCAGGTACCTTGCTGAATCAGGACCAAACTTGAGAAGAGGGGAGCAACAGTCACACTTGCAAACATTCTACTTCTTCTAGATATTTTAATTTAAGTGGACCAAATTATTGTTTTAATTTAATGTAAATCTGGAATAGTTCCACTCACATTAATGGAGTTACTCGAGTTTGCACTATGTAAATGAGAGAAGAATTTGGCTTCATATCTGTGCAAATGTTAAATGTGTGATCTCTCAAAATATTCTCTGTCTCTCCCCAAATTATTTATTTGTATTACCATCCATAGCTCCTGAGAGCCCTAGCCATGGACCAGAATACCATTGTATAAGGTGGTATATGCGTCTACAACAACTACAGAATTTTAATATTGGCCCTGTATATTATTTCACTGTTTTAAATGGATTAGTAATGCAATTGATCCTGGAAGAGTTGTGGTCATAAAGAAAATGATTTGCTTAAACTTCTGGGAAGGGCACCAAAAATTGTATTATTAACAAATGTCCATAATAAATATATTGGATTTATGTTAAGGATTTCCGTAATAATAAGGAACAAAATGAATCAAGGATATACATTCCTCAGTCTGACAATAACAGGGGAGACCACAAAAAATGTAGAGGTTCAGTTCTGCTAAGGGTCCATAAGCGTAAGTCTTCATTGCTTTGTAGCTTGTGTGGTCATTTACCCTTGTGCAAAATGGGTGTGAAATTCTACCAGATCAAGATAGTGGTCTTGTACACCCACTAGGCACAGGTGAAAATGACAACAAAAATTACGGGCTTGGGGAGAATCAAGCATAAAGGCAGATGTTTAACTGAAACTCACCAAACCCTTTGTGATCAAGAAATTTAACTAAAAATGCTATAATAGCAGGGTTTCTGGTATATCCTGGTTCTAATCTAGTCAAAAATATCTCAGCAAAAAAGGTTTTCTCATACATTTCTAGCAAAGCAAGAAGCAGAGATCCAAACACAAGGATGAAATCAAATAAAAAAATATTAAACATCAGGTTTGGATTTTAATAATGGGTAAGGATTTGAGTTCCTTCTTTTTTTATCTAAGCTATTTTGTCTATTTCTTCTTACATATAGATCAGTAATTACAAAGTGTCATTATTTTATCCAGTCTGAATAGTCATTGGACTGTTAATTCTTTATTCATAGAAATATTCTGCATATATGCAATGTATGCAATAATAAAACGGCCTCAGTTCAATATATGTGTTTGTCCATTGCATATTAGTAAATATTAGGCAGAATGTTATAAGTGATCTCATCTGAAGAAACCCCATAATTTTAGACTCCTGAGGAATTCCAGTGCCTTGCAATGCAGGACATGAAATAACATGCAACTTGTGCTGTCATTATGGCTTGCTTGAGAGGTTTAGATAAAGGGAAAACAGTGCCAAAAGCAAAGTAGCACTATAGAGGCACAGATAAAAAGTGTTTTCAGTTTGGGGTTTTGCTGGGGCTTTTTTTAAAGGTTTTTTCCCCTGCTGAATTTTTTTTCCATCTGAGTCATCTTCACACTGAATTCTCAGTGTTTGGTGGATCTTTGTTCAATTTATTTTCAACATGTATTCCCAGCTGCTCAGTCTGACTGATGCTCAAATGTACAATCGGTATTCAAGCAACAACTAGCTCTGTTTTCAGGGGGTAGAAGCTGAGTGGTGTGATTTGTTATTGTTAAAAACACTCCATTCTGACTGGAGTTGGGTGCATTTGGGAATATGGAAGAATCCTCAAAAGCAGCCACTGAATATCTGCAGCCCAAATGTTTTGGGATCTAGCAACCTGGGAAACTCCTTCACATCAGAGCAGTTGAGATCAGTTAAAGCTCTCAAGCAGATGGTCTCCTGAATAAAATGATAAGAGGTTGCTGGCAAAGTATTTCCAGTGTACTACCCTATGCCTTGGCCTCCAAGCTGGTTGGCTTTTAGGGCCTGCTCCAAGGCCTGTCTGGTGACCCAGGTGAAGTAGAGTGTTAATGGGAAGTTTCATTCTATTCAGTTTTTAAATGACTGATCAAGGGAGGAGGAGCTTGTTATGTGTGAATATGTTTGATCATTGTTTTTTAGTGTGAATGCACCTAGACCAATGGTTTTCAACCTGTGGTCCATGGATTCCTAGGGATCTGCAGACTATATCTAAGATTTCCAAAGTGATCTGCACCTCTGTTTGAAATTTGTAGGGGTCCACAAATAGAAAAAGTTTGAAAACCTCTGGCCTAGAGCAATGGATACACCTCTAACTTTGCATGATTGCAAGGAATCACACTAAATTTAGAGGGAGCAAATTTTGGCATGCCCAAAGTATTCAGTTTTGTGCATTTAGACTTCTGACACCTTTCGTACATGTAAATCTGACCTTTGGATCTTAATCATCCAAAACTACATGGCCAAAGACTGTGGGGAAACAATTTTGCATATGAATTTTAGACCTGAGATGTTGCTACTTGAAATCTTGGCATTTAACTAAATCCAAATTATTTGACTTGGTGTCGCTTTGCAGCACTCAGAGTGTGCTACCTACTTCACAAGAAGAACTACAAAGACACAACAGTTGCCCCAAATGGGTTACGATATCACTTGTGTTTTTAGGTTATAAAAATGATGCCACGGCCAGTTCAGCTGAGTTAGACACATTGGTGGATCAATATTTACAACATTTAGAAACTACTACATGTGCGATAGCTATTATGTTTGCACCATTAAGAGAAGCGGCAGAAATCTAATCCCATTTCTGCCTGTGCAGAAGCCCTGAGTTTAAAGATCAGAGCTGAAGCAAAAAGTTTAGATCACACTAAAGTCACATCTTATGGATCGGCCTTCAGTCTTTTCAACAGCTAGACAGTGCTAAAAGTTTGCCTACCTCTAGAGAAAGCAGTTAGCATTAAATGCTATACTGAAAAATTGTCATCTCCTCTAATATATCATTAAAAATTCTAGAGTATTATTTCAAAGCATAATCCAAACACCAGAGAAGAATCTGTTTCTCCCATAGTAAAATTCGATGAGGGTCCCAGCTTTTTTAATTTAATTTATTTATTTAGACCCTAATTCAGCAAAGTACTTAAGTAAATGACTTTAAGTATATCAATAGTCCTCTCTCTGCTAAGCAGAGTACTTAACCATGTGCTGCGTTTACAGTTCAACATGTGCTTAAGTGATTTGCTGAATCAAGGTCTAAGGAATAAGTATGCCAGTCACAAGGCATCTGAGCACTGCAAAATGGAAACCAAATACACAAACACTAAGGATATAATGTGAAGAGGTTCAGAGAAGGTGACAAAAATTATCATGGGCATGGAGAAGCTCTCATATGAAGAGAGATTGAAAAGGCTGGGATTGTTAACCTTAGAAAGGAGACAAATAAGAGGGGATATAATAAAAAGTCTATGAAATAATGAATTCACCTAGAGAAGGAATATCAGACATGTCTATTCTCCCTGTCTCATAACACAAGAGGATGATCAGTGACATTTAAAGGGGGCAAATTCTAAACCATGAATAGGAAATACTTTTTCACACAACATATAATTAACGCGAGGACCTCATTGCCACAGGAAGTCATTCAGGCCAAGAATTTAACAGGATTCAGAAAGTGATTAGCTATTTATATAGCTTTTGGGAATATCCACAGTTATCATAAGCGATGATAACAAAAAAATTGCAGAAGAGATATTACATCTCATGCTTCAGGTCTTAAGTCAATTTCTAACTATCAGATCAGGATAAATCTAATGAGGGGGACAGATACTGGACTAGATGGACCTTGGGTCTGATCTGTCTAGCTATTCCTGTGTTCCTGTGATAATTTCAAATTTGGGGAGTCTAAATATTGAGACCCAGAACCATAGTTAGGCACCTAAAAAAAGCATTTGAATTTCAAAGTGATCTGCACCTCTGTTTGAAATTTGTAGGGGTCCACAAATAGAAAAAGTTTGAAAACCTCTGGCCTAGAGCAATGGATACACCTCTAACTTTGCATGATTGCAAGGAATCACACTAAATTTAGAGGGAGCAAATTTTGGCATGCCCAAAGTATTCAGTTTTGTGCATTTAGACTTCTGAGCACCCTGAGGTTCCAGGAAACTAATGAGAGCTTTGTGGGACTTAGCACTGCTAAAAGTCAAGTCTCTTAGCCCTGGTCTACACTGGAGCAGGGGAGGAGAGCGGGGAAATCAACCTAACATATGCAACTTCAGCTACATGAATAGCGTAGCTGAAGTTGATATATTCAGGTCGACATACCTCGGCGTTTTCATGGCGCTGAGTTGCTCCCCCATCGACTCTGCCTGGGCCTCTTGGCGTGGTGGAGTTCTCAGAGTCGACAGGAGAGTGCCCAGGGATTGATTTATCGCACCTAGACAAGACGCGATAAATCGATCCCCAGAAGATCAAGCTCTTCCCACAGGTAGTGTAGACCTGGCCTTAGTTAAGTGCCTAAATAAGGTGTTAGATGCCTAACTTTAGAAACCTAAGTTTGAAAGGTTTGGCCTAATTTTCTAAAATAAGACCAATGGGCCAAATACAATACACAGCCACACCACACCAGACTGCATACTCCAGTAAGAAGAAACCAAAAGATGGCTAGGAAGTGACTCCTCTGGGAAGGTTTCCATAGCTGAGAGGACACACTTATAGATGCAGACAACTGAGAGAAACTCAAATCCGAGCATAGACTCTAAAGTGGAAACAGTGTGATACTTATAAATCACATCTCCCAACAAAGGCATTACAGCCCCAGTAGAACAGTGGGTATATGATTCATTTAAACTGGAGTCCTGTTTTATAAATGTGCTCTTCTGACATAGTGTTATTCCCTGTGACAAATGCCTTCCTTTACGAAGGAGGGTATGCGTGATCTGAATTTCTGGCAGGTAACCGTGTATGAGAGACCATGACAACTAAAACCCGCAACAGACAAGGTGTGGAAAAGGGACTGCCATGTGTCAAATCCCAACTCTCAGAGGCGTGAGCAGCTTGAACAGTACTAGAGCTGCAGAAATGTAAACTCTGAGGAATAAACCTTTCAACTTTCTCTCAGAAAAGGTCTGAGTGTTAGTGCCATTTGCCCAGGAGATTCCAAACGGGAAGAAAGCCTAAAAGCCACCGGAGTCTGGAGATTTTAGCTGTCTTGGTCCAAGAGAGAACGCAGACAAGAAAACAGAGATGATTTATTTGTGAAGAAAACACACACAGCATATTTAAAAGGACCTTCCAAGTAACCTTTACCAAGTCTAATATGGAATCCCCTTCATAATATTAACTTGTTTTTTCCTCTTTGCACTATAGACTCTCTTTTTTATTTTAGAAAGGATGTTTTACATTGTACTTAAATGTATATAAATCATACATTTTAATTGTTGCATGGCACTCTGAATTCTTCTGGCACATACAGCAGGATGGTAGTGCTTAAAAAGTAACATTTTTCAGATAGTAACATTCTCCACCCAAGGCACTTGGAGTGAATTAACATTAAAATTAAATTCTAAAAGTAACAACATGTGCAACAACATAAATAGTGTTGCCTGCTCTTGTGAGTTTATGGGAATTCTCATGACAACAGATTTTTTAAAGTCCCAGCTCCTGGAGTCCTCTCATTAGGTATCTCAGATTTTGTTTAAATAATAGTAAGTTTCTAGCCCTCATGGTTGTGGAAAAAAAAGCTTTAAAAGGTGACCCAAGTGTCCCATAAAGGCTCAGAGACTAGAGAGTCAATCACATGAGCCCAAAAGTTAAGATTTTTGTTTGAATCTCTGTGTTTTTAAGCCCCGGTCATGATTTTTGAGGCTTGACCCATGATTTGAAATATTGTATATACACCATAAAAATCATCATAGAAAGTGATACTATTTAGTAGTCAAAGCAGATCAAGACTCCGGCATCCATTAATTGTTCCTTCACTGAATCCCTGTTAGATGTTGAGCAAACTACTTAATTCAAGGTCACCATGCCACTGATTCAGGAAAGCACCTAAGTACGCACTTAAGTCCCACTGACCTTAAATAGTAGTCTTCCCATTGACTTCAATGGATTTTGGATCAGACTTACTTTGCAGAGACATGGGATACAGCTACACTACCTGCCAGATCGGCGGATAGCACTCGATGTATCGGGGATTGATTTATCACCTCTCATCTAGATGCGATAAATTGATCCCCGAATTGATGCCTGCACTCCACCTCAGCAGGAGAAATAAACGGAGTTGGCAGGGGAGCGGCCACGGTCAACCCGCCGCCGTGGAGACAACCAGCTAAGTCAACCTAAGGTACTGCAACTTCAGCTACACTATTTGCATAGCTGAAGTTGAGTATCTTAAGTCGACACTCCCGCCCACCCCCCCGGCACACACACACTGTAGTGTAGCCCAGCCCATGGGCTGAGAACAAAGTGAATGTCTGGCAAACATTTATCATGAAATGTATCAACATGACTTGACAGTGTTCCTTTAAATGTATCGCTCTGGAAGATTTCTCCATTGACTCTCTAAGATCTTGGATCACAGCTCCAGGATTATTGCAGTATCACACTGCAATTACTACAATAATTACTGTTGCAATTATCCATAAAGAAAGGAGACAACCTAATTTATTCTCCCCAACCCTTCGAAATCAGTGATCCATATGGGCTTGTTATCCAGCCGATTTTTATCACGTTGAAACAGCGATAGCTGGAGGCCTTTTTCTCTAATTGCTCATACAAGTAAAGAGCAGAGACTAATTTTGTATTTTGCTGTTACCTTCAAGGAAAATGTGCATTTAATGTGTCAGAAAGACCCATCTCTTTATGCCAACCCACGTCACTAAGCAATCTGAACACTTCAGTACAGTATGTTTCTGTTTTATTTTTCCAGCAGCAATTCAGCTCCCAGAATAAAAGAATCAGTTCCCTGTAATTAGTGACTTACAGCATTCCAAATCACTCTGTTTAACAAAAAGGCACTGTTTACAGGCACAGAAATGATGCCCTGGGTCTGGGCTTAAGGGCTATTAGAAATGGTCTTTAAACAATGGATATTTGGACAAATCCATATGTTGCCTTTGAAATGACTAAAATGATTTTAAAATTATACTTGAATACTTGAATTCATTATTCTCTTCTAGCCTTCTTTTCAAGGACTATAAGGTTGGGATATTCAAAAGGGGTAAGAGAGTAAGACCCAACAGTCGATGTGACTTGGACTTCTAAGTACCTAAATCCTTTCTGAAAATTTGATTAAAGCTCCTAAATCAGTTAGGTGTGGTGACGCTAAAAGCAGCAGTCAATAATTACCTTTACAAATCTGGGCCTTCGTGCCCAACTCCCCGAGAATTTTAATTGGATTAGAGCACCTAACTCCCCTAGACTCCTTTGGAAAATCTCACTATAAAAACCAGGATGTATGAACTTTGGCATTTACTATGTTCTTTCACTCAGCTTAAAGAGGAGGAATAGGAATCTGATATGAGTCAAATCCTGAGGCATTTATTCAGGAAAAACTCCTCTTGGCCTGATCAAAATCTAAATTAAAGACCTCAAGACCTGGGCCTTTGTGAATAAACTGAAATGAAAACAACAGCAGATGAACAAACGAGATAGGGCTCAAACTCTCAAATGATTTTCAAATAACAGGATTGTTTTCATTTCTAAATAAGTGAGCTTTTTCATATAATTTCATTGTCTGTCTGGGCTTCTATACTGTTAGAAGGATTTTGGCATGCAAAAGAACAAATCTCCAATAAATAACATACTGCATTGAAGTTCAATCACCTTTCATCCAAAATGCCCTTTAAGCTCTCCTTCACAGGCGGGAGAGAGATAGCTACTGCTTAGATTAAATCAAAATCACACTACAAGACTGGTAGACTTTTTCTTTTATGCTGTATGGAAGTTTCCCAGAACTATGAGATTTTTCATAACCCCATAGAGCTGGCCTAACTCCACTCCTATGGAAGTCCATAATAAAATTCCCATTAACTTCAGTGGGAACAGAGTTAGGCTAACGATGAGCTCATTTTCTAAGGATGTTTCATTTTGAAATTTAGTAGATTTAACTAGAAAAAAATGACATTTTTTGAAAACCCCATCCTGTGTATGTCTTTTATCACTTGTGTTTGAAGGGACTGTGATGAGAGAGTTATACTTCACAATTCAAACACATTTCAGATACAGATCCTGAATGTAATGTAATGAACTTGATTAATTCCAAGCAAATATAATTACAAAGTGTTTATAGGCAGAAAGCCATTTGGATGAAAGGAATATTTTCCAATCCTATCAAGAACAAGTCTTAACAGACTAGTACAGGTTAAATATGAAATATGATTAATGAATTGGATTGTAGTTTTATCCATGAGCAGAGCATTCATTTAAGTCAATGATGAATAGCAAAAGGACAAAAATTAAATAAACATGCATTGCCTTCAAGTGCAAAAACCAGCCCTACAGCACTTTAATCAGTTTGTTTTAACAATGTTATGCAAGTCATGCATATATCCTACAAAGAAAGGCATACCTTTAAATTAAATGAATTGCACTTTTGAAACCAGGAGAATGTGGATGTTGTTTCTATATTTGAGAATTACCTGGCTTTTGCAGAACTTATTTTGTGAGTTTTAGCCTTACTTCTGATAGCTTACTAAACAGACTGCCTGCTTAAGGCATTCCTCCATGAAATCAGAAGCAGCACAGAAGTCCACCCAACACCCTAAGTGAAAAGCTCTATTAAGTCATTCCCATGTTTAAAGCAGTACTTTACATCTGGGCATTCAAAGAAAGCAATGGGATTTATAGGCTTTAAAGTTAGTGACTACAAAAACTGATGAACGTACTTTTCAGCAGTTGGCAACATGGAACAAAAGAACAACTACACTCCAATTGGTTTCAGGAATCCAGCTTGAACTTTGACAGAATTTCAGAACTGAAAGGGATGGGGAGGAAACTGGGGCTCTCAAAACGTCATCCGATCAGGAGGGTTTTTTTCAACATAGCTTGTTTTGCCAAATGTGCTTCAAGAAGCAATATAGCTACGCATTTAAATGTCATACCATTTTCTTGAAACAGAAGATTAAAAATGTGTTTGAGAGAATGAAAATCCCTAGTCTATTACCACTGATGACTGTTGATCCTGTTATTTGGTAAAGTTTTCAGTAATTCAGGGGAGTTCATAAAAAATTAGTAAATTTCAGGTTTGTTATAGCAACAGTAATAATCAAGGATCATAATCTACTCGGAGCTCTTAGCACTTTTATCTGTTCAAAGCCCTGTATAAACATGGACATATAAAGAAACAACAAGGAGTCCGGTGGCACCTGAAAGACTTTACAGATTTATTTGGGCATAAGTTCTTGTGGGTAAAACACCCACTTCTTCAGATGCAGGTTATGCCCAAATAAATCTGTTAGTCTTTAAGGTGCCACCGGACTCCTCGTTGTTTTTGTGGATACAGACTAATACGACTACCCCTGTGATACACAGACATACTTAGACAGAGAATCATAGAACTGGAAGGGACCTTGAGAGGTCATCTAGTTCAGTCCCCTGCACTCTTGGCAGGACTAATTATCTAGACCATTTTAGATATGTAATTAATTACCAGACATTACATAACTTATCATTTCTAAACAATGCTTCATTCAGATACCCTAGTGAGGGTTACATGAGTATTTAGATTAACATTATGAAACAATTATGAACAATAATTTGATATTTTTGTTTTTTAATTAAGTTTTTGGTGTTCCACATGCGGTACAATGTAACAGAACATGATTCTACCTGTGTTTGATGGGAGAGGAACTAGTTTGCCCCAAGGGGATAATTCTAGCAGTAATGGGATGAAACTGTGCAACGGAAAACTTAGGTGTGGAGTATCAGGCAACATTTCCTAGCAGTGAGACTGTGGAACTTAGTTACTGAAAAAAATATCCCTGGCAGCAAAATCCACAAAACAAATGGAAAACTCAAGGAAAACAAGGGCAAATCAGCATAATACACAATCAAATCCCAGAAATGTAATGAGAATTTAAGGCCTACTGCAAAGCCCATTGTAGTCAATGGAAAGTACAAACAAATGGAAGAGCTGATCTAGGCCACCACCTGCCAATACAGGACTGTTGGCAAGGATTGCTTTGTCCAGTACAGTTTGAAGTGATCCATGCAATGTCACTTGTCTTGGGAGACTACCCCAGCCTATACAGAGGTTCATCTGATCATACGCAGCCACACTGGCACAACAGTGTGGACTAGGAATAGCTATTAACTGATAGACACTTACATGTCTCAGGACTAAATTCTGCCCTAAGTTAGGTATGTGCTCACAGAAGACTCCTAAACTGTTATGTGGTTTGGGTCCTGGCTACTTTAGAAACTGCTACTTTCTTTGTGCTTTATCCTGACAGCTGGGATGAGCTAAGGGGCTCAAGGTAACAGCCCCAAATATAAATATTTGAAACTCAGGACAGGATGTTTTAGAGACGGATTCTCAGTTCTAGAATTCATTTCTCCCTCAGTTCAAGAGAACTACCTCTGAACTTCTGCAAATCCGAATAGTAACACCAAGTAATGTCCTGTACTAAACCTCTATCACAAACCTTCCCTTCCTTCCTCCTCCAATCCCACTTTCAGCAGCTCCATGGGTTTCTCTCTGATTCTTGATATATCTGAAATGGCTTCTTAAGACCTTCCCTGCCCCACCAGCTGTGCCCCACATGCACCCAATGGGATGCTGTGTAGAAAACTCAACATGTTAAAATATGTGGAGTTTCTCAGTCTTGCTCTAGTTAGAACATGATCTGGCCTTCATTCAAAGTGAAAAGGCAAGTATTTGGCAAGGGGACACAAACCATTTACTATTTTTTACAAATTCACTTGAATCTTGGCACTTATCGCTACCTCTCACAGGGCCTGATTCGCCTCTGACTTACTCAGATTTTATGCTACTGTAACTTCATTGCTTTCAATGCACTTACTTCTACTTTACACCTGAATGAGTAAGAGGAGTATCAGGATCATGCTAAAAGAATTTACAGCTGCAAGGACTTGATGGGCCAGATCATCATAAAGCTCCACCAGTAGATACCAGCTGGGGATCTGGCCCAATATTTTGTTCAGGGTCATCTCGTCTGATTTAATATTCCAAGCTCTAGACTTCATAGATTTAGGTGTTCGCTAGATCACTGTGATATTGGGATTGACATCTGAGCTCTTGCAGCAACAGTAAAGTGAAAGGAAGTGAAATGTGGAATTCTGGATACTGAAGATTAATTTCCAAAGATTCAGAAAGATCCACTGAGCAAACTTGTAAGGAAAATGTTGCCAGTTAGCTTCCTTAATAACATATTAGCATTTTTGCCCAAAGGCTTACTGAAAAGAGGCCTAAAAGAAGATGAATTAAGACTTAAAATAAATACACAAAAATGTCTGGAAAAATACATGAATATGATTTAAATTAGCCTCTCATGTGGACTACCTACAGGCCATGCTCTGGTTTACAGAGCTCCTGAGCACCCACGGTTCCTTCTCAGCTCTGAAAATCAAGCCACAGGGGCCCAGTCCTGCATGCCTTGTTCTCAGTGGGGATGTCTTGTATGAATGAAGGATTGAGAGGAAGGATGGTCCAGTGGTAAGCACTCTAATGCAAAAAGTGTTGCTGCCAACATGGGGGACATTTTTATTAGATCTTGTCTTAACAGATAAAGAGGAACTGATCACACAACTAAAAATAAATGGTAGTTTAGGTACAAATAATCATGACTTGATCATATTTATAATGTGCAAGAGGAATAAAGTCCAGACCAGAAATATTATATATAATATTATATATAATATTTCTGGTCTTGACTTATATATATATATACTTGGTGCATTAATACAGCCAATTTCACAAAGCTGAAAACAATTATAAGTCAAATCAGCTAGAAGGAAGAATTTAATCAGAAAATTTTGAATGATAATTGGGAAGTATTTCAGAACCCTTTACTAGATGGCCAAAAAGCCACAAATGAGGAAGAAGGCTATGCAGATTTTAAAAACGATCTGGTTAAAACAACTAATAAAATTTTTTAATGATATATAACAAATGGAAGAAAGGGGAAGTTGAGAATAAAGAATAAAAATCAGAAGTTAGGAAATGTAAATAATTCATAAGGGAAGCAAAGGCACAAGGAGAAATCTATGGCCAGCAGAGGTAAAGACAATAAGGAGTTTTTGAAATATATTAGAAACAAAAGGAATCCAGACCTAATTCTATTGGTCCATTACTAGATGAAAATGGTAGAATTATCAGTAATAAAACAGAAAAGGCAGAAGTGTTCAGTGCATACTTCTGTTCTGTATTTGTTGAGAAAGAAGTGATATAGTCTTATCACATGGTAATGATAACACTCTTTCCATTCCATAGTACCTCTGGAGGATGTTAAACAGAGTCTACTGAAGTTAGACATATTTAAATCAGCAGATCCAGAGGACTTGCATCCAAGAGTTTTAAAAGAGCTGGCAGAGGAGCTTATTGAACCATTAATGTTGATTTTTCAGAAAGTCTTGAAGCACTGAAGAAGATCCAGAAGACTGGAAGAAAGCTAATGTTCTGTCATTTTTAAAATGGGTCAATGAGATGACCCAGGCAATTACAGGTTTGTCAGCTTGACATCAATCCTGGGCAAGATAATAAAGCAGCTGATACAGGACTTCATTAATTAACATAGAGTAATATATTTGATGCAAATCAACATGGGTTTATTGAAAATACATCCTGTCAAATTAATTTGATATATTTATTTGGTGAGATTATAAATTTGGTTGATAGAGGTATTGATAAAGGTGCTGATGTAATATATTTAGACTTCCGTAAGACATTTGACTTGGTATCATATGACATTTTGATGAAAAAAATATAATGATATAAAATTAACACAGCATACATTAAATGGGTTAAAAACTGGTCAACTGATAGATCTCAAAATGAAATTGTAAATGGAAAATCATCACTGAGTGGGAGTGTTTCCAGAGTCATCCTGCAAGGATCAGTTCTTGGCCTTCTGCTATTTAGCATTTTTGTCAAGACCTGGAAGAAAACATGAAATTGTCACTGATAAAGTTGACAGATGACACAAATATTGCAGGAATGGTAAATAATGAAGAAGACAGATCACTGACTCAGAACAGTCTGGATCACTTGGTAAACTGGGTTCATGCAAACAATATGTGTTTTTATATAGCTAAATGTGCTGCTGTGACAAGCTGCAGACCCGCTCCTGGTCCTACACGTAAACCAGCATTCACATAGGCAGGATCACACCCAGCTGCAGTTACATGCAGGCTCTCTGACTAGCCACTCCACGAACCAACAGTAGAAAGGCTAAAGCCAAGGTAACGCTTAGCTCTCCAAGCATGCACCACCCCTGGAGCATAAACATAAAATTATATCGTTTTGCACTGCACAGAGAACTGTACAGCATAAGCTCACAGAGTTTGCCCCACAGTTTGCCCCTGAGCCCCTTCCCACACCCCAAACCGCTCATCCTCAGCTCCGTTGGGTCACGGGCATCAACATTTTTCTTCATCTGGGTCCCCAGGAAAAAAGTTTGAAATCCACTTGTCTAGTGGGTATCACCCAGATATAACTACATTTGAAATACAGTTACATAGTCAATATTCATTACTTCAGGTACAAAAATGATACATGCATACGAATAGGATAATCAAATTCAGCAAATCATAACTTTTTCAATGACACTTCACATGACTTATCTTGCACAAAATGCATCATAATTATGCCATAATCCTATCATAATAACATTACTATGACAAATATGGGGTGCAGTGTCACAACACGCTTCAGGAATTATTTTGGGAGAGTGCCCATGTTATACAGGAGATCAGACTAGACAATCACAATGGTCCCTCTGGCCTTGGAATCCACGGTTCCTGGGACCTGAGATACTGAATTCAGGTCTCTGCTCTCCCACAGGCTTCCTGTGTGACACTGGGCAAGTCATTTTGTCTCTCTCAGTGTCTTAGTTGTCCAGCTGTAACATGGAGATCATAGCACTTCCCTACCTCACAGAGGTGTTGTGAGGATAAATACATTAAAGATTATGATGCACTCAAATAGTCATATAAGTACTTTACACAGCTAGGGTTGGATCCAAAAGTGGAATTGTGATTCTTTTCATACACAAACATTTCTCCTTTTTTTGTACCTCGCATGCAGAAATCAGTTCTTGTGAATTCCTCAGTCCTTCGATCTTCATTAGAGGATATTTATTGGCTAGTTCCCAACCATACTAGATGATTGGTGATGATTCCTGGAGGACAGCCAGGCTGTGTCAAATCAAGGGGGCTCACTTTGCATTTCTGGCTCATGTCTGATTTTGTTTTCAGCTATGGTGGATAATGTTTTCAAGTACATGATTCATCTGCGCTCTGCGTCACGCCTACAAATCTTGATTTACAAAAGCCATCCCTTAATCTTACGTTCTATGCCAAGTAATGCCAAAAAAGCCAAAATGACCAGTCTGACACTTGCACGTAGATCTAATGCAAGTTAGTTGCTGAGGGTGGTCTCCCTGTATTATACCTGTGCTGTCAATTGAGGGTTTTTTTATTTACGTGCTATGACAACTGCACCCTGTTTGTACTAATGAACATCAACATATCAAAATAGTAACATCAAAACAAAATCCACAGTGATCAGGTTACACTTTAAAATAAGTGTTTCTTTCACTTACATTTGATTATCAGCTATAAACATGGGAGACGTTTTAATAGCTTTGAAAATGAGAGATGATATGGAACTTAGCTGTTATCATTCAAGCAGACAATACTGAGTAGGCTGGTTAACTAGATTAGGGGGCTGCAGTTCAAGGAGCTGGGCATCCAGAGTTCTACACATGGGGTGTTGCACACTGTGTCAAGGCAATTCACAGGACAGGGAACTGGTGAGGAAAGGAGGGTTTTTATTTGATATCTTGTGTCATTCCCAAAGCATTGGGCATAAAAAAGTCGTCGAGGAGCTACTAGGCTCTGTCCTTGACAGATGCGGAGTGGTCCCCACCCGGAACACAACCAACGCGCTTCCACTGGATGACTGAAGGATTTTGTGAGTGTGTGTGAAGACTGTGTACCCTTATGTACTCTCGAGCCAAGGGGTGAAATTCTGGCCCTGTTGAAGTCAGTGGCAAAACTCCCTAGATCTCAGATTTCACCCCAGATCTTTAGGGGCTTCCTGAGCCGCTGAGTACATGTGGAGCAGGGCTATTGGATCCATTAGCTATTAAAAGAGCAAGAACACAAGGCCTGTGGAAACTACTGCTGCCCATAGAATGAATCTGCTGCTGCTTTGTGACACCCACCCAAGGCTCAACATAGTTACTCAGGCTGGATGTTGCAAAG
Organism: Dermatemys mawii; assembly: GCA_007922305.1. Classification (NCBI taxonomy): domain Eukaryota; kingdom Metazoa; phylum Chordata; order Testudines; family Dermatemydidae; genus Dermatemys; species Dermatemys mawii. The sequence continues at coordinate 12,042,049 of ML677381.1, read as the reverse complement.
AGGATTTGTCCTTAGTGCATAGGCAAGGTTTGTTTACATGAGAGAAGTAAAACTGGTCCTTTAATAATTCCATTTTCTCATCCTTACCTTCCTGGATTATCACTAGATTTGGGTCCAGTCCAAGTACCCCTATTTGCAGGTCCCCCAGACTTAAGGAAAGATCAAAGACTTTGCTGCCTATCTCTAATTACTACACTGTGTTATAATCAATAAGTTAAGGCCTATTAAAAAATGGAGCTGGGCCATTGCTTTAAAGTTACTGCATTTTTAATGCCCACAGCCACTTACCATTTGTTTCTATCCTTCATTTATGCCACTTTTAAACCACTCTCTGCCTGGTAGCTGGATCATTAGGAATGGGGTTTAAGGGTCACAGCAAAGGGGAAGTTCCAGTCTCCAGCCCTGCAAAATAAGGATTCTTACAAAAATGTTCAAATGCATTTCCCCTAATAGGGGTACCTAATTAATCACTGCAGCTGAAAGTATACCATAAGCCAGCCATTATCGAATAAAATCCCTGTAGCACATATATGGTTATTTATTTGTACAGTAAGTACTCTAATGTGGTAGCACTTACCCAGCACACACTGGCATTTATTCCCACTCTCATTTCTGCAAGACAAACCCACACACGAGAGCCAAACAAATATTATTTAAACCTATTTTTAACTCTCATTTTTGTTATTTATTATGGCAGAAGATGCCTCAAAGACATACTTAAGCGGCTGAATCCTCTGGCATGTGTGTGAAATGAAGCAGCAAAATCAAGAAAAATCAGAGTTAACAGACCTGTTAAAAGATTTAGATACTCGCTGCTCAGGCAAGCCCAATGCAGATCTTTGAAAGGAGCCAATTAATATTAGATAGGAAGTGAACAGGCTAGAACCAGTCAGGACCAGTTAGGACTGGTTAGGACCAGTAACCAGTGAACGTATGAGAAATATTGGGAATCAGGGGAACACAAGGGCTCAAAGAGCAGAATAAGCATAAAACAACTTGTGATAAAGCAAAGGATCACAAGGAAGCAAATCCAAATGATGACACATATGAAGTTTGCAGGAGTATTAATGCTGAACTTTTTTCAGAGAGCTGTGTTCCTGAAACATAAGAAATTTAGGGGTCTCTCCAGGAAATACAAATAGCACAAATATAAGCTGAATCAAATAAACCCTGTTTATTCAAAGTGAGGTAGATGTGCTGTAGCTGAGACCATACTGGGAAAACTCCAGGTCAATGTGGAATATTTATCAGATCTTTAAGAAACAATCTGGCCAAATTTTCCAAGGGCATCCCAACATTTACCAACATGTTCGTGAGTATATTTATTTGTATGTACAAATTCACATCCACAAGCTAAAGTGTTTCCACAGCACTTGTTTCTTCTGTCTAGATGTTTGAAGAAAGCAGTTTGGTTCCTTGGATAAAGACTAGAATACCTGAGTATTTTATCAGTCACTGAGCTGCTGTGTGACCTTTATCAAGTCACTTGATGTCTCAGTGTCTGATTTTCCCCATCTGTATAATGTGGTAACATTGCTTACTTTCCTTTCTGAATGCTTTCAGACCTAAGGCTGAAAAGAGCAAAGTCCTGGAAGTATTATAAAAATGTAAGTATTTAGCTTGTCACTTGAATCTCCAACATTCTCACACCGCTCAAATAGGTGGAAATGTGATTGCAAGTGCTTTACCCAATCATCTTGTGATGCACTTGTATATCTTTACTATAATTAATGTATTCCGTGTAATAGCAGAAGCAGTTGGCCAGATCAGTTTCTTTTACCTTTATTATGAAAGGGGAATGTGTATCTCAATGCTATGAGATCACACGACTGAAGTTGTTGGCTGGGCAAGCGATATGTGTCCCATCAGACAAAAGTGGGGGTGATTCTATATTGTATATAATGGACCTTGGAAGCCTAAAGTTAAAAACATTCTCTCTTATGAGCTTGCAGTCTTGTTAGTTTAAATGGGAATGTTTGGGGATTGGATGTGGTTTCTGATACACACTGCCTCGAATTTTTCAAATACCAAGAAGAACAAGTTACCCACCAGTCCCCAATGAGTTGGTTGTGTCAGCTGAAGTTGACCACTATACCTCGGGAAATCTTTTCATTCTGCACAGGACATCTTGTATCCTAAATCAGTGTCAGGCTGTTATATATTTATTTATATCAGTTTCATTGCCACTCTCAAGAGAGAAAATCGACAGACACCCATTTCTTTCACTTGTCCCTAGATTTAATATCTATAGGTCTGTTTCTAAGCCCAAACAAATGTCTAAAACCATTAGTATGATCCTATTTTGATATTCATGGAGAAAACCCAAGATATGCATATAGTCCCAAGCTGGCTGCAAAGAGGTATAATTTCTAAAATATATGCTCTAGTTCAGACAGAAATTAATTCAGGGTTGTACAGGAGGTCAGACTAGATTATCACAATAGTCCCTTCTGGCCTTAGATTCTGTGAATCTATGAAATTATACCTGTACCAGCTGCATCCTGGCAGGGGATTCAGCCCCAGGGTGGTGGAGCAGTGATACCAAAGCTGAACTCCACCTGAGAGAAGAAACTTTCAGATAGGAAACCCATTGAAAGAGGCTGACACAGTGGTGTGCTGAATCCCCCACATTTCTTGGGCTGTACTGTGAGCCACGCAACCAAGGAGACTTTACTGCAGTGTGACACCACTCAGTCTCCCTACAAACCCGGTCTGTGCTTTCCTCTCATATCCATTTAACTCATTAACGTGTGCAGAGCCAGCCATACCATTGAGCTGGATTTAACTCAACATGACACTAACAGTGACCCAATGATGCACTAATGAGTCCAGCCTATTTAGAGTTTATTACATTTTCAAATGTGATCGTCCACAGCTGTATTACATATCCAGCCTCTGCATCTCACACTCATGCCTCTGATAAGGAAACAGCGGCTTATGCAACTCAGGCCTATTGCGTTTGGCTGTATCCATGCATTTTGACAGTTTGGATCGCACTAATTCTCCCCAGCCTTGGCACACTTGGTGTGGTATGTGAGTCCCATCCCATGTCCCAAAATAGGGTGGATTTTATTCTACATCTAGGCCAAGACAAAGTCCTTTGATAATAGAGTTTATGGGGTACAATGCATCTTTAATGTCGATTAATAATAACTATCTTTGGACACCTAATGCCCAGTAAGTACAGTGAAAAGATATATCACTGCTTCTGAAAGGTGCAGAATTGATAGTCTTCTATCCATTATTAATAGAAGAGGTGCCTGGACTACATCTTGTATTCTTTCTGTAGTTTGTAATGTCTTGGGGCAAAGAGTATGTCTTATCCAACATCTATAAAGGGCTATGAAAACATAAAGCTTGTGTCTAAACATTTAACTATAATAAGAGTAATAACTAGACGTGATGCTCTTTGGCTGACATTTGGAGAAAGAGAGAACCCTGTGGGATTATTTTAAGGTTCTTTAGAATACAGGATACTTTGGTGATGGAAACTTTTTGGATGATTGGCGTTATCTCACACGTAGCTATCATACAGCCAAAGATCAGGAACTTCACACTGCTATACAATGTGGATTCCCATTTTGGGATATGGGAAAAGGGACATCTCTGGGGTAACCTCCAAAGCAGAAAAGTACTGTTTTTATAGTTATATGACCTTTATTATCCTGACACAGGAATATTTTTTAAAAAAATCACTCTCTGATTATATAACCCCCAAGAACTATTTTGGAAAATAAATCCTGGTTAGATGAAAGTTGCAATATAAAACTATATTCTTAACTAGATGATCTGATTTTTACATTGATCTAATCCTCTCTTTATCACTCAATTGGTTTATATATTTTAAAATTAAAAGTTAATAATGAATAACTTTGGGAGGAGGCTATGCAGGCTTCACCGCATTGCCAGGTCAATGTTATTCAGCCCTGTTGAGAGGCATCGTATCTGTGGGTAAAAGGGTAGCTTAGTTTCTCTGACCATTCATGACTAATCCCAGATGCTCAGGTCCAATTCTGCTTTTTATGATGTTAATCATAATTCATTGCTTAATTGACACTGGACTGAGATCACTAATTCATTTCAACTGGCCACCCAACAGATGTTTAGTTTCCAGCCATTCCTGACCTGCGCCATATCTTACTTTAGGATCCATAAACTATTATCAGTCCTCTGAACCATTCAGTCCTCTCCACAGGAGTTTATTTCCCAGTCCCTGAAATAGTGGGACAGGACTGCTTTGCTGGAAAAATGTCCGGCATGATCTAATATGTCATTCCTATCTTTAATTTCCACCATTTAAAATAGAAACAAATTCTTTTCCAATTATTTGAAAGTTCTCGCTGTGAACAAAATAAAGCAAAGTTCACTAACCTTTCTGTTTCTTTGTGAGTTTTCCCCTTTATTTAAAGAAATCAAATGTGACAATCCCAGACAGTTAATGTCTTTGAAAAAGGTCAGAAATCTCCCAAAATAGAGAAAATGCAATGTCTCCAAAACGCTGCTAAATCCCTTCCAGTGTAGTTTGAAATAAAAAACCTTATGTTCTTCTGCCAAGTGCCACCAAACAAGTCAATAATGAACCTGGAAACTTATAATACAACATATTTATATACACAAGAGGGATGAATTTCCTCATTTGAAAATGAATCTGAGTCATGTCTACATTTCAGTATTAGAAAAGAACGCTTTACTCTTTTAGTTCTGTGACTTCCTTGATTTCTTTGATTCCTTTGGACCCTAAAGAAACAGCCTGACCATATTTTTTTAAAATAAAGAGACACTGTAGCCCAGCAGACGTTACCACATCAGAGTTGTGCTGCTGTCATTGCAGCATGCGAGACATTTCAACTGCAATGTTCAAAGGCGTCAAACTCCCATTGAAACTCAATTAGAAATTCAATGGAGTTTAGGCACCAAACTTCCCTAAGCTTCTGATCCCAGCCTAACACCATTATGCCTGGCCACTAAATCTGGCACCAGTGAATTCTGTTTGCACCACTGCAGCAGCTCACCTATGGCACCGACTTGTCCCATTCAACTGAGAATATTAATTTTCCTTATCCAGCAGAACTACTGACAATTGCAGGCATCCTGTAGGGATGAAATCAGTCCAATAAAGCGGGCCTCTGTACCACTGAACTCCAACTTATTCCCCTGTGTGGGGTGTAATTGGGATTCTTCTCCTAAAAGAAAAACAGAGAGAATATTTGCCATCTCTAGCTATTATATATCTCACTGCAGGTGAAAAATCAGTCTATCTCACTTACGGTTTGCTTTTCATGTAACCTTTTGTATTGTTCTTCTGTTACATAATTCCAGGGGGTTCTGTCATCATGAGAAGAGACTAAAGGATGGGTCAAGCTACCTGTGCTCCATAGAGGCTGTGTTGTGCTTATATGGTTTGGTTATACCTCCACGATTACCAGGAAGGACCAGGAGATGCTGTAGCAAGGTGCTTAATAAATGTAGAGAACTTCTTAACCAAGAAATTTCTACAGTTAGTAAGCTTCTCCCTCACTACAAGAGTCATTTAAATGTCAGTTGAGTGAAACCAAAGGTGTCGCATGTCAAGGAATCTCCATGACGAGCAAGGAAGTTCTATTTGCAGGCTGAAGTGATGATTCAGTGATCTGATTATGTTAGCTTTGTTTTAATATTAACTTGCTAGTGCCAGACTCCAGTGTAAATGAAAATGGTCTAAACCAGAGATGCACAGCCATTGGCTCTGGAAGCATAAAGTGGCTTACTCCTCAGATTTAAATAAGGTGTTATGCAAAGTCCTGATGACATGGACGTGGCCATTGTCCCATGAATAAAATGGCAATTTAATACAAAAGATGCCAATGGACCCATTCACACAGACCAGTAGGTTAAATCTATCTCTGTAGTTCCAGCTAAGGCCAATTCATTTTTCACATTGCAACAAACTCTAGCATGTCCACAGGCAGCAGAGACATTGATAACACCAGACTCTTAAACTGATGACAGATTTGCAATGGCAGATCTCCCATCCAGCCCTAAATAATACTACTCGGATTGTAACCATGACGTATCTGTTTATTATGATCATTTTATTATTTGTATTATGGCAGCACATAGAGACCCCTCACAAAATCAGAGCCTCATTGTGATAGGCTCTGTAAAAGCACACAGTGAAAGACAATTCCTGCCCCAAAGAACTTATAACCTAGAAGAGTGGTGTTCTGTTATGTTCTCTAGATGAACCAGCTACTAATCCAAAGGTATAAAATTGATAACATGCTTTTGTTTCTAAAGGGTGAATTTTGTTTTAAGTGGCATCTAATGCTGTGTCTGCAATCTTGTGTGCATGCAAATGGCAGCATTTGGATGTCTAACTAAGGCAGTTAAACATCTAAATGCAATCCTTGCACCCAAAATTTTGTTCCTACGCTTGATCATGGGTGGGCTGAGGCCCCTTTTAAAAACGTGGCCATGCATAATTTAATTATTTTGTGGCACCCTGTTTAATAGCAAAACAGTTCTGTGGCTGAAGACTGAATTCCAGCGGCCTAGCTCTATGCACTTTGGAGATGGCAAAGGTGCTCCTGTACATATAATACTATTCAGTATTGGGTTACCAATTATTATTTCTTATTTGTGTGCTTTTGAGCCATCAGAAATGACGGCGGTACATTAAGACTTGTTGTTTCTACTCTAGTTATTGCCAAGCTTGTTGGCTGTCATGTGGCTGTTGTAGTTTTATGGTTCTCTGTTACTCTGTCTGTTGTTCTCTGGAGACATTCTGTCTCATGAGATATGTACTGCCTGACCTAGAGTCAGAGGTGGACAATCATGTAGCCTTCAGCATCTTTCTTTTCTTTTCTTTTTTAGTGATGCCTTCTTTCCAGCAATGCCTGGTTATAAAAAATAGGCCAAATATTACTTACTAGGACACTGCTCAATTTGTTTGCTTGCCACACTCACTCTAAGAAACATCCAGAGCAATAAAGTATTCACGAACTAATATTTTATTTCACCTTCCACCAATTTTTTCAAAAGTTTTATTTTCTCAGCAGGAAATTAGGAATGATGCAGGGAAACACATAGAAACATTCAGGTTACAGGAAAAATATATAGGCTAAGGGAAAAATACAAGTAATTTATTACCTCTCTCCATTTTATAAATTGATCTGTTTCTTTCATATGCTTACAAACCACATTTGTTTGTAGGTTTTGACTCTGCTCACTTTGAAATATATAGGAATTTAGCCAGTGACTTTAACTGGAGCAGAACTAGGTCCATAGATACTAACTCCTAGAAACTGTGACACTGCATTAAACTGAAATTTCCAGAATTCTGCACAAAACTATAAAATACTTTATTTTCAATCAGATGCTGTCTATGCACAAGATGGGAAAGCAGAGTCAAGAAAATATTTCAGAGAAAAGAGACCCAAAGGAAGTCATACTGCTATCCATTGGGGAAAAGATAACATAGTTTGGCAAAATGTGGGAAATGTTAAATATAGATCAGTGGTTCTCAAACTTTTCCATACCATGACCCCACATTACAAGAGAAAAAAGTTTTAGACTCCCATCCATACAGTCGTGAAAACAGGGATGGTGGCAGTGACCCTGTCCCTGGGGATGGCAAACCTCCAGCTTGAGAACTGATGCTATCAGTTTTGACTCAGACCCATATGATACTGTAGCAGAGCCAATTGGGCATTTTAAAGGCAGATCAGAGCAATTGTGAGATGGCTACTTTGGTCTACTGGCCTAGACAGTCCCTTAAACATAATCTACAATGAACAATCTAATTTACAGGTGGTGTTGCTGAAAAATGTTTGTCAAACAGCAGGATTTCAAGATCCAAGGGTAACATTTTCAAAAGCACCTGAGTAACTCAGGAGCTTAAGCAACTTAAGAGCCTAAATCTTATTGCAAGAGTGACCCGTCATGGAGGATGATCGTGAAACTCTTAATAAGGTAGCTCAGATTTCCAAGTCAGCAGGATTTAGGCTCCTGAGTGTCTAGATTTCTTTTGAAGATGGGATTTAGGCACCTAAGTCATTTACTTGCTTTTGACATTTTTACTCAGAAGCTCCTAAATTATTTAGATGCTTTTAGAAATGTTACCTCCTTCCTCCACCCCAACCCTCCACCCCCATGACACTATTTCTTTCCTTTTCAGTGTCATAGCATGGGCTTGATGATAGAGAAAGAGGAATTGTAACTATTAATTGTGTTATCTATACTACTTTCCCCATTTGCTTTGAGAAACTAACTCAGAAAGTCTAGCAATTTAGAGTAGGACCACTCCCCCACATGTGACCTTGCTGCTCTTGCCCTGCTGATAGATGAGGAGATTGATTTAGTCACCAGCTTAACTACTGATGTGTTTATAGGAACTTGTATCCCCTGACCAAATGCTGACCTCAGTGGGAAATTTGCCTGCAGCGTTTTGTTTAAAATATGAACTGAGTACTTGTTGCCAACACATATTCTTCTTTGTCAGTCACTTCTCTTAGTCTCCTGTCTGTGTGAAGCTACAGGCCTATTGGCAGGGCTGTAGCGATGATGGCTTCTTGGTTCTTTCTTTCTGACTTTGGACCATATCCAGAGAAATGAGCAGAGGTCTAGCTGGATAGTGTCATTGACACTAACATTCTTCTCTGGACACCTCAGCTGAGAGGAAGATGATCGTGAAACTCGCAGTGATGTAGCTCACTACATTTGGGTTCTTGCCCATGCATCCCCTATGCTTCCCCTTGATTTCTTGGAGTATATAAGTGGGGGATGGGGCAGGGGCGGTATCTCTAGATAGGGAGCCTGGTTAATTTTTACAGATTTTGTCTGTGGCAGTATTCTCATCCCAAATGCAAGCCTCCTTCTCTGCAACTCTCCTAGGATAACCTTATTAAAGCTTCCAGAATAATACAAAAAAGACTTCATAAAGGCTATCAACCTTCTAAACAAATAGCACTGGAGGCTGACTTTAATAACACAGTACCAGTGGAGAGCTTAACACCAAGGGCCTATGGCTCTCAGTCAAATACCCAGTCTTTCAGAACCTTGTTCATGTCTCCCAGAGCTAGAAAAGTGGTTTCACTATCAAGTAGGGGGAAATTACAATGCTTCTGCCTCAAGATTAGCCATCTCCAGAAATAAAGGTAAACCTGTTAACCCGGAAGGCTGTTTTGAAGCTCTGTGCAGCAGGTCAGCAAATGAATCTGAATCAATCATTCAAAACCTTCATTTAGCCAGGTTAATAAAAACAATATCTATTGTGAACAAATGCTTTTCTGCAAAGGCTCGCTGTGCATGAGCGGTTTACTAGCAGGGGCAGCCCCATTGATGCCATGTGGGAACTAAATGATAATCACACACAAAAGTAAAATTAAACAATAAACAATAAAACAGACAAGCTCATCACAATGGGAGGCAGGAAGGCCCCGCCTCTGCCATCACCGCCCCCCCCCCCCCCGCCCACACACACACACAAAATGGACTTTCACAATTTTTTTTTTATCTGCCTCAGACAGCCAAGTGCCAAGCAAATTTTCACAGTCTGTGCAGACTTGGGTGGGCTCCGGCTCCTCACAAAGAGGGAAATGTTTATTGACGAACAGAACCCTAATGGTGTGTCTAAGTGGTGTTTGAATGAACGTGATTTGGGGATGGCTGGTGAGTGATTCAATGGCCTATCACTCAGTGACGGGAGAAAGCAGAGTTTTTCCTCCCACCATAACCTGCCTAAGTGAAACAGCTGGAAACCGGGCATGTGTTCTTTGTTAATGTGTTCATTGGCTTTCAGAGGAGTGTGTGTGTCATTTCCATTTTTCCCTCTGCTGTGTGTTACGTCCCATATGGGACAGGAGCATTACATAGACACACCAGAACTAACCATCTTCACAAGAGGCCTAACTGCAAGGGCTGGGCTACACTGGGGTGGAGATTGTAGCTGAATAGCATAGCTGAAGTCGCAGTGTCTTAGGTTGATTTACCTGACCGTCGCCACGGTGGCGAGTCAACTGTGGCCGCTCCCCCACCGACTCCACTTACTTCTCTTGCCACCCTCCCTTTTTTCACAACTGTAGGAGTGGGAGCCTAAAACTTTTTTCTCTTGTAATGTGGGGTCATGGTATGGAAAAGACTGATGGATTTGTGCCACAGTAAGAAAGACAGCAGGATCTGTCTTCAGATGATAGGAATACCTTTATATTATTTCTTTAGCATTATTTTAATTCGATAAAAGCAAACCCATTTGAACATCTTCAGGGGACAAATGTCCAACACAATTTTTACAAAATTTTGTATCCATGCATTTTTAATATTATTCTTAGTTTTATATATTGTGGTAGCTCCCTCCAGCCCCTTCTGAGATCTTGACCCCATTGTGCTGGGTACAGTTCAAACACATAATGGGAGACAGAATAGTCTAACCAAACAAGACAGGCAAAGGGTGAGAGAAAAAAAGATATTATACCTATTTCTCAAATGGGAAACTGAGGCACAGTATGGTTACAAGACTTGCCCAAGGACAAACAGGAAGATCTGTGGCAGAACCAGGATCTTTAGGGGCCCCGTGCAGGGATTTAACGATAAAACTACCTTTCCTCTATCCAATTTACATGCCTACGTTATTGTCCCAGCACTGTTCAGACACTGTTTAAAACATTCCTCATGTCCAAACCTAGATATAGTCATCAGTCTTATGAGATGCCTTGTCCAGTGCCATCTAAGATAGTCTTTCTGAGAGCAGTGGAGAATGGGTCATAATGACTGTGGCTATAGCAAGTCATCAGACTTTAAGGTGCACTTCCTACCAGACTCAACAATACAGCTCTCCGGTTCTTCTAATTCACTTGTACTTAATATCAGCAACAGGCTCCTGAGCAATGATAAATCAATTATGGTTACCACACTAATCTGGACTGTGAACCGTTAATGATTTTCCACTATTTTGTTATATTCATTCATTTGTGATGTACACACAAGGTCTCCATCTTCTATGCTATTGCAGGGAATCATTTCTGGTGATTTTACATCATTTATATTGTTACAAGTTTCGTGTGCACTAATATATGAAATAGACAAAACTACAGGAAAGTTTGCTGCTAGGGGAAAATAGGCCGTCAGCATCAGACTCGCATGTTTTACTTAATAGCTTTCCGAGATTATGCCCTTCTTGCTGATAGGAGATAGTCATTTCAATAGGAAACTGGTCTCATTCACACCACATATGGTAGCATGGAAAGTGTGTAAGACGAATCTCTATATCTACCTTCTGAAATGTAATAGGATCATCTAGCTTGCTGAGCCATGATGACTGGTTACAGATTTAACAGGGGGAGAACGAATTGCATCAATACATATTTTCCACTGTATTAAATACTTTATCTGCAGCTAGCAGGTTAATAACACTGTACATCTTATTTTGGACTCTCAGTGAGAGACACATCCGTAAGCAGCCAGCATCAGCTACAGCCCAGGAGGCAGGAGACAAATCAATAGCTGTCAGTCACCCGTCCTCTCCCATCCTCCATTTGGGAAGCTGCAGCAGCAGGGACAAGCTTGACTTTGAAAAGCCCCAAAGGAGCCAGCACCATCACCAGTTAAAGGCACCGGTTAAGTCAGGGCCTTCCAAGCCCACCCACCCTTCCTATAGGAACCCATCTAGGGCACTGAGTAAAGTGGCTTTACACCCGCATGGCGAACAGCAGCAGCAGCTAGGAGAGGAGTCATCACAGTCTCCAGACATCATTCAGTGAACCCGGAAGCTTAGATTCAGAGTTTGTTCTTCTTTGGAGTATGGGCACTGGGTTCAGGGTTACCTCCACCCTGCCCTTCTTCTGCCACTGTTACCTTTCAACAGCCTCACCTCACCCTCCCTACCCATAGCCTTTTGCTTTCCCCTCCCCTCTCTCTTTTCTGCTTTCTAATACCTTCCTCCTTAGTTTCCTTCTCCAGTTTCCTTCTCTTATTCCCATACCCTCTTCCCCACCTTTTCTCTCCCTCATTGCATCCCCACATCCCTCTTCGGAACAAACTAAAGCTAACTTTTACAGAAAGCATTACAGGCCAAATCCCCAGTGGAGCTCCACTGATGTGCATGAGCAGAAGACCTAACAAGACAAGGCCAACTATATAACCAACAAGAGAAGGGCAACACTCTATATCTAGGGTTTTTTCCCCTTTCCCCCCACTTTTCATATTTTCCCCCTTTAAATTGCAAGTTGAATTTTAATGTGGATAAATGTAAAGTAATGAACACTGGAAAAAATAACCCTAACTATACATACAATATGATGGAAGCAAATTTAGCAGCAAGTAATCAGGAAAGAGATCTTGGAGTGGATAGTTTTCTGAAAAACATACAGGCAGTGTGCAGCGGCAGTCAAAAAAAGCAAACGGGATGTTAGGAATCATTAAAAAAGGGATAGAAAATAAGACAGAGAATATCTTATTGCCCTTATACAAACTCATGGTGCGCCCACATCTTGAATACTGCATACATATGTGGTCTCTTCACCTCAGAAAAGATACACTGGCATTAGAAAAGGTTCAGAGAAGGTCAATTAAAATGATTAGGGTTTTGGAACAGGTCCCACATGAGGAGAGATTAAAGAGGCTAGGACTTTTCAGCTTAGAAAAGAGGAAACTAAGGGGAGAATGTGATAAAGGTATATAAAATCATGTGTGGCGAGGAGAAAATGAATAAGGAAAAGTTATTTACTTGTTCCCATAATATAAGAACTAGGGGGCACCAAATGAAATTAATGGGCTGCACGTTTAAAACAAATAAAAGGAAGTTCTTCTTCACACAGCACACAGTCAACCTGTGGAACTCCTTGCCTGAGGAGGTTGTGAAGGCTAGGACTGTAATAGGGTTTAAAAGAGAACTGGATAAATTCATGGAGGTTAAGTCCGTTAATGGCTATTAGCCAGGATGGGAAAAGAATGGTGTCCCTAGCCTCTGTTTGTCAGAGGGTGGCAGCAGAGAGATCACTTGATCATTACCTGTTAGGTTCACTCACTCCAGGGCACCTGGCATTGGCCACTGTCAGTAGACAGGATTCTGGGCTGAACAGACCTTTGGTCTGACTCAGTGCAGCTGTTCTTATGTCAAGTTCTTGGGAGCAGAAACATTGTTTTCTCACATGTCTGTATAGCACATGGAATACTTTGCTGTTGCTGTACAGAACTGCAGGCATGGTTTAGTGCTGGTTGGAAAAAGGGGTGTTCCAGAGGAAAAATGAAAACCCCAAAAATTTCAGCCAAAAACTGCAGAAGTAAAAGAAGCAAAAAACCCCAAAATGTTCACTTTTCTTATGAAAAATTGCAACATTTTGAAGAAAGCAGACACTTTGTTGAGATTTCTGTACAACTGAAATCCCATTTTTGATGGAAAATATCAGCCAGTCTTAGCTTTGTATTTTGTACCTAAGCTGCATTTTTATCATGTAGAGTTTTTACTCCCTGGATACTATTTACCTAGAGAAAAACAAAACATACTTTTTTTTCTTGATGAACTATTGACTTAGACTGACAAGATTTTCCATGGCTGGGTGATTTATTTCAACCTATTAGCTTGCCAATTAAAAAAAAAAGTTCATTGAAAAGTCACTAAAAAACAGAATTATGAAACACAAGATCGGCTCACTACACTTTAATTATTGAATGCTACCAGAGTTCATAAATTCCTTATGTATTAAATCTTCATATAGTTGTTTTAAATACATCAGGGTCTTACCCCTCCCCAAATCTTGAGAAAATCTCATTTCACAGTTTCCCATAAAACCAGGTGCAAAACAGCTGCCTTATGTATGGAGTGATTCTTGAGGCACTTGGTTGGTATCAGCAGCCCGGGAAATACCATGAAATTGAGGGGATTTCTATAGGTGCATACACAATCACCAAGAAGGTAGTTAAGGAGAGTAGTTAAGCTAAGCTAATATTTCTCACATTTGAAGAAAGAAAATTTATGCACTCTTCTTTTGCATCTCCATAATAATGATTTCACCTGATTACATGCTGTGGTAATGATGCATTGCCTGCCAGCAGTTTGCAGCTCAAACACAAATGCAATGACCATGCTGGCACCACTAGATTCAATGCAGACAGTTGCCAGGCACCAGGACAGTTCTGCAGATCACAAGAGTGATTAACTTTAAAAATCTGTTTCTATTATTGACAAATCTCATAGACTGTTCCTGGACAGTCCCTCCTGAGAATATTAACGTTTCTGTCCCAATCCTCATTCCAACAAATCACTTGTTCATGTATCTGTCATCTAACACCTGTATCCGTGTATCCTCCTGCCTAGTAATCAGTGTGTTAATGTAACTTGCTCTGTGCCATTCTGCCCTGCAACAGCGGGATGTCCCCTGGGCCAGATCCTTGCCCTTTCCCCCTTCATTCAGTCTTTACAGCTTGGTTCTACTAGGAAGGAGCAGGATTTTACCTATAGTGAACTCAATTCCAAGGCCACTGAAGTCAAAAGGAGCCTTACCATTGATTTAAATGAGCTTTGGTTCAAATGCAGTGTTTTCATTCCACTGATTACCTCTGATAATTTATCATGAGCCTTGCTTTAAAGCTGTTGTCTCCCGTCTGGTCTAATATGATCCATAATTTAACTTAGCAACAACATCAAGAGTTTGATGACTCATTCCTGTAAACATTTACCAACTATGAATATTTCTGTCTCTGTCCCACTTCGTTCTGTTGCTTCACAGCAATAAGATTATCTCCACGGTCACGTCAAACTCTTTCATCTACCTGTTTCATGGAAAACATGAGTTCATATCATTTAATAACTCCAGTAAATTTAATCCCAAACCATTGAAAAAACAAATGGAGCAGCTGCAGTTTGCAGGCAGCTAACCATTTTTCTCAGACCCATGTCTATTGCATGACTTACTACTCAGCGCTGATTTAAAAGAATGCAACTTTGAACTACAAAGACATTTAGTTTGCCATGTATGGTACGAAAGGAAAACATAACATATGCCTCAAAAAAAATCTCATAAAAACAGTGGCTCAAATTTAATGTCTAAAGAATTACAGCATTTGTCCAACATTGCTTTAACTCAGAATTTTAAAGTTGGATGCTGAGAAAATTACAGTGGCATTAAGATGCCAGGTCATCTACTCAAATAAATTATGATTCTACTGCATTGCAAAGAGTGTTTTCCTAGTGCTCGCTCTGGAATTGGGGTTGATTCCAGAGATGTTCCTACTAGGAGGAAGGTACCCAATTTTCAACACGTGCCTTTAAAAACAAGGTTTTGCTTTAACAAATGAGAACATAGATGTCCAGAATTTTTATGTGCTCTACTTACATGTGTGTTCTGCAGTGTTTCTGTATTTCAGTCCATGAAGGGGAAATGCTTTGAATTTCTTACAATCATGTGCTGAAATAATAACATCCACGATCTTAAGGATTCCACAACTGATCAGTGACATTCACCCCCTATTTAATTGGCATGAAACAGACTGCATATACGTTCCAGGCTGAATCCTGTATAAGGGAGGAAAGGCAATATAGAGGACCTCTTCTCTCATCAACAGGCACACAAACAAACATACTTTAATAATGCACTAGAGTGAACTGGGATTTATGCCCAGCTAAAATGCTGGCCCATGCACCAAGGATGTGTGGGTGGCAGGAAATAGGGAATGTATGCTACCAACAGTGTGATTACAGAGGGCATCTTGCTGCTGAGATGACAAGTAATATTCTGCTCTCCATGCTTTGTGTTGGCTTGTCATGAGACATACTCTCCTGAGCAAACAGAATGTCTCAATTCCTAGAGCTGTGGCTATTTACTTGGACACCAGTTGTTCTACCTCCTACCTCTCATGCAGTTGTTTTTAATTAAAGGAAGGAGTTAGCCCATAAGTTATGGAAGGTACTATACAAATATTTTGGGGATTTATGTCTTCATACAGATGTCATGAGTCAGAGCCTTCAAGCACTATTTGTGTTCCTTTTAATTAGCTCCCTTAACTTTCTTCCCAGAGGAATCCATATTTTGAAAGGTTTTCAGTGCTAAATGTTAACAAAACCCATGGTAAGGAGGTGTAGGGATGAGAACAAAAGAGAGAGAGACAGAGAGATGACCTCTTGCGTTCTCTTCCAGCCCTACATCTCTGAGTCTGTGATAGATGGCACTGTGGGTGACATTCTCTAATGTCCTTTATTAACAGAGGGCTAGATGGTGACATTTGTGCCCCTAGAGGAGTACTGGGGAAATTTATGACTCAGACAGATTCTCATGGGCTTCTCTGCGTGCACAAAAGGTTTGCAATTAACTGCACTGGCTTCCAGTGAAGATGCAATTCAAGGAGACCTATAAAGTTCATTAAGGTTTGGGTTCTATCTATCATAGAGGCAGCTTGTTTCCCTCCCTCATGCTCTTACTCAGCTGTTGAGCTTTCAAGCTTATCAACACCTGGGGACTAGAGGCAGGACATTTTGAATGGACAGTTCTCAATACTGGAAGTCAATGCTCGTCCTTTTCCAAGAGAGGCCAAGTTTGCTGACCTAGGAGGCTCACTCCAAAGCTTCTCTGTTCACGCAGGTTTTGGGGGTTTGGGAATATTGTTGTGTGCTGGGGGCAATATTTTTTACTGCTGATATTACTGATCTAGATTGAATAGTGTGGATGTGGTTTGATTTGATGTTTAACACACAGGCATCTGTAGATAAGTGACGGGGGAGAGGAGGTCAATATAAACTGAAGTTTACAGGAAGTTCCATATAGCTTAACTGCTAGGGGAGCTTATGGACATTTTGGGTCTGATTCTCCATTGCCCTGCACCTCATGTCGTCATTTACACCAGTGTCATGCAAAATAGAGGTGAAAAATCAACCATTCTGATTTTGCACAGGTGAAAAGACTATACAACGTGCAGTGTAAGAATCAGACCCTATAGTGAAAAGAGAACTTGATTGCTGAATTATCTGAAGGCAAAGAGAGAAATGGGTGGGGTAGGTAGGTGCACGAGAAACAAATTAGACATTCTGTTTCCAACAGTTAATCTGAATGGGAAATGGGATTTGTTCCGGGTATTCAGTAAACCAGTGTAAATTAACTTTTAAGTTTTGCTCTACGGGCATGTCTTCATTGTACCTAGCTCATCACTTTGATGTTTTCCACTTCAAACATCAATAGCATCGCTACCTTCTTTTCTGTATCATATAAAATACCTTGATATGTAGCTATGCCTCGGGGAAAAGGGAGATTATTTAAAATGAGTGTTAAATTAAATTTTCTGTCTAGTTATCATGTAGTGTTCTTTCGGGGGAGGGTGGGTTAAATCATTGACACTGACATATATACTGTTCTGTATAGCCAGCTAGTTCATTCATTAAATTACTCTTTAATCTGATGTTACTATATTGCTTTTAAGTAATTACGCTGTTTATTTTCCTTTGGGATAGAAAGAAGCCCATATTGAAACGTCAAAACCTACATTTCCGCTCTAAATTTCAGGTGGAGGTTCAAAACTGGGATGTCTGGATGCAAAGCCACCCCTACAGTTCTGGATCTCGATCAGATCCAAAATGAGAATGGGCTCTATCTGGTTCAAATGTGGCTTAAAAGGTGGAACAGCTGGTCCTGTTTGTCACCCATCATTTAAGAAGGATAAATTATTATAAATCAGTTCACACGGTCAAACTCTAGTTCTGGCTCCAGTTTAGAATTGAACCCAAACCCAACCTTATCCATATCCCCTAGGGTGACCTCTCGGTCAGATCTGCTTTTGAAATGTCCTTCTGATGATGATGATGATGATGATTGCTTAGGGTGTCCCATTTTATCCAGGACAGTCCCTTTTTAAGCCCTGTCTAGCCATTCCGACTTCTTTGGCAAAAGTGGGCATTTTTCCCATTTGGTCTTGTCAACTTGATCGGTTGGCAAGAGCAAACAGGACAAATTCCCACTTTCGTAAAAAAAAATGTGGGCTATGGGGGAACATGTGATCTGTGATGCCAGGCCTGCATGGGGTAGCAGGGCAGGGCTCGGGTGAGCAGTTCAGGCCAGTCCGTGTTGGGAGAAGCTCTTGGGTTAGCCCCTTTGGGACATATGATCACCCTAATGATGGTGGTGGTGGTGGTATTGAAAATGGTACTGCAGTGCTCATGGTGGTACCCATTGGCACCCAAGTATTTGTAATTGTAAGGTTTTTTTATAATTAGATTTTTCTATCTCTGCCCTAATCCTATTATGTGATAAATCAATTGCTTAGAAGCCCTGCTTTTCTTGGGTTCTAACTGATCAGAAACCCAAGATTCTTTTAACACTCTAGACGTCAAACCTAACAGTCATTTCCACTCGGCTATGAAAATACACCACACAGCCTTCCAGTAAATGGGCCAACCTAATTCACACACACACTCATGAGAACAGCCTGTTCATCTACAAAATATTTGCATTTGGGGGACTAATTCAGCAAATATGGTATCAAAAGTCATTTTGCTGGGAATACCTAACTTGCTATAACATCCATTTAATTTGAACTTTAAAGGCAAAGGGAAATGAATGTTTCCAATTCTGTTTATTATTCCTTATATGGTGAATATTAGATAACTTGTGTTATTTATAGCCCATAGTTTGAGAAGGGGGGGAGTTCAGGAAGGAAGAAGGGGCTATGAGCAAGAAGAGGCTGCATTTTTTGCAGCCCAGCTCAAGAACCAGGAACTAAACTGTACTCTTCAAGAGCAGCTGGATTTATTCATATACCCCATAGCACCCTGAATCATAAGTTTGGCATTTGAAATGTATGTGGTTTTATTGCTATAACTGTACTATAAGATATTTAAAAGGTTATTCTAAAGAATATGATCAGAGCCAATGAATGTTGATCTGAAAGTTTTTGCACCAGCAGCTTAGTCTTAAATGTCCATATCTAGTGACTTTCACAAAAATTTTACATGTTCTTATCGCATAACAATAAATGATAATAAATACTTAATAATTAATAATATTAAATAAATGTCCCTGGAATTAGCACTGAATTTAGAGCTGGAGAAGATATAAGAACATCCAGCACATCTACCTGCCACCATAGTATTTTTCCTTGTATTGTATTTTCTGTTCTTTATTTATTTGTATGGATTGTGGTAGCACTTACAGGCCTCCATGGAGATTGGGGGCCCTGTTACGTTAAGTGCCCTACAGACACAGAGCTCTGTGATTAGGGACAGCACCTGTCCCAAAGGTTTCCAGTCTAACTAGACAAGACAGGCGAAGGGCAGGAAGGGAAACAGAAGTACAGAGAGGGAAGTGACTTCTGCAAGGTCAGATCAGTGACAAAGAGTACAGAACCCAAGGTATCTTTTTTTCAGTCTAAATAAATGTCTCAAGCAATGGGCACATTTCTCTTGCGAGACTACATCACAGCCAGTTAGAGCTCCTCACTAGAAAATTGTACTGATATTCAGCCTAATTTTCTTTTAATTAAATATCATCCCATTGCTTCTAGTTCAAATCCTTTATACTGCCCTAAATACATCTTTTCCCTCCTCAGTGACTGTACCATGTATCATAATTAACAGAGCTCTCCCATAGCCCTGGCATTCACATAGTAGTCATGACTTGGCTATCCTACCTTATTGCCAAACTAGAGAGCTGATGAAGTGGAATTCATCCCAGTACTCCATAGTTTATCTCAGTCCAAACACTCAGAATATAAAGTTGTTGTTCTGCCGTGCTAAGGAACCGAACGTTATTTGAATACGTTTTTTAAAACTATGAAACAGGTAATTTTACTTGAAGAAAATCACTTCTATAAACCTCTACATTACTGTGTTTAGGGATGATAAGTTTGTATAATTTTTGGTGGTGCCCAAAATGGGTCTAACTCCCAAACGCACACACATACACACACACACACACACACCTGCCTAAGGCTTAATGTGCAGTGTAGACATACCGTAAGAGTACCAGAAAGTTCTACTCCATTATCTTCCTAAAAGTCAGCTATTTCCTGCTTAATGAGGTTTAACTGAATAACAATGACAAAGAATTGTTCCATGCAATGGCAAAGTTATACAGAAGATCGCCGGTCATTTCCAAGACTGATACTACGCCTGAAGAAAAAGTAACTAGGGCATTTAATTTAAAGGGAGTCTTTAGTTGTGGATAAAAATTGTTTACAGGTGTTGGTGACCAATTTCCCCTTGTTCTGCCTGTCAGAATATTGTTTGTAGTGGCCTCATTGTCTTATTAATCTGAACGCAACACAGTTCAAAAGGAAAGGTGGAAGATGGTACTTTCTTCTGGTGCATGGTAGTCATGGAGGAGTGTAAGGTTTCAGAGATTGTAAACCATTTCTTCTGCACTGGGATATTGACTGAATGTGGATAGAATCCAGTAACTATAGCTGTGCCAACAATATCACTTCACAGAGTTCTGTGGGGGGAAAAAAAACCCCTGTCTACACTATGTTGGTATCTGAAGCCACGTGGAGAGCTATCTTGAGAACTCATTCAGCTAATGTATAAAATGTAGCATAACATCCCTGCAGGATCAGTGCCCTGCTGGAGTGAGAACTGGTTGCAAAACACACTACATGATCTTCCCGTGGCTGTTGTTTTAAGCCTTTCAAATACCAGGCATTGTATAAGCCAAAGTCAGGATTTTATTAAAAAACAAACTCACTCCAGAGTCAAGATACAATGCAGCAGCCTTTGAGCTGAGTTACCCTTATCACTGGGAGTTTTACAAAGGTGTGCTGTATGTGAATTTAGTTTACATAAGGTTCTTTAAAACCAGAACATCATGTTATTTCTGCTGTGCACTGTAAAATCAGGAGAGATATGTAGCAGCAATAAATCAATTATTTCTTGCAAATTAGAGCAGGATAGCATTGGCTAGCAGAAGTTTTCCATATGGTCAGGATGAAAGACATGGAATTTCTAGATAACTTTAGTAAATGGATTACAGTGTAGGGGTAGACAGAGGAATGTCACCTGCATGTGAAGAAACAGGCATCAGCTAGCATTGAGCATCATGCTAATGAGGGGTGGTTTCACCTGTTGAATGTTGGGAATTAAACAGAGGATGAAGGAAAATCAGCAAGGGAGTACATGTTGTTTAAAATGTTGAATAAGGAATAATCACTGGGTGGGGAAAGGAGATAATAAATTAATATTAGGATAATTTTTAAACGTAGAGGCCAAAAACTATTTTTCCTGTAAAAATCCATTCTACACAGTAAATACAGGGGAAAGAGGAAGAATAGTGCAAAGCAGAAAGAAGAAAATGGGAGGAAATGAAATTATTACATTAAATCCAAAACATTCCAGGGAGAGTCCACATCGAACTCAGCAGAAGTCCAAATGGTGATTCAAATTCATATGCTGTGCCTCCAAATATGTATAGTCGTTGATCTGTTTTGCCCTTCTCTTCTTGTGCAAATAAGAGCTCTAGATCTTCAGAGGCAGTGGGAATTATTCACTTAGCATGTTTCAAGGCCTTTTATCTAATTTGTAGTGCTCGCCGCCGTATGGTCTTACCACCCATCCTACAATGATTCAAAGCCCTTCCCAGTTGTGGCTAGTTTAAATCAGAAAACCTCCCAGACCTAGTTTGATTTTCTTAAACATTTAGGTCCTAATCCTGCAGGTCCTTCAGGAAAAACTCCCCAAAGTTCATAGATCTTTTGCCTGCAGGAAAAGAAGCAAAACTGTCTAGTAGACTGGGGGTGAGCCAGTAGCTCCTTAGTTTTAGCACCACCTGTTCAACTGCTTTGCCAAGTAGCCTAGGCCAACTCATTGTACCTCTTTGTTACTCAGTTTCCCCTTTAACAAAATCTAATTCTTACGTATCTCATGGGGTGGAGGTTATGTTAGTTAGTTAAGACTTAACATTGGCCAGTTAATATGTGTAGAAAATATTGACAATATAAAGAAAATGTTCTGAACAGCAGACCGAATCATGTCAGTATCTCCAATGAAGTGATCAAGAGAATCTAAACACATGAGTAAGGGGATACAGGATTAGCCCCAAAAAGCAGCCAGAGTTTTCCTGGTTCAGAGTATGTATCTTCAGCTTTGGCTTAATGGGGTCATTGCATGAGGATATACATTTCACAGGTTTTAAGTCCAGAAGGGACCATTCTGATCATCTAGTCTCACCTTCTGCATAACACAAACCAAAGAGTCTCACCCAGTAACTCCTGCAATGAACGGAATCATTCCACAAATGTTGCTTTGTATGGGCCCAAAGAAAGAATGCTTCCTTTGGGCTCATACAAAGCCAATTCCTATTTCATGGGAAGCAATATGGCAAAAAATGATTACTCCCTACCTCAGTTATGAATGTATCAATATTTATATTGGGCAGAAAGTATTGTTATTGACCCAAAACTCCTACTCATTGAAATTCTCCAGCACCTTCAATTTTCACCAAACTTCAGATGATACCGTATCTCATGGTACCATTGCCAGCTATGGGAGAATGAGCTGGTTTCTTTTCTGGTTCATGCTTCATCAGCAGAATTGTTAAATTCAGTTTGTAAAATTTATGTTCCTCATAATGAAGCAAGAGCCAAGAACACAGCCCCAGACTAAATGTATTTAGGTGCCAAACTCTCATTGATTTCAATGGGAGTTAGGTGCTTATGCACCTTTAAGGCTCTGGACCACACATCATGGGTTGAATGTGCAGTGCTGGCTCTCATTAAAACTATCTATTTTGTTTCCTAGAAATCAGAGCAAATTTGATCCGTATGTCATAGGAAGTTATATAGATGGGGAGCCTCATAGTGCCTTTTTGAGAGTCCTTAAATTTCAGGTATATTTTGAAAGAAATATGCAATACAGAAATGGTGAAGGAAACCAGGCATCTCTAGGGTAAGTAGGGCTAGGGAAATCCAAAGAGCAAAGAGAGAGAGAAAAAGTAGATTATTCTAATTTTCTCCCTGCAAATGAAAAGGGTAGGTGATACCAGGTGAAACTGGGAATTAGATTCCTCAGGGCAGATGGATTGGAAATAAACCTACAGGCCAAACTAAAAATGGTTATCGCAGTGAAGTTATGGGCTCTTCGAGCTGCCAAGACAAACAGGATGGTATGCAACTCAAAGTGGTAAAGGTTACATGCATGGAAAATAGAGCTGTCCCTGAGGACTAACTAATATAATGCAATTTTTATTATAATTTTAAGAGAGCTTTGAGAATACCAAGAGCACGTCAGACAACCTCCTTTGACTTCACTGAAGATTAAAGCCTTAAAAGTTATTTTAAGGGCTGCTCAAACCTGGAAATTGTTGCAATATACACTGGGTAAGGACAGCTTAGGTTGTTTCTGAACATTAACATTGCTTTAGTAATTAGCAAGAATTCTTTGAGGATATTGCTGTGCTAAAAATACTGGGCACTTCAATAAGTCTGGTCTTATTTCATAGTGGGGCCATATGTAATGTCTGGGAAGAGTTTCCTATCTATTTCTAAGCAAAGCGTAATCTGTTCTGGATTTTCAATAGTAGTTCACTGTGATTTTTGGGTATCTTGTCTCAGCATCCATATGAATTTGACACTCTGGGTTATATTCAAGCCTCACTGTGAGTATCTTTATTTATCTTGCATAAGGGCTGCACAGGTCATGAGATGCCTGATTTTGAAAGAACTCATGCTCAGGTTGGCAAATATATATATATATATATATATATATATATATATATATATATATCTTTAGCTATTTTGCTAACACTTTCAAATTATCCTCATAGATGCAGAAGGCCTGCTGTATAACCTTGCCTTTACACTTAGAACTGTCGTTCATCAGGATTTACTGTAGGTTCACTTTTGGGAGTAATTTCCATTAGAAAAGAAATGAAGGAATTTAGGTGGCAGCCCCAGTTTCCCCCATGATCTCGGCCCCCTTATCGCTGGCACAGCCACTTCTTCCCTCCTGGAGAGGAAGTTTTGTCTAACGGTTAAAGACAGGGAGTAAGGACCTCCTGGACTCCATTCCCAGGTTTGCTATTGAGTTGCTGTGTAATTTCAGGCAAGTCATTTAGGACCTGATCCTGACCCTTAGAAGTCAATGAAACTTTGCCATTGACCTCACTGGGAGCAGGATCCAGCCCTTACTCTCTCTTTGCCTTAGTGTCCCCATCCTGCAAGATACTGAGCACACTTGCACTCATGCAGCAAGGCCTTAAGCCCAGGCTTAGTTTTAAGCACACAAATAGAATTACTGAAGTTGTTGCTTAGTGCATTGCTGCACCCGGGTCAGAGCACTCAGCCCTTTGCAGGGCTAAATGATAAATTGGGGGGAGGGGTGGGTAGAAATACTTAGCTAATCTCCATGGGATGTTGCCAAGCTTACAAGCTACCTAAGTAGGGGGAATAGTTCAGTGGGTTAAGCATCAACCTTCTAAACTTAGGGTTGTGAGTTCAATCCTCAAGAGGATGATATAGGGTGAAAATCTGTTAGATGATTTAATTGGGGATTAGTCTTGCTTTGAGCAGGGGGTTGGACTAGATGAGGCCCCTTCCAACTCTGATATCTTATGAAATGCAGAGTATGAGATGTTGTTAGTGTCATTATTATTAGGATCTATTTAGGGAAGTTATTTCTGCAAGAGCAGAAAACCACTCTAGTTTGAGCAGTCTGTAGCAGAGACTAGGGAGTGGTAAAAGGATTTCAGTGGGTAACAGGCTGTTTTAATTACTTGGGACTAGAGAAATGGGAAGGAAGAACCCTACCAAAGGGCATTTGTGCAGAATTGGCTTCTCTGCTTCTTTCTCTAATATTTTTATTTTAGAATAATGGAAAATTGGATATTTTTGCTAGGAGGAAATGCATTGGTGAGATTCTACTGGACTTCTAAGAGCCCACAATGTTTGCTACTAGTTGTAATTCTCCATTTTGAGACAGCTAGCGGGGGGAGGGGGGGGGGTGTCAATTGGCCAAAACCAGTGGGGTGGGGCTAAGAATCAATAAGGCTTGCTTCAGCTGTTGAGGACTTGCTCTAGGGTAGGAGTTTAGTTTAGGTAGGAGGCTGCTTTGGGCCTGGGCCAGTCCAGGTTGGGAGTTTGCTGTAGTTAGGAGCTTATTCTAGTCTGTAAGTATGGTGTGGCCTCGGAGCCCAGTCTAGGTTAGAAGTTTTATATAGCTCCTAATGTTACTCTAAACTGAGTTTAGTTTAGCTCAGGGGAAAGAGCATGTTACTGTTTTAGGAGCTCATTCCTGTCCTTGGAGCTGGCAGACTTCAGTTAAGGGTTTTAGTTAGAACTCCCCCTTTATAAAGTCCCTTATTAAAAGGTAGAGAAACCTATCTTATGAAGCTGCTATTTGGAGTTTTGGAAGTTAAAATTAGGGTCTGTCTTCTGGGATTTTCAATGAAGTCATTTATTTTTCTATATTTGAATGGACTTCTCAACTCTTCTGCTTGTTTTGCCTTTACTGCATTTATGAGTCTAGAACCCACAGCTGAAAATTTAGTGTGACAGGTATACATGACTAAACAAAAGGAAGCTCTCTGGGTCAGCTTTCTTGTTCACTACTGTATGTGGCTGAGAGCACAATAGAGCCCTGTGGAGCTGAGAAAATTATGGGGAGAATTATTATGTAAATATTTTATCACAAGTTTCAATGGAATTATATATATATTCATGAGAATTCACTGATCGTATATCAGGCCTGCTAAGCTAGGTGAGGAGGAAATTTTCAATTTATTTGAAAACTGCCATGAAATTAACTGAATAAACTACTGGATGAAGATTTGACTCACTCTTGTTGACAAGTATGTGATACCTTCGTATTTTAGGCTTGCGTGTAACGAGAAATGAGGGGAAAATGGAGAAAAGAACAGGAAAGCGTACTGGACTGCAATTTTTGTTAATGTAGGCCATGGATATCTGTCCAAGAGTCCACTTTCTCCTTTTTATCATTATAAAAGATTTGTATGATGGAGCTGAGAGCAAGATGCCATAGTTAAGAGCTAAAAGATACGCTATCTCTAGGACAACTGAAGGAGGTAGATCATTAAGTGCCAGAGTCAGAGACTGGATGGAGGTGGATTGACACCAGCTGAAGTTCTGGGGTGGTTGTGCTTAATATGGGTGAAAGGCACAAACGTGCTAATTTACAATAAAATCTTGAGAGCCTTATGCATTTTATGTGAGGATTTCTCTCCTCATTTGGAATGAGTATTTTGTGGCCATATAAAAAGCTGAAATAATCAGATACTCTAGTTACACAAGAATCCTAGCTCAGTGGAGGTGGGGAGAGGCATTCACAAAGAAAATCTGATCTGACAACTCCATTGATGAGCTGTAGTCAACAAGACTTCTTGAGGTCTATCCAACCCCCAACACTTCTATGATTCTAAGTGCACCATACAGCTCCAACCAACAGACATGAACAAGCAAAGAGCACCTTCCCCAGTCTTTGAGTGGAGGTAGGATTAGGCCACATTAATAGCTCTTACTAGGAGAAGTCTTAAGCATCCAGATGTGGCTGCTTGACACTCACTGTAGAGTCATAGTGTGAGAGTTGCAGTTCTCAGAGGAATTGCTTCATGCATGTTATCCACTGGTAATTTTCTAGTCAACCCAGGATAGGCCAATAATACTTCCCTCTCCCCCTGATTAGGAGTAAACATTTTTGAATGGACTTTCTAAACATTCTCCTTTTCTTGCCACTGCATTGATTGATACTGCAATGCATAGGGTGTTAAACTGTTTGGTATGTTCAATAAACTTTGCTTACTGATTTTGATGCATCAACAAAGAGAAATAGAAAATATTTCCATCTAGTCTACTCAAAAGTGCCCAGTGAACTCTCTGTCCTGAGATTTGTGATTATAGAAATTTCCTGTGTGTCAATCTAGCTATCGATAGCTGCTAAATAAAAAGTATTGCAGCATACTGGCCAAAAAAAGAGACATTAGGGATTATTTTGGGGTTTAAAAAAAATCCTCTCTCCAAGTCTTCATGATCTCACCTTAATGCACAGCTGCAGTGTGTAAGGAAAATAGGATGCAGGGTTGCCATGTTAGATGAACTGAATATAAAACAAAACAGACAAACCCATTGCTATATATTGCACTGGTTAGACTTCACCATTTTGAGCAAGGTGACTAGTTGTCGCTGGCTTGTTCAGGGCATTCCCCATAACTGGGCTGTTTTGTATGTTTATGCTGGGGTGGTAACGTCACTTTTTTCTCTCACTGTGTCACCTCCTTCCCTTGGGCTGACAAGTGATTCAGACGCCTGCATTGAGAATGTAAATCAAACACATGGGACATAAAGCAGGGTTTCAAAGTTGTCCATTAACCAGGGCGGAAAGGGTGGTGCAGCAAAAACAAACATTTCCAAGTTCAAGTCTGAAACCATAGAGTGTGCTGAAAAATATTCCTCCTTGTCCATTGCTAGATAGCTTCAGGGTGAGCCCTTTCCTCGGGGTAGAAAATATTTAGTGGCTCCAGGACTTCCCAACCCAAGGAACTGTGACCCCAAATCAAGTCTGACACCAGACTTCAAAGACAGAAAGAAGGTGCACATTAAAGAGTTTTGGCTTTTTCTCATTAGCATTTGGTGACCTCAGTCAAGTGTTTAACATTTCTTTACAGTGGGTTCTTGATTTCCTGCAAAAATTCAAAGTTGAGGCAGGCTTCATCTAATTTCTACCGTGTAGTGATGCCAAGTTAACTGGCCACTATTATGAAAGATTAATGGCTAAAGGCAAGGTTGGGAGACTCAGGGCTTCTTCTGGCTGACTGTCTTCAACTCGGATTGACTCCAGTGGGAGTTGAGGACACTCAGTACCTCACAAGAGTAAACCATGTGGGCCCAATCCTCCAGGCTGCACTCAGCCAAACATTCTCATGAAAGCAGTGGAAATTTTACCTAAATAAAGATCAGAGCCTGGCCCTGAATCCCAGGGAAGTTTCAGTAGAATTGATTGGGATTAAAAGATTTCTAATGGGCAGGAAAGCACCCCTGGTCAGTTTGAATACCTAATCGTATTTCCTTGTTAATCATCCAGGCTGTCAAAATGAAATCTAAAAGCAATTGGGTCCCCATGGCATCCTTCAAAATCATTTCTGAGAGGCTTCCCCTAAAATCAGATTTACATATGTTACCTCAGATTGTTCTGTAGTCACCACCTGTGTTATCACCTGCTGGGGCCAGGGGCGGCTCTAAGGAGTTTGCTGCCCCGAGCATGGAAGTTCTGCGGCATGCGTGCAGGTGGTCCGGCATACCGCAGCTTTGGCAGCATTTCTGCGGGAGGTCCACGGGTCCAGGGATACCAGTAAGTGGATTTGAAAGTGCCCAAAGGTTCAGTTAAGCACACTAGAGTTTAGATATTTACCAGAGCCTTCCCTGTGAGATTGGTGGGATCCCTGGTTGTGGCCAAGCAGGAACTGTCACTTTTACTCCCAGTCCTGACTAGAGCCAGGAAACCCAGAAACTTACTTTTTTTAGACGAGTCTTTTGAGTGACTTTAGTGCTGGCAGAAGACGGCGAAAGAGAGAGCCTTGGAAAAATGACATTCATTCATTTCCTGAACAAGAACCACATGGGTAGCATAAGCTTCCCTCCTCTGGCCTACCATTACGCAGCATCTGTGACCTGTAGAGGAACCTCTTTTTTGTGTGCGGGAGAGTAGTTTCTTGTAAACTTTTCTGGTCCTTGGCCTCTCTGCTGAGATGGTTAGGAACTAGATTGTGATCACCAATTCACTAGAGAGGCAGTGCTGTCCACTAGACAGAGCCCTGGATTGGGTCTGAAGCGACCTGGGTTTTGTTCCTGGCCTTGCCACTGGGCTGCTGGGTCACCATGGACAAGTTATTTAAGTGTTCTGTGCCTCAGTTTCCCCATATTTAAAATAATGTCTGCTTTGGAAAGTGCTTTGAGATCTATAGATGAAAAGTGTGAGGGGCTGTTATTTCATGGGAGCCAACCATCAGCTGCAACAAACATTCACTTGCTAATAGCCTGGGCCATTTTCAAACAGGCTGGCTGTATTGTTCATCTCCTTGAACACTGGGAAACTTGGTCCTAAAACATATAGGATTATAATGATCAAGTAGCCTTTCTGTAAACAGTTCTGTGGCAAATTAGGCTGTATCTAAAGAACAAGTTAAAGGCAGCTTAGTGGAGCAGTGATGGGGATATTACTGCCTGATCCCCTTTTTTCATTAAACAGCTGAATTTAACTCTCTTTATTTTTAGAATAACCATGCTGAGCTTTAAAATTGCCTTGCTCATAACATAGCATTTAAATGATTTGCTCTAACTCATTATTTTGCATTTGAAAGTTGCTACTAGCTGGTAAAAAAAAATAATTCCATTCTCTTGCTTAGCAAATTGCAATCCTCAATCTGCAGCTTCAAAAACATGTTGCCATGGAAATGATGATTGTGCTGTCATAAATAAAAGTACAGTGGGGGCACTGGGGTCTGCAGCATAAACAAGGACAGAGATACTAAGGAGGAAAATACCAGAATGGTATAAACATATAGAAGGATCATTTTAGTGGGTTTCTATTTTCGATCATTATCCTCCAGGCTGCTGAACAGGAGCATCTCATTATAAGCTTGGCACAAATAACAAAACTCCTTGAAAAAAAAAATAAAGTCTTGGCTATTCCTATCAATAAAAACTGAGACTAGAAGAAAACAATATTGTGACCAGGCTGACACTATCTGTGTTGAATCAGATCTGTATTTCTCACTGCAACGCGTTCAACAAATACGGAGGTCTACCAGTATGGTTATACAGGGCCAGTTCTAGAGCACTTGTGACCATAATACTTGTGTGCTCCTGTGATGTCTAAGCCCTTCAGCACCAGGACACGTGAAGTACAGCTGGGGTATTAGTCTGACCTACAAAAATCAACTACCATGTTTCCTGCTGCCCTCTCAAACAAGCAACTGCAGCACTGGTCCAAGAAGATGGCTGACCTGCTTGCTTAACTGACCACACCCATTAGATGGAATAAGTGTTACGAGAACAGAGGGGAATTGGGTCCAAAGGAGCTGGCCAAAAAAGAAAGACCCCAAATAAGCAGGATGGAGCTCAGGGCAGCATGAAATGCCCTTAGGCTAGCGCTACATTTACAGAGGCATGTACATTGCATGCCCCCTAGCCGAGGGTAAAAAGCACCGTAGATGGTGAGGTGCTGCTTAGGCAAGCAGAGTAAAGACACACCAGAACTTTAGGGCATGTGCCTTAAGGGCACATGCCCCCGTAGTGACTCCCACGTGGACACTGCTACTTTTAGCAGCGTAGTGTCCCGTGGCCTCCCGCAGCCAGAGCCTTTCACTGCTGCATGCAGTTACACAGCACAGTGGGGACACAGCCTGCCTTTCATTGCGGTGTGTGCCACACGTACCGTACTCACCACCGCCAGCACAGATGAGACCTGAGAGACTTGGCGCCATCATAGTATACACAGGAAGAATGATCTGGTGGATTCAAAATGTCTGGGTTCAGTTTTCACTGCCTCAGACTTTCTGTGATCTTGGGGAAGTCAATTAATTTCTCTGTGTCTCAGTTCCCAATCTGTAAAATGGAGATGACAATCCTCCCCAGCTCCCATTAATTGTCTTAGCTATTTAGAGCATAAGCTCTTTAGGCCATCGACTGCCTCTGTGTGTTTATACAGCACCTTGCACAATGGGGCCCTACTCCCAGTTGAGGCCTGCTGGTGCTATTATCGTACAAATAACAATAACATTACTCCTATGTTAATTGGAGAAGTAACTGAGAGGAATACAAGAGACAGGTATTGTCAGGGGCATGCACAAAATGGGACAGGCAGGGGCACAGAACTCCTCTGGCCCCAGGACCACAGCGGGGAGAGCAAGTTCCTCTGGAGCCGGGGTTGCAGCAGGGACACAGAACGTGCACCTCCAAAGCCGTCAAATTTTTATTCCTGCACATGCCCCTGAGCACTCTGCATGATCCCGTTAAAGCCGATGGTGCAGCCTCTATGCGGGGACAAGGTCTCTGCTTTCAGATCCAGTTCCAGGTTTGGGGGAGGGCTTTAGGTCCCGATTCTGCAAGCACTGATGCATGTGCTTCCCTTTCAGTGCATGAGTAGTCCCATTGACTTCAGCAGAATTATTTACTATAATTATTATTAAACAACTGATTGTATTGTGGTAGAGTCCAGAAGCCCTCATCATAGACCAGGCCTCCTCTGTGCGAGGCACTGTGCAAACACAAAACAAAGAGAGGGTCCCAAGCTCAAAGAGCTTCCTATCAAAGTATGGACGTGCATAAAATTAAGTACATACACAACCATTAGGTGGATCGGGATCTTAATCTGGAACTGAGCCAGTGTGGAAAAAATAAATTTGAGACCTACAGTGGAGAGGGTGTTTGGCACTCACGCCAAAGGGACTTCTGGGGGGAGGGTGGGCTATTCAGTTATGGTGGGTTTTCATTTTTCAGTGGTCTGCTCAGTGAGATTAAATGGGTGCTACATGAGCAGTGGGTTTTATGTGTCAAGGATACACACCCTTCTCCTTGTATTGGAATATCTGTACAGGGACCTAGTGCTTGGAGTCTCATTTCAAATAACTCTAAAGAAATAGCAAATGCAGACCTGACTTGTTCACCCTACCTAGTGATTCCTAGTCTGGCCAAAATGTGGAAATAATATTTCCTGAGATGCTGGAATTCATAAGCCTTTTAAAGATCCTGGGTAACACTGCATATTAAAAAGATTATTCATTTACTCCTTGGAGAAAAAGTACGGTACCAGCTGTATCACTTCTCCTTTGCTGAGTGACAGCACTGGTGATGTTTCCACTGGGAAGCCGCCTGCCTGCTGTTTTTGCTACAGGTGAGGCCCATAGCTATAGAACAAGCAAAGAGGAGCTGAAAGGGAGAAAAGATTAGTGAGGAGAAGAAACGAAAGAGAATTTGAAGGTGTAAGTGCCAAGGTAACAAAAAAAAAGTGTTTGTGCATTTTGTTTTCTACAAGAAAACAGACTCAAATTTTCTGTCTGATGGGCTTTTTTCCTTTTGTTGTTGTTGTGTGTGGGGATAAGACAGCACCCTCAGCTAAGTACTTAGAAGCTCAGATTTCAGACTATTATGATGCTACCTTCCTTCTCCAGTCCACCAAAGGATCATCCAGCAAAAAATAGAGAAGAGAAGACCTACAAGGCCTAAATTAAAGATACATGAATGAAAAAGCTTAAAGAAAAGAAAGCCTAGCCCTATTGCCCTTGATTGTTCCTTGAAGGGATATACAAATAGCTCAAAACACAAAGGTGTTCTCCTTTGCACTTCACCTCAGCACTTGCAGAAAGGGAAATGTGCTGGATATCAGACTGGTTCCACGTACTTACTGTCAGATTGTCTGCAGGGCTGCTGGCCACAGCTTTGAAGAAACCAGAAGCTTCCTAGCTTTGTGGCTGGAGTTTTGGGATCTTTACAGTGGTGGTTTGTTTATGGGTGGGGATGATGGAAAAATTGGGCTCAAAGGCTACCAAGACTATGGGTAAAGCAAAAAATTCCTACTGCCACATTAATCAAAGGGAAGTGGAGAGGAAAGTCTCATGTCTAGATCCTTCATGCCCTGCCCTGCCAAAAAAAAAAAAAAAAAATTGTACGTACATCAGCCAATCAATATGTAAGCAAATGCATAGCCGTTCTTAAAAATAAACTTGAAAGTAGACTCTGCTGTTGCACTTTAGCTGATGGGATACAGAGCCAGTTCCTTGACTGACAGGGATTTCATATTTGAAAGCCATTTTAAAGGAACATATCGAATTTAATTTTATTTCAGCCATACCTGATGCATTAGCTGAAAGTTAGCATTAGAGATTTGCTTTTGTATCTGATCTTAACAGATCATAGTGTTCCCTCTCCCTCTTCTTGTTTGTTAGAAAAGTAAGTGCCTCTGAGCTAGAAACAATGAATCAGAAATAAATAACATTAAAGCAGTCTAAAATGTATGTTTACAAAGCATCTTCACTAAGCAGACAGAAGAATTATGTAATGTGACAAAGTTCCTCCTCTGCCTTGGTGGGTCCTGCGCTTTTTGGCGGATTTGCTTGCCTCAGAGGTTCACAGCAGCCCTCAGTTTGGCTGCTTCTGCTAGAGGCTCAAACCTGCCGTTCACTCACTGGCCAGCATGGGGGAAACAGAGAAAGGAGAACGATCTCCACAGTCTCTGTTGTCCCACCTACTGTATTGGGGACAGGCCAAATCCCATTCCAAATTCCTTCTTGTATTGCTCACAGACCAGGTCAACTTCTGTTGTGTCCAGTCAGGAGTTGGAGGGATGGGGGAACCCAGGCTCACCCTCTACATCGGGTTCCAGCCCGGGGCTCTGTGGATAGCAGCTGTCTACAGTGTCTCCTGTACCAGCTGTGTGACAGCTTCAATTCCCTGAGCTACTTCCCTATGGCCTCCCTCCAGCACCTTCTTCATCCTCACCACAGGATCTTCCTCCTGAAGCCTGATTACACTTGTATTCCTCAGTCCTCCAGCAGCACACTTTCTCACTCCCTTCTCCTTGCATGCCCTCCACTAACTGATGGGAGGTTCTTTTTAAACCAGGTGTCCTGATTAGTCTGCCTATAATTGATTCTAGTATGTTCTTAATTTGCTCCAGGTGCCTTAATTAGCTTGCCTGTCCTAATTGGTTCTAGCAGGTTTGTGATTGGTCTAGAGCAGCCCCTACTCTGGTCATGCCGGGAACAGAAAATTATTCATTCAGTGGCCGGTATATTTGCCTTCGACCAGAGTCCTGTACCCCACTGATCTGGGTTTGTTACAGTAAACACAGAAAAAGTGGCCATTTAGAGCTCCAGTGGAAAACAACTCTGTTTATTTAACCAGTTTATACAAAGATGTTAACATGTTGTTAGGGAAGCATGAGAATTCATGCATTTAAGTGACCTCCCTCATTGAAACCAGCCACGTGTACAATGTAGAAATACAGTCCCTTCCAAGCTTAAGGTGTCTTTCACCATCAAAGCCAGCTTTGCTGTTTAAAACACCAACACTTTTAGGGACATAGTTACTATTCTTTTTTGCAGAAACCACCTTAGGTGGGTATTTAAGAAGCTTGGTCTAGAAACACTTTAGCCCTAGAATATTAAGGATCCATTTTTTTTGTAATAGGGCCTGACAAGTTCAAGTTTGAGCATTGTTTAAAACAACAAAACATTTATGATTTTAAGACAGTATCCCAGTAACGACCAAGCTGAAAAGAGAGAGAGAACTTTAAGCAAGAAACTTATTTAGACATCATGGAATAAAAAGGTGTCCCTGGGTTCACTTTAGCAACAAATAAAATGTGGCACTCTTGTTTTTCTCTTTTACCCTCAGTGTATCTCCCAGTGTTCATCCATGCATGGAGAAATGTATATAATAAGAATAATTTTTAGCTCTGGTATCATACTTATTATCAATAGCTCTCAAAGTGCTTTACAAAGGCAGTCCATACCATTAACCCCATTTTACAGATGGAAACTGAGGCACAAAGAAGCAACTAGACTTACTCAGGATCACCCATCAGGCTAGTGGCAGAAGTAGGAATAGGACTGAGATCTTCTGGGGCCCAGTCCTCTATCCTCTATCTTTGTTTAATTTACCTCCTTTTCTTGCAGTTGTAGACCTATCATCTGTAAAACATGCTCCGGAAGAAATGTGTTTGCGTGTATTATACTGTTTCATTTAAATAAAGCAGCAAATACACTTTCTTGGTTAGAAGAAACTTTTTTTTCTTTCTGCAGAAACGCTACTGATCAGTTTAGATTTGCACAAAATTAAATGGCTCTATTACGCAAGCAGTTATTGCCTGGCTTTTACAAAGCGTTTTAGTTCTGATCTTCATGGCAAAGAAACATGAAAGTGTTATACCGCGGGATAATTATATAACACTGGATGGATCCTGGTGCTACTCTGTTGTTCAAAACATTTCATTAGCATTATGGAATGACCTCTGAATGCTTATTAAAAGGAAATCATTAACCTGCACTTCTCATACCTTTGCTATGTTCACTATGTAAGAAGCAAAATATTAATCACAAGAGATGATTCTTATCGGCCAGAGTCCTGAAAAAAACAGATCTTTGAAATCATCATGTGTTGCTGCTTAAATAATCATTAGCAACTATGATAAAGTATACTTACTCACAGAAAGTACTTTTTTTTTTTACTTTACCATGACCTAAGATGCCACTATCTGCACCTGGGTTTCTGCCACCCTGACAAACTGGAAAATGTCCATCCATACTCAGTCAGTGAAGAATAGAGGTTCAAAGGAGGACACTGTACAAATACAGGCATGTGTGATGCCCCTTTCTGCAGACAGCAATGGGTAATTACAACTGCCCGTTTATGCATCCTTATTGGTTGCCAAGGTCTGCAACTTGAAGGCAGGAGAGTGAAGCTGTATTTCCAGCTACGACACTGACTCCCACTGTAACTATGCAAGTCACTTGTCCTCTCTCTGCCTCTGTTTCCAAATAAAAATAATACCGCCCTCACTGGGACATTGCCAGGCTAAATTCATTAACATTTGCAATGAGCTTTGGAGGTCATCAGAGAGGAGGTGCTGTTTCGAAGTAATATTGTTATAGTTATCTAGTTTCAGGTGGCATGAGTGTGTGCACGCCCGTTGGCTTGCCTTTGATAATTCAGCCATAAATGGATTGCTACTGGTGATACTGTGCTGTCCTGGATCTAGTTGGCTGACGGTCTGTGGAGCCTGAGTCAAAACCCCATGAACTCAATGAAAAATCTCCCACTGACGTCACTGGACTTTGGATCAGGCCCTATGGGCCAGACTCCAATGGGAGTTAGGTGCTTCAATATTTTTGAGGATCTGGCCCTACGTACTCAGATTTCATCCATATTTCTCATATAAAATGAAGGCTTTTCAGTGGGCAATGTGGTCCATGGGTTAGGGCACTGCACTAGGAGTCACAGGCCATATCTGTCTATGGCCCTTACATAGACCTCATTACCATATATTACTATAGTATCTGAGCACCTCACAATCTTTACTGTATTTAGCCTCACAAGACCCCGGGAGTTAAGGCACTACTGTTATCCCCATTTTACAGATGGGGACCTGAGGCAGAGACTAAGGGTTGAATCCATAAAGAGTTTTAGGGTTACAAAACTGAACATCATGGCCAGAGCCAGTGTAAGGTATTGTTCCACCCTAGGCGGCAAGCACAGAGAGGGGCACTGGAGTCCACAGTCCTAGTGTCCGCCGAATTGCCACCAACAGGCAGTCAACTTGTTAAGCTGCCAGTGAATTCTCAGCAGCAATACAGTGGCAGTTCAACACACTGTGTGCATTTCGGCAGAAATTCGGCATATGCTAGGATGCTTGATGGCCCGTTGACCTGTTGTCGAATTGCCGCCGATGGGGGCAAAAAGTCGCCCTCCAAATTCGGGCACCCTAGGCAACCGCCTAGGTCACCTAATGGGTAGCGCCGCCCCTGATCATGGCTCCTCACTTTTAGGCACCAAGAAAATCACAGGAACAGCAATGTGATCCAGAAAGCTGAGTTCAGCACCTGGGTTCCGTATGCAATGAATGGGAAGAGACTAGTGTCTTAGAATGCTATCCACAAAAGCCAGCATGTGCAGCGGCTGCCTGCCTAAACTATCCAATGGGAGACAGTGAAGTGCTACGCCCCACCCCTTTCTCAGAGATAAATCCCGAAGTCAAGGCTACAGGGAGGAGCCTATCTCTGCTTAGCTATGGGAACCTGCCACCTGGCTTAGGCGCCTACTAGTTTCTTGCAGGAATGAGTTAGCTGCCTGCCTCGCTCCACACAAAACAGCCAGAGGAGGTAGACTATGGATTAGAGCACAGTGGTTTAGCCGTGGGACACTCAGGTTCAATTCCCCTCTCTGTCATAGAGCTGGGGAAGGATGAGAACTGGGGTCTCCCACCTCTCGGAAGAGTGGTCTAGCCACTGAGTTATCGGGTTGTCTAATGTGGGGCACTCTCAGTCTCTCCTGCTGAAGCTGTTCAGCTGAGGATAAATAATGAAAGGGTGATTAAAGTACAGGACAGGACCCAGGAGGGTGCCTGAACCACTGGCATACAAAACAGTCATTCTCTGTCTTGCTGGCCAAATCATTTTTTCCTCACTTTATCCACAGTGGCAGACTTTCAACAGGAACTACTGGTGGAATCCACAACAGAGTATCTCAAATCTTGGGGTTCAGAGAATTCTCCTGAGAGATGGGAATCCCCAGTTTCAATCTTTTCTCCCCCACTCTGCCAGGGATGGGGGCATTGAGCTTGGGTCTCCTATATCCAAGGTGAATACTCTGACCACTGGGCTAAATCTTATAAGGTGGACTTCTCCTTCAGCTTTTTAATGGGGCCTGATTCAGTGGGCACACTCAGAGGGTAGCTACTGGATCATGACCCACGGGCAAGCCCTGAATATTGACTAATCCTCAGGTCAAAAGGGGTAACAATAATAATTAATAACCTATTTCTTATGTAGCACTTTACATCGATAGACCTCAACAGTTATAACAGATGCCTGAATTTCAGAGACCATTTGAAAGCGGGAACGGTTACTCTCTTCCATTGTTGTGTGTCCTTGGTGTGATGCTAAAAACAGTTTTAATTGTGAAATAGATATGATAGTTCCCATTGCTCATGGTAGTAGGAAGGAGCTTTAGGATTTATATATGCCATATCATCAAAACAGCAGAAGGGTAACATGCTTTTAGTTACAGAATGAAATTCCGATTTTCAGAGCACTAGAGACAAGCCAGTGGAATATGAATGCAACATAGTGAATACTGAATGCATGAAATTCTGATTAAATAAAGGGCAGACATTTGTGTATGCTGATAAAATGGGCCTTTATTTTCAATTCTTTCATTATAGCTGAATTTTGGAGACATCTGTATCTCCAAATGTACTGCAACAAAATGGAGTTGCTTTGATATTCAGTGAAATTGCAAACTGTCTTGCAAGTGCTACAGAACAAAAACAGGCCACAAAGGGAAGGTTATAACACTGAAGGCACCAAAGCTTTCAGAAGTGCCAGCTTCCCAGTGCAGTGACTGGAAGGGTGGTCAGGCCTGGCAGCAACTCAGTCATTCTGCAATGGACAAATACTTTCAAAATCCTGAGAATGAAAGGAAAGGAGGGAGAAGGGGAAATGGCTCCCTTGTTTTCCCTCCTTCTTGCTTTTCTCTCCCTGTCTTATTTTCAGTTTCTCTTTAGAGCTTTCCTTGAAGGCTTTTATCATTCTTCCTCCTCTGTGGAGCCTGTTTTCCATCTCTCTGTCCATCACAGGCCTAACACAGATTGTTATTTGGCTGTGAACTATGTTTCATATATTGGTATGTGTTTGTTAGCCTCTGGGTCACCTACATTTAGCGGGGGAAATGTCACAACAATGTTGGAAGAATGCAGACCATAAGGGAAAAATAAGAAAAGAAAGAATATGGAGTAATAATTCAGTTCTGTTGTGCTTCTGCCTGGGTATACATATAAAATGTGCAAATCCAGCTCATGAGAATTTCGTGTTAGGAATTCTCTGCTACAGCCTTTCACCAGCCCCCACTTCTCTCTCTCTCTCGCTCACACACACACTCACTCACTTACTCACTCACACACCCCAGCAAAAACACTTACCCCACCCATGCCAACTGCCACAATCTGTGATGACAGAGTGATGTCAGAGAAGCCCCACTGAGCATTTTTAAGGAGTCCATCTCACAAAATGCCCAGTTCAAAGGTGATATAGATGGCTGGTGGCAGCACTTTGGTAAGTGAGTGTACCTTAAAGAGTGGAGGATGGGACTGCAGAAGGAAATGAATCCAGCAGGATGGTGTAATAAACTATAACATAAAGCAAGTGGAGCTATAAAAAAAAGGTGGAGCTGTTTATTTTGACTCCTTCCTGCAGCCTCCTGGTGGTTGTTTTTAACTCTGATAAAGAATAAGGGCATGTCTACACTACAGTAGAACATCTGTCAAACTGCAGCTTAGCCGCTGTAGCGCTGTAGTGAAGATGATTCCTATATCAAGGGATGGGGTTTTGTCCGTCAGTGTAGGTAATCCACCTCTCCAAGAGGCGGTCGCTTGGCTAATAGTATAAATATTCCATTAACCTAGCTGCATCTACAGTGGGGTTTAGGTCAACCAAACGGTCTTCCAGGGCATAAAATTTTTCACAGGCCTGAGCAAGATAGCTAAGTTGGCCTAAGTTTTAGGTGTAGACCAGGCCATAGGCAAAATAAAGTCCTCAGGGCTTCTTAATCACATAGGAAAATGTCACAGAGATATGTAATTGTTACCATCCCCAAGTTGTCCAAGTAATAGCTAGTTCTTTATTTACTTCCAAATCTCATCCATCAACAATATGCCTTAGAATAGTCATTAATAGCTCTCCTAGACCACAAAGTCCACCAGCAGCAAGCCATTAAGTGGGCTTTGAAAGCAAAAAGGTTGTTTGGTGCTAATCATCCAAAGTGAAATCCTGACCATATTGAGCAGTCAATGGAGTTTCATCAGTGATGTCAACAGGGCCAGGATTTCACCCCCAACATTTACCTGAGCAAAGAGTAGCCCATCATGTCATGATGTGCCATTGTGGAGGCACTGGAAGATTTGCAAAGTCCATCTCTGCAGACAACACGTCTTCATTGCTCAGAATCAATCCTTCTGATCTATATTTTCTTCCCTAATATGGGAGAATACCGAGTGAGTTGGTGTCCCATTAAAAGTTTCATCTGTTGATAATACCCTTTATGGACAGTTTGACCATCTATATGACAATTATATCTATGTCTTTGGCCTTGTGCTGAACACTTGTTTTAAATGTGCTCCTCCCCATGCAACTGTGCTAGGATTTCAAGATCAGCTGGTTGTGGAAGTTAAGAAGTAACCTTTTTTCTTCTGCCAGTCCAAGTGACCCACAATGCAATCAAGATAATAACAATAGTAGATTCATAGAGTTTAAAGTCAGGGACCATAAGATCATCAAGTCTATCCTCTTGTATAGCACGGGATATGGAGCTGTGCTGCTTATTATCAAACAAAAGGGGAAGGAAGTAGACGGAGCATTTCTTCTCGTTCTTGCTGAACAGAAGAGTTGAGAAGGAATCCTAGAATAAGGCTAACCCTAAATTCACAGACTGCAGCTCAACAATATTTCCGTGAGTGAAATGATCCCAACCTGAATACCAGGTGGCAACCTGGCACTGCAAGAGACATAGCCAGCTATCAGTCACAAAAGTAACTGTCAAGTATTTTGTCCCTTCTATCCACTAGTGTTGAACCTGGGCATGTCATTAGATAGCAGGTGATATCACAATCCCACAGAGGACCAGGCTCAAGTCAAGATTAGCAAATAAACTTGTTTTCATCAGAGTCCAGGCATTAATAGATGACCATGTCTGATTTTGCTGGTTTCAAATGTGCAACCCCAGCACCAGGTCTAATAGTACATGGAATATTTTTTCTGCAGAAGACTTTGAAAAATGGCTGTTATTACAACCTACAATTTCATTTTCAAATTTATTCCCTTCTTTAAGCAACAAATATCCCACACAGATACGAGTGAGAGATGTTAAAATGTTCTCATCTTGAGGAGTTTTGCCATTAAGGTCAATACAGTCAGGATTTAGCCTTGAGTGCATTTGACTATGCAGCTTGTCTGCTTTGCCTTCCTGAGAACTTTTTTTAAAGGACCCAAGAAGAAACATGTTTCAAAAGAAACACATGCAAATAAATACAAATACTAGCAGGATATATCCAAACCGTAGATGCCTCATGTTCCTTTCATTATCAGACAAAGGTCAGGAAGGGTTCACAAATGTAAAATGTTCATGTGAATTATGAGATTGCTGCTTGGTTTTCTTTCAAGTTGTAGTCTAGAAACAGATGGTGGCTGTAGCATTTATGACAGCACAAGTTACTGCAAGCCTCTCCATTTCTCTCTCTCTCCTCAAAAATGCAGCTGCAAAGCAAGTTATGAAAAATCACATTAGCAGTCTGCTCCGCTATGTATTCCCCCCAACCCACCAACCTCAGCCAGATGGACCCAGCTACCATTTGTACCTGCTAGAAGAGCAGGGAGGCTTTTCAGACTCCATCCCTGGTCGTAAGCAATTGTCACTGACTGGCTTGTAAAAATGGCTAGTTAAAAATAAGTGGCTTGTTACAGCCTTAAGAAAGGACAGCTTTTTCTTCTCAAGAGGTCAGGCACCTAAGGCCGTAATGGTCACTGTCTGGTCTAGAGTATCAACCACGAAATGCACATACAGAGAAGAGATCAATAAAGCGCTTTAGCTAATTGTTTATCATTATTACGTATGTAGTAAATCCAGGCGACTATCAGGTAAATATAAAGGCAAGGGGTGATGTTTTCAAAAGCACCTAAACCTCTTAGGAGCCTAAGCCCCATTTTCAAGAGTGACACAGGCACTCAGAAGCCTGATTCCTATCGACCTTCAAGAAGACCAGAATTTTAAAGATATTTAAAGATTCAGATAGGCATCTCATGGGATTTTCAAGGGCACCTAGGTACTTCTGACCCTTAGAAATCTAAGCCACTTTTTGCAAATAAGACTTACGTGCTTTCAAAAATTTTACCCAAGATTCCTGTCTTCAAGGACTTAGTGTAAAATTAGACTGAAAACACAATGAAAGTTCAACAGACCGTAACAGGGATGGCTGGAGTAGGCAGGATAGTGGTAAAACAAACTGAGGGAACTACTGCTCTTTCAGAGAGCAGACAGTGGGAAATATTAAAGTTTCGTGGGTAGTACTTGAAACTTTAGATCTTTAAAATGATACATTCAAAGAAGTATTTCTGTGAAAAACAACTGATGCTCATTATTCTTTTGGTCAAATTTCCCAACTCTCTTTCTGAAGGGAGTATTATTATTATTTATTAATTATTTATATTACAGTAGCACCTAAAGCTACCAAGACAGAACCCCATTGTGCTAGGTGCTATACATACACCTAGGAAGAGACAGTCACTGACCCAAAAAACCTACAGTCTAAATAGACAAGAGAGAGAGAGGATACCAGGGGGCGGAGGAGTGTTATTTGTGCCCATTTTATAGATAGGGAACTGAGGCAGAGAGAGCTTAAGTGACTTTCCCAGGTTGCACAGGAAGTCTGAGGCACAACCAGGAGCTGAATCCATTTGTCCGGAGTCCTGGTCCAGTGCGTTAAACACAAGACCATCCTTCATCTGTTGACAGATAATGAATTGATAGCTCTGAAGACTGAAGTTCATTAGTCGCAGAACAGATGCAGTGAAGGCTGCAGTTGTAAACACTTCTAGGCTTCCTGCTTAATGTGACTCAGCCATAATACAGAGGATAAGGGCTTGTGGTTAGATAGCTGCAAGTCTGCAGATATCCACTTTATATTCACGGGCCATGTCTGCAGATTGCAGATGGATGCAGATCCATGTTTTATAGCTAGCACCTGCAAATCTGTGGCTAGCCATTCTATAGCGGCAGACCATGTTCGCAGGTCACATGTGGAGACAAATTTTGTATCCGCACAGGGCTCTACTTGTGATCAGAGAGTATTCTAGTTACTAGACCCGTTCAGTCATAGACTTTCCTGATGAAACTGCCAGCAAAGGTGCCAGGTTTTGATAATTACAAAGGTGTTTTGGAGGGGAGCTATGATTATCTATATCATCATCATCATCATCATCATCATCATCATAAAATCTAAATAAACAAAAATCCCTCAGACCTTTCTTTAAATCCCAGAATACGTAATTTTTGCTTTTGGAACCCTCCTCTTGAGCAATTCGTTAATAGCCTATAGAACAATGTATTGTCTTTAACTAAAGAGCTATAAAGTATGTGAGAAGTTTCTACCTCAGGTTTTAGCTTTTCCTGATTTATAGACCTATCTTGAAAATTATTTTGACGTTACTGTAAGGATTCTTCATCCCTGGTTGTTCTGTGAAATATGAGATCAGTCTTGGCAACCATTTTCTTAATTAAACTACAGAAAGCAATTAAGATGATATGATCAGGTTAATTTCCCACCTTTTATAATGTGTGTTATTTTTACACTCACTGTAATAAAGAAACATGCCAAGGAAAACAAGGTAAGAAGTCTCTGGTGGGGCTTGAAAAGGCCAACATTTCTATATGCTTTATGTTGCAGCCCAGCTCACCGATATTAGACCACTAAGTGGTTATGCATTCACCAGACACTATGGGACAGATTTTCAAAAGGTTGCCACTTCCATACTGAGCATCAGCCTGTGCATACACAAAAGGAGACTATTAAGCACATATGGTATTATCAAAGCAGGCTCTTTAGGGACCCAGTCCAGAAAATGCTTAAGACCATCCCTAACTTTAAGCAAATGAGTACTTCAGTGGAACTACCCACATGCTTAAAGTTAGGCTTTTGATTATGTACCTTCATGAATCGCAGCATACGTGTATCTATGTAGCTAAGAAGCAATTTTTGCACCCACTAAACTCCAGGTACGCAATTAGATTAGTGCCTACCACTTGGCTGCTGTCCACATCTATGATGTTTTGAAATGAAAGGCCTTAGCTACACACTCCTAGTTTTGGGATTTCAGTGTGGACAGCAATGCTCCTTGTTGCAAAGAGACATTGGCTGTTCATTTATGCTCTTCTAAAGCACATGCAAGAGAAACATGTATTTATGTGTATCATTGAACATGTATTGAAAATATTATTTAACTGGTGACTTTTGCAATAGCTACAATATACTAGAAAGGTGTGAATGGTAGAAGGGGCATAGCGAATAACTGTGATTCATATATGTAAACTACGTCGGTAATTTGTTATACCTGTGGGAAGCAGATGCCATCAAGACAGAATTCATATTCTGATTACCTGTTTTAGTGGGTTTCCTGAGCTCAGGAAAACCTGTGACAAAACTCCAGTTTATCTCGATGTGGGTGGGAATAGGCCATAAACAGGCTTGAGTCTCAGTTGCTGTCTTAAGCATGTGCAAGCTCTACTGACACATGCTGCCTTCACCTAAAGGTGAAGGCAACATGTGTCAGTCTTCCCTCATGGGTCAATCTTCCCCCATGGGTCATGTTTTCTAGATCTTTATTCACCTTTAGAGAGAGCATGGGGCGGGCCCAGTGCTGCAAGCTGTACAGCTAGAGGCAAGGGCCCACTACCACGTAGTAGCTTGTAGGATCCGAAGCTGTATCTGCACTGCTGTGTTCCTAGGAGGGTTGCAAAAAGAGGCCAACTTTAGGCTCCAATCCCCTAAAGGAATCTGTGAGAAGCAGGACTTTGGAGCAGTACTCTGGCTCTGCTCCAGCTCCAGGCAAAAACCTGCAGCTCCACTGCTCTGGGCTCCACTCCAAAGCCCTGGTGAGAAGGGCCTTAAGTTTGCACAGAATCCCCATGGATATAAGGTTCTGCCCATATAGATCTCGTTGCAGGACAATGGACATGGACCCTGAAACTGCCAATGCATGTGAATACTTGAATAGTTCCATTGAAATCAATACAACACTCATTTTATTGTATGCCTCTTGGGACAGAGCATGTCTTTTTCTT
The DNA here is from genome assembly GCA_007922305.1 of Dermatemys mawii. Taxonomy (NCBI): domain Eukaryota; kingdom Metazoa; phylum Chordata; order Testudines; family Dermatemydidae; genus Dermatemys; species Dermatemys mawii. Next base: position 11,997,553 of record ML677381.1, on the reverse strand, counting down.
CTGTGTTTGTACAGCACCTCGTACAATGGGGTCCTGGTCTGTGCCTAGCACTCCTAGATGCTGCGGTAAAAGAAATGAATAATAATAATAGGAATGAAGTGAAGTATGTATATGTTTGCAGGGTTGGATTTTGTAGCTAGCATTCTAAAATATCAGTCCAGGTTTTGTGTGGGGACACGCATGAAAATGAACCATTTTGCACACGCATATGGTTTTTTCATGAAAGTCTGGCCCTGTATATTTTTCTCACTCCCATGCATGATATGTACATAGCTCCGCAGGATAAATCATATAAAGTGTAAAAGTATGTTATATAGACTCATAGAACCATAGGACTAGAAAAGACCCTGACAGATCATCTAGTCCAGTCCCATGGCAGAACTAAGTATTATCTAGACCATCTCTGACAAGTGTTTGTCTAATCGGCTCTTAAAAAGTTCCGAAGATGGAAGTTTCACAACCTCCTTAAGCAATTTATTCCAGTGCTTAACCATCCTGAGAGTTAGGACATTTTTCCTAATATCTAACCTAAACCTCCCCTGCTGTCATTTAAGCCCATTACTTCTTGTCCTATTCTCAGAGGTTAATGAGAACAATTTTGCTCCCTCCTTCTTGTAACAACCTCTTATGTACTTGAAATCTGTTATCATGTCTCCTCTGAGTCTTCTCCAGTCTAAACAAACCCAATTTTTTCAATCTTCCCTCATGGGTCATGTTTTCTAGATCTTTATTCATTTTTGTTGATCTACTCTGGACTTTCTTTCTCCAGTTTGTCCACATCTTTCCTGAAATGTGGCACCAAGAACTGGACACAATATTCCAGCTGAGGCCGTATCAACGTGGAGTAAAGTAGAAGAATTACTTCTCGTGTCTTACAACGATCCTGCTAATTCATCCCAGAATGATGGTTGCTTTTTTTTGCAACAGTGCTACACTGTTTATTCATATTTAGCTTGTGATTCGCTATGATCCCACCATGTCCCTTTCCTCAGTACTCCTTCCTAGGCAGTTATTTTCCATTTTGTATGTATTTGTATGTGTACATCTGATTGTTCCTTCCTAAATGGAGTATTTTACATTTCTCCTTATGGAATTTCATCCTCTTTACTTCAGACCATTTCTCCAGTTTGTCCAGATCATTTTGAATTTTAATCCTATTCTCCAAAGCACTTGCAACCCTGCCCAGGTTGGTATCATTCACAAACTTTATATTGTCTGTGCCATATGTTAAATACAACCATATTTAATCAGTGAGGATGCCACATTTGAGATGTCAGTGGGCTGCTGTAAAATGTAACCATAACAGTGGCAAGTTAGGTATGTAATAATGTCTTTTCATGTTACTGCTAGGAATCGGCTAGACTGAAGAGCAGAGACTAAACTAGAGCTTAGCCCCTCTCCAACATTCACATTGTCTTAAGTAGGGCCCTGATTGGTCTCCATTGCACACACACACAGGCTGTGAATGTCAAAGCCATCTGGGACTTTTAAATCCCATGAAAAAGGAATGGGAACTGGATGTCTAAATCCTTTGGAAATCTCAGCCAGAAGCACCCACAGATTCTGGATGAGTTTTGCTGCAGGATGGGGTGTTCCGAGCACCCACAACTGCTGTTGAGGTCAGACCACCTCCAAGTTTAACTGTGATTTGTGTGAGAGATAAGCCCCTCAGCCCAACACAGGATCCAAGAACTCTTGCTACACGTGGTAAAACAAAGGATGCATAGAGTTTACTACTGCTACTCCGGCAAGCAAACGGACCAGTTTTAATGAGTAATTCTACCCACTGATTGTCAAGGAAAAGTCTAACAAATATTTGGCATTTTTAACAGGTCAGAGGCCTCTCTAAACAAAGTCGTTGGGTTTTGTTTTGTAATAGTACATTTTCACATCTGGGTTATCAGTCTTGTAACACGTGAATTCCACTGGGGATGAGTCTCTGTGGGAAATGGCCTCTTCTGATTGAGTTATTTTAGCTGCTCTGGGAATAGAATCTATTTTTACTGCAATCCTAGTAGCATTATCTGAATAATTTCAAGAGTATTACAGTCTTTGGGCCCAATCCTCGGGGTGTATAAACCTCATCATCATTGAAGTCAATGGAGTTATGTCAATTTACACCAGTTTAGGATCTGGCCCTTTCTATGAGTAATTGGTTGATCAGTGACAAGAACATCCAGCTATCTTTAAGCTAAGGAGTGTCCTATTTTCAGAACTTTCAAAGTTCATCCCAGCTCTGATATATATTGATAAGTGAAGTAATCAAGAATTATGGTCTGTGGACAATGATCATTAACTGCTGAGAAGCTCTAAACATTAATACATTTTACAAACAGCTACTTTCTGGCCACTGAATGATTATTAGATATACTGTATTTTCCAACCAGTTTCTTTTCCAGCAGCTAAATGTACTAAGGGCCAGATTTTCAAAGGTATTTAGACACCTAAGGATATAAGTAGACGCCTAGCAACATTTTCAAATGCACTTAGATGCCTACTTCCTATTTATTTTGGAAGCCCATGTGCTTTTGAAAATCCCACTAGGCACTTATCTACACCTTTGAAAATTTGGTCCTAAAAGCTTGCCTACTTTTTCAAAAGTGACTACAGATATTGGAAGCCTTAATTTTTGTATGACCAACTTGAGACATCTTAAAGGGGACAAATTTCCAAAGATAGGAACTCAGCCCTTCCTGAAAATTCAGCCTCTTGTGGTGTCCCTAGTTCAGCATCTTAAAACTGAGGCACCCAAAAAGTCACTTGAAAATTTAGGCATCTAGATATTTCAAATTTTCAAGAGCTTAAAAAAAGCACATTTATCGACAAATTTTGTCGTATGTATTTTTTATTTGAGATTATTAAGGAAAGTTTGTGTGAGCAAAGGTTAATCCATTCAGAAAGTTCTAAACAGCTCAAAACCAAACTAACCAAGATTCAATTGCCTGCTAACGAATGGAACACAACTAATGACTTGATTCCCTGTATTTATACTCAGGGCATGTATACCATTACCAGGAATCAATGCTGCAGCAATTAATGCACCAGGGGTTGATTTAGCGGGTCTAGTAAAGACCCGCTAAATCGACCGCAAATTTCTCTCCCATCAACCCTGGTACTCCACCAGAACGAGAAGCATAAGGTAAGTTGATGTGAGAGTGTCTCCCATCAACCAAATGCAGTCTAGACACTGTGGAATGGTGATCTAAGCTACGTCAACTCCAGTGACATTATTAACATAGATTGAGTTGTTTAACTTCAGTCGACTTACCCCCATAGTGTGGACAAGGCCTTAGACTAAGACTAGAGGAACAGTAAGTAAGAAAGAGACGTGAGGTGAAATCCTGGCCCCACTGAAGTGAATGGCAAAATTCCCATTGACTTCAGTAAGGCCAGGATTTTGTGCATGACCTAGTAGCCTTCTCACAGGAGTAAGAGCTAGAGCTTTCTGAGTTCTGCCCCCAGTGCTGTCACTAACTTCCTTCTGTGATCGTGGAAGACACTTAATTTTCCTGTCTCAACTTCAGTACCTATAAAAAGGAGATAATACCTGCCTACCATATATTAAGAGTAATTAATCAGTAAAAAATGGTAAGATGCTAGGTAGCATTGCTACTAGAAGGCTCATGCGATAAAATCGACAAAGAGGAATAGTGTTGCTAATGCTTTTCTCATTTTACAGAGCAGCATGTGTCCATAAGTGCATGATACACAGACTGTTTTGCATAGTAACAAGCAGTAATACACGGGAATTATACATTAATGAATCAATAATAAAAGGGAAAAAACACATACATAATTTTTGGGGCAAGCTGCGGCAGAACACAACATAACCGTAGAGATACTATGCAAGGAAAATATGTCACTTCACCCTATGAGTTGTCCTTTTAATTTACAACTGACTGCATATCCCCCTCAAATATTGTAGCAATTCAAGGTGACAGAGCCATATCCTTCCATGTGTACCATGATTCTGAGCTAGTTATATACATAGTTTACACAAATTTATTTTCCTTACAAATCCAACCATTAGAGCTGAGTAAGGGGACAGATAAAATTTCACAATTAAAAAATAATCTTGCCCAAAATTTTTGCCCCATCAGATATGTTTGCCTTTAATGGACACACCAATACACGTTAGACAGCTGGATGAGTGAAGGCTATGTTTTAAAATTTGCCGATGCTTATCTCAACCATAACTTCTTCATCTGGAGCGGAATTTTTCTCAGATTTGGTTTAGCTATAGAAATTACCTGGGTTTTCAAATGTCATGCTTTAGCTGTATGCATTAAAGTTGCATTAAGTGCCATCATTGCAGATGTGAAGATGGTCCTATGTACAGCAAGGGATAGAAATTATTTTTTGAAAGCATGTCAAACACTGTGGGGAGGTCTCACAGATTTCTCTCATTGAAGATACTCTTGTTTTCTTTCTCTTATTCCTAGAGCATTGTTACTCCATATTTGCGGTTGTTTAATTTACAACATACCTCAATACATTAATTAAGGTCCTAATTCACACCCATTCCAGACGAGCACTAAAGCACAACCTTAGCCTTAGCTGAAGCCAATGGGACGTAAGTACATGCTTAAAGTTACACACGTGCTTAAATGTTGTGCTGGATATGGAATTATGCATATGCTTAAGTGTTTTCCCAAACTTGGCCTGTATAAGGAATTCATGATTGGAGCCACAGTGGAAAGGGATTTCTTAAGGGGGATACCAACCTCTATGCAGGGAATGCATGACTAAGAAAGTGTCTACTACTGTCTACTAAATCTTTGTAGCTTCCCATAAAATCTGATTCTGTAGTTGCTGAACTTGCATTTGTTCCACTTGCATAATTCCCCTTTAAGTCATGGAAGGCTGAGTACTTAGATGGGCAGGAAATGACTAGCTGATGATAGCATAACAGACTGTGTACATTTGCATGGGAAGAGAGCTGGATTTTTATCAGTCCGTACAGCCTTTGAAGCTATGGCATTGTTTTTGATCATGTAGCCCAAAGGAACGTGGGCCATGTGATTTAGGACACTGGCTGGGGAATCTGATCTGGGCTGAGGGTGGATCATCACTGCAAAGTGAAAGTGTGATTGTAGTTTGGGCAGGCATATCCATGCTAGCTTTAATCTAACTAACATGAGTAACTGGAGTAGTGCAGATGTGGCAGCGTGGGCTAGCCACATGACTTCAAGCCCTCCAGGGACTCTAGATACCTACTCATGGTGCTGTCCCATGAGGTAGTGCATGCAGCCACCCCTACACTACTATTATCCATGCTAGCTAGAATTAAAATTAAACATCCTGAGGTTGTGTCATAGATTTGCTGGGTGACTTTGTACTAGTTGCTTCTCCTTGCCTCGGTCTCAGTCTCCCCTAAAACAGGATAATAAAAGTTCTTTATCTCACTGGGGTGTAGCAAGAGGAAATCCATGAACGGGTGTGAGGCACTCAGACACCACAGTGAGGAGTGGCATAGAAAAGCCCATAAATAAATACTACATTCTTCCTACAAATGTGTGAACAGGAGCACAGCTACCAGTTCAAAAAGATAAGAGCATAAAGAGAGATGAATTATTGGGCCTCTTTCCCTCTCTCCCCCCCAATTCCTTGAACTAAATCTTTGCTGAGAACTGAAAATAAATTGCTTCCTTCCCCCCACCCTCTAATTTTTCATTTTGATATGACTGTTTGCTTCTGGGACCAGCTAGGACCAGGAACAGAAATGCCAAGAAAATGGTTTGTCGTGACTGAAAATATGAAACCCAACATACTTTTTTAAAAGCAAGACTTCCAGCCTAAAAAGGTCAGATAAACATCCAGGGTGGGATCTTAAAAACCACATGGCTGACTGGAGCCCTAACTGCTGTTAACTACCAGGAGGAATTGAACTTCCAAATCTCTGAGGCAGCTTTGAACATCCCACCCTCATGCTTTTGGTTGCTTATCCAAACTGAACTACAACTACTGAACAAACTGAAGGGGGTCATCTGATCTCAGTTACAGCAATGTAAATGTGGCATCTCTTCAATTGCGCTATTCCAGTTTTACACTGGTGTCACTAGAAACAATTTGGCTGCAACATGGAACTCTGTGTTGCTAAGCAGGTGAAAACATTCCTTTTTCTCCCATAAGTGGGTAACTATGTAACAGAGCATTGGTTTAAGGGCACGTACAAGGTGTCTGTTACGAGGCCTGGCTCTTTAAAGCTCAAAACTATAGTCTGAGGGCACATGACTAGCAGCAATCATGTGAACTACAGGAAACCAGGTATAAGGCTATTCTCCTAGGCAGGGATAACAGGCAGGAGAGATCCAGAAAACTACAGGAAACCAGGTATAAGGCTATTCTCCTAGGCAGGGATAACAGGCAGGAGAAATCCAGGCTTTGGGGAAGAATCTGAGAGGGATGCTTTACTTGGATCAGGTGCATGGCCTGAGAGAGTCCCAGAGAATTGGAATTCCTTATGGTAGTCAGGAAGAGGTTAATGGATACAGAGTGCAGAAGGGATTGTACTGCAGAGCCTAGAAGGAAAGCTGCAGAGTTTCATGTAGCAGAAATACTATTGAAGCCAAACCAAGGAACGATGGATTATCAAGCCCCAAGGGGGCTGTGAAACCCTGTTCCAAGGCGGGAGAGAGGACTAAGCTCAAAGGGACAGAAGGGATGGACTTATTTGTGAACCAACTGCTGCCCCAAAGGAGCAACAGCTCATATTTATTGTGCATGTCTAAAAAAACAGACCTCAGGTAGGGATGTTGCTGGAACCAAAGGGGGTGGAGTGAAGAGGGCTTCATTCAGCAGGTAGCAAAGCAGGTGACACAGGGGTTAAGATAACCCTGTTACAATTGATTTCACTCAGAAAAGCAGGTGAAGGACAACTGAGGAAAGAGGAAGGACAGCAGCAGAATATGGTATTAAAACACAGAATCGGAGACTATAGCCAAAGTTATGCTGGAATTACATTTTCTGGCCAAGGCCTTCCTATTATGCACTTTAACCAGAAAAGCCTGCAAAAGGGTTGACTAAGCCGGTGATGATTGGGGGTAGTAGCAGTGTCATATAAAAGCATCTGATCCTGAAATCACTGAAGTACTCAAGCACAAGAGCTATGACATTTCAGACTGAGAATTACAAAAGAAGACATGATTTCCAGATAACAATGATTTTTCCTACTGCTTCATTACACCTTCTCCAATTCCTCACCTCCCAAAAAAGCAAAAATACAGGCCATCAATCAGATACCTCCTGGTTCCCGGGTGCCTGAAACTTTTTCTGAGACACTCCAAATGTTACAATTTAAACGTAAGCAAAATATGGCTTCCTCTTTCACAGACAATATAAACAATTTCCTCCTGTATTGATACTGGAAGCAGAGATAAGACACCACTGCACAATGCTTGTGAATGCACAGAAAACAGTTTAATTTACAGCCACGATGGTGAAACAAACCATTGCAAAGCATGGGAATTCAAAGTTAAGTCTGACACTCTTTCTCAAACTCATCTATGGTGCTTAAGTGTTGGAACAGGATGTTACATTAACCCTAAGCAATTATCTGAGATCCTTGAAGGACCTGAGACCAAAGGAGATGAGTAAAGGATAGAGGACCAAACCTTCAAGTGGTGTAAATTGGAATAACTCCATTGAAATCAGTGGAGCTGCTGATTTAAGTAAACAGGATCTGACCCTCAAAATGCCCAATTTAACTTTGAATTACTGTCCCTTGCTTATGCTATTTTGAGTCACAAATCTTAATGCTACTGTTCCTCCTGGTTATATTTGTTATATCACAGAAATAGATGAGGACTGATTCAGACAGTAATGCTAGAAATGCTTGCTGATAAAGTTTCAACTAGAATAGAATCAGTAGTACAAATTATAACATTCAGGAATATTTTAAGACTGTGGCTCAGATCCTCAGCTGATGTAAAGTGAAGTCAACAGAGCTTACAATTTACACCAACTGAGAATCTGGCCATAAGACTCTGAGAATCTGGCCATTGCTACCGTGAACCATGTAAACACTGAGTTTGAAAATAAAGAATTTGTATGCTCCTAATTCCTGGTAACAAAATGAATTACAGATCTCAAGTCTCAGACAAATAATTACCAGAAAGTTCTTCATTCAGGCTTCATTCTCTCCTCCTTTCAAACTTGGCATAATAGATTACTATGCTGGAACCAGGGAAATGCATGCCTGAAGTTGCATTTTCATCAGGGATGAAACATAGTCAGGTGGTGTAAACACACGGCACCATTATAATCGATGTGGCTACATCAGATTAAACTGTTTGAAGATCTGGCCCAGGTGAATGATTTAAATTAATCCGTACTGTGCCACTGCAACCCTAGTTGAAAAATTCACTCATGCAGTATTCCATGTAACTGACTTTGGCATCCTGCGCAATGTCTGAGAGGGTCACATAATATTTTTCATCTACATGATTTTAATAGATATATATGAATTCTTTTTTCATTAGATATTTTAGACAACCACCCCCAAAAAGGAAAAAAAACCCCAAAAACTGAGCAACACTATTGGCATCCCACCGAAACATAAATATATAAATTACATTTTATACACTTTTCTCTTAAACGCAGACACATACATTCATGGGCATAACATTGCGAACAGTACACTTAGTGAAGAACAAACACAGATAGTTTTCGTAAATGTATTTCCAGTTTTGGTGCTTAATGCAATACACTGGGAAGATGATCGCAAAACATGACAGTGACTAATTCTATCCCTGCATTAGCAGTTGAAACCAATGCCTGTTCATTAAAATTGCTTTGTTTGGTTGAAACTGGACATAGCTCTAGTGGGTGTGGGGAGGTGTTAACAAAATCTCTTTTTCTGTTACATCTTAAAGCTCTGCAGTTCATTCACATTTGAGACTTTTAATTCATGGTGGACCCATTCTCCTCAAGACTTGCTCTTTTGTCATTATGTACAAAGGAGAGAGAAATCTTTCATCTTATTGGAGATGTTTCATAAAGAAAATAACCCAGTAGTTTATTTTACATGTCCAATGTGATCATCAAAATACTGTAACACAAAGGGCATATGATCTAAACTACTGGGATGGGGCAGGGATTTTGGCTAACAGGACAGCCATGACATATATATATATATATATATGGCATAAGCCTACATTTCCAAAGCAGCAGATAAGAATTAGCCACGTGGCTCCCGTTACAGGCCATGGAGGAGCTGGACAATTAATTCCTTGGCACTTCAAAAATGTAGGAGTTGGTGCCTGAGTATTTTATCTGCCCTGCTATAATTAAAATATATTTTGAAGTAATTTGGGCTATTCATCTACAAAAATATGACCACAAAATGCATTTTTTTTCTTTTTTTTTCTTTTTTTTGGTTCAAGAAAACATAGCAGGCTTTCTTAGGTATATAAAACTGTTAATTTTAGATAAAAATACAAACTTCACCTTTACAAAACACATATTTCTGTTGAATACACATAAAGCATAACATTTTACCAAAAATAAAGAATTTTAGGTTTTGTTCAACTATTTGCAGCAAGGTCTTTCCCATGCCACAATGACATTGTACAATGCGGATACAAGAATTTGTACATTTCACACAGCGCCAACATGTGAAATAAAAGTATTTGTATACTGATAAGAATGGCAATTGCTAACACAATATCACTATTAGGCAACTGGCATAAGTCTTAAAGAAAAAAGGATATTTGCATGGATATCCTATGATTTGTTTACACACATCAGTTTTTTTTAAATGCTTTAAATTACGGGGGAGTTTGGGAGACATAAACCAAGAAACGTCTAGAAAATTATGCATAGGTATACCATTTTTATTTTAATATAACTCATTAGTTTGCATCCCACTAGGAGAAATACCAGAATGTTTGTGTTCTGCTTACTGTTACACCAGTCTTCTATATGTGTTATTGATAAATGTAGTCCAAGAGATAATAAAAAGCTAGGCAAAGAGTAAAAAGAAAGCTTAATAATCACTTTATGGTGTAAAAAAAAAATCCATTTAAGGCTCCCCAGAAGGTATTCTTTTTTTTGTATAGACTTTAACACACCACCAAGCAAGGATGTACTGTTTCTATAGTGTTTGCATGGCATTTGATACATTCCTGCTTTTTTGTGCCTGAAGTCCATTTGTGTCCATCCATCTTCATCAAGAAAGCAGGCACATTTCTTGACATAAAGCACCGTTGACTGCTCTGACAGAAATCCACTATTCCCTTAAGATTTTTGTCTTTTTTTCCCTTCTTCCTCTTTTATTTTTGTTTTTTTGTTTTGTACTTTTGGTATCCTCCATTCATTCAACTGTCTTTTTATTTTCTTTGTTTTGTGGGGGGGTTTTGGACAGGGAAGCTTCCTATTGTTTCACAGAGTGCTACAATACTTGCTTTGATGTCACATTAAACAAATGTACATTGTCTCTCTGTTCTCATTAAGTGTTCTTTTCAGCCAGTTTTTTTTCACGTAGGAGAACAAATAAAGTATACAGTCAATAAAGCACCATACATAGTAGGTTCAGGAATGTAACAAACCATGTACATCCATGTCCCAGAGAGAAGTTCTTTTTTTCTAGCTTATTTCACCTTACATCTGCAGGAGAGAAAAAAGATATAATAACTCCATGATTAGAATCACAGAACCTTTCCTCTTAGATGTGTTTAAAAATAAACTATTCTGCATGAAATTCACTAACCTGGGACAAGAAGTTCTAAATGCTGTTTTGATTGAGTTTACATGCTGACTTTTAAAGTTGAATTTTACAAAATCTTTGCTTCTATCATACTACTCCCAATAAATACCTGTTAATCTGAAACAGGATATCAAGTTTAGCATTCTTTCGAAACGATACATCCATATAAATGAAACCTGACATTGGGAGTTAATGTGCAAAAAAAAAAAAAAGCTTGAATTATTAAATTCCCCATCATCAAGCAGCTAGAAACATTTACTACAAATTCAAATTAAATCCCACTCAGAACACTAGAATCATCTGCAACTGTTGCAGCTCATATGATTTCAGATATTTTAGAAATATAAAATCCATATTTATTTTGGATATTTTACAGCTGTCACATCAAACTTCGGTAATATGCTGATCAAGCCACTCTTTTGTATTGAGGGGTTTCTTGTTTTGTTTTTTTCCTACAATGTACACCTTATAAATTTTGATGACATCCTATTTTTGCATCCTATTCTTCCTCTGAAAGCCCCCAGACCAATGAAGGTTCTTAGCTCTCTGACACAGGGCCTTACTACAGAAGAACAGGTGTTCTCTCGTTTTGTAAATTATGCAGTGATTCCGATAATTTCAGATGCATTTTTAATTAGTCCCCAGTTCAGGCCAAAGAATGTTTGATGGTCATGCATGTAATAAGATTTACTATACGTACTCAATGCTTTCACAGCCGACTGCTTGGAACATAAACCATTTGTAACCTGGCAATTCATTCATGCATTATTATGGGATGCTTAGACTTCAGAAATCAATAATAATGAAACAAAAAGCAGAGGCAATAGAACTTGAGATTTCCAAGAAGCTTAAATATTAGCACCCTCAATAAATAAATAAATGAAATGCAAGAGGAGGAAGTAGCTGAAGAATGTAAGATGCTTATGGTGATGTGTAGCTTAAAGGGAAAATACCAAGCAGGTAGAATTATCAAAGCCAATCACGTCTAATCTCTTTGCAGCCTTGAGGTAGCAAGTGTCAAGATTCTGAACAGTGATTAAGCTGGAGTGATGATATTTGATTACGTTTTCCATTACTTGTGCCATTAGGGTGTTCAGCATATAGGTCCTACCTGATTAGCAAATAGCTCCAGTGGTTTTTATGTTGGTTTTAATCTTTTTCGTTTCCGTTTTTTACCTGTTTCCCTAGGCCTTCCTGTTAACATAAGGGCAGGCTGGTAAAAAGCCCTAAGATAATGCATTTTGTTGAAAAACTGAAGAAATAAATACTCAGGTTGTTATTTCTCACAGAATACTCATAATCTTTTGCATTACGGATATCTCTTTATAACCTCTGATTTTGAAATAATGTTTGCATAAGTAGAATAATTATATAAAAGCAAAGCTTCAATAACCCAAGATGGTGTTGGTGGTGATAGATCTGCCTTGTAACTACTGTTAGAATATTGTATTCAATATTTGCCTTCAGTCCCTGTAGTTTAGTTATTTTAAACTTGCCGTCCATAACATTTTCTCACCTATAACTATGGATATGAATCATTGTCTTCTGCCATTGTGATCATTTCCTTCATAAGCCTGATTCTGAACTGACATCCCAGTTTTCTCACATACGCATCAGCTTTTCATCTTGAAAATGCAACTGCTTAGTCATTGTCCACAATGAACATTTTGGATAGTTGAGGTTGATAAGGTAAGATTTTTCATGTACGGAACATAGAACAATTCACAAAAATATGAAGAGCCCCTAATTTTTCCTAAGTGTTTTGGTCCATTCATAACTCAAACTAGCTTGGATTAAAATCCTCCAGCTTGATTTACCTGTTGGTGCTCAATGACAGCCAGTGCATAGGCCTAATTTTTCAGCTCTCCGTGTATATTATAACTTCCCCGAGAGGCCTAGAGGAGGTTATATGTAAAGCAAAGCAGGTCAAGAGAACTTGTAAGACAAACAGCTATGTAATGTCTGCTGACATGAGCTTCTGAGTCCAATAAATATAAAACTGCAGTTCACGAGCCTTGCATTTGCAAAGTACCTGCACTAGTGAGATGTCCTCTGAAGAGGTTAGAATTTACACCAGGTGTCTTCAGGGCCAGGACATGGTAACCTACAGCCAGGTTCTCTCACCCAAGTTACAATCTCAGCCAGGCATCTGACAGAAACTGTAATCTCTGCTGGGAAACTGAGGCAAATTAAAGCTAGCTCCAAAAATAGCCAGCCAGTTGCTTTCCCACCTCAATGCCATCAGCCCAATGGGCTGCCCACTTCTACACTCCAGAATAAAAATATAAAGGGTAAATGGGAAGCTTGGACCTCCTAGGCAAAGGTGTGTCAATGAGGGAAGGAGATAGCAGCAAGAAACTTGCTTACAACTTAGGCCTGGGCTGGGAAACCCTTAGAAAGTTTCCTATTTGTTAGAAATCCCAAAGCTGGCAAGTTTCACCCATTCTACTTTCCTTGTAAAAGTGTCAGACCCTTTGGGCCTGATTCTCCTGTTCCTAACACCAGTGTAAATCAGCAGTAACTCTACTGAAGCCAGTGGGCACATCCTTAGCTGGTATAAACTGCCAGTTCCATTGATACCGGTGGAGTTGATCTGCACTAGCTGAGGATCTGGCTCAATGGAGTTATATGGTGCAAGCAAGGGGAGAATCAGGCCTTTTATAATCAACAGGAATACAACCTCTGAAAAATCCCTCATGGCAGAGATACTCTGTCAGATTCCCTGAGGCAGTTACAGTACCCACGGGCACACGCAGAGCTTACTGACCAAAAGGTTCCACAGGTAAAATAAAATAAAATAAAATAAAATAATAAATAATAATAACGGAGAAACCCTAAACCCCACACCAAGGAAACTGTTAGACAAAAGACTTTCAGATAGAGAATTATGGCTGCAAATTTATTTCATGGGAGGCGAAGGGGCAGAGAAATGGATGAATGTTACAGTTAAATAATCACAATAAAATGCTCAAGAGTAAGGAAATCAGAAATTAAGGTTCCTGGACCAACCTTAGTTTTCACCTGTATCCCTGGCCATCTGCTAGCTACTGCCTAGAGACACCCCGTCCCTCCGTTTCTCATTGTCCAAGCCCTTCCTAACAGAGTCCAGAAATCTACTCTCCCTGGCAAAACTCTACAGACAAATTTATATACTAGCCTAACCAGTTAGGGCCTGATCCCAAACCCACTAAAGTCAATGGGAGTCTTTCCCCTGAATTCAGGAGGCTTTGGATCAGGACCCCCAATTCCCATGGAATTAAGATTTGATCTTTCACCAGATCATCCTCCCATTTACATCTAGAGATTATAACATCTTGTGTTTTAGTCCATCGCAATGGAGTTACACAGGCATCAAAATGGAATAACCTAATGGTTTATCAGGCCAACTGTTTTCTCGGCAAGAGAAAACACTACTTTATCTCCTGATATAGGCAAGACATCACACAATAACCCCATGTATGTTCCTACTAGAGACTGCAGAAAAAAAACCCTGCCATGTATAGGCCAAAGATCTACCTGTACCTGTCCTCCCTACACATTACCCACCACCGCCAGCTGCTACACTGACTGCCTCACCCCTGGGGCACCTGCACTCCAGCAACTGGTGTATGACCCTTTAAGGTACCCTGTGAGCTGGCATAAATTAAAGTAAACTGCTAGGCTGCTCTAACTTACACCAGGGCTGGGCCATGGCCCGAGCAGCTTGCTCTGTACCCAGCTTCCTGAATGCCTACGAGCCCTTGAGATCAGTGGATCTGGGTACAGGAGAGAACCTGGGCCATAGTTTTTATGAAAGCCACTTTGAAAGTAAGTATTTCTTCCCCACACAATCGTAAATCCCCCTTTTCTCTGTAATTCTTATTCTCAACAAGCCAGGCATATGTTTAATGTGACAACAGGCAACAATCTCTGTAAAGATGGGTAGAGAAATGGAAACTGAATAAAGGCTGCCGTAGGAAACTTAATTTCAAAATTCCTTACTTTTGAACATTTAAATTCTTTCTAAATAAAATGTTCTATTAATTTCACACCTGGTTTCCCCTTTAGTAAAGTAAATTGTCAGCCTTAACTCCATCTCAAAAGAGTCATTACTTGATAGAATTCACCAGCAAGCTTCAAATAGTATAACCTTCAAATCAGTTAGAAAAGATTTTTGTTATGCATTTTACGTTTAATTTAAAGGCTGCATTGAAGAAAACTGCTGCAATTTCAACTCTAAATCCAAATTATATACAACCCAAATCCTGTTTTAATTCCATACCTTCGAAACAGAGCAGTTCTCAGTAAGGTCAATGGGAGCTTTCCCATTTAATTCAATGGGAGCAGGGTTGGGTCCATATTCCTTACTACAAATATAAATTCCCACCCGATAAAAGTATGTGTACAAAAACAAAAGGCATACCAGTTTCTTCTTCTCGATAATCTGAATTAGAATTTGATGATGTACAGGTGCATTCCATATGCTCTTCTAACCTCACCAGAACTTCTTTTAATTTTGGCTTTTTTCTAACATATTCCACTTTTGCCACCTAAAAAAGAGAATGGTGTTTGTACTTAGACACATTAATGCATAACAGGACTTAAGACAGGTGGTTACATGTCTATATAAACCACCTCTATCCTGGTAGAGCATCACATACTTATTTCATGACACATCCTTTATACAAATTCAGCAGTTCCAAACAGAGCAGGTTGGTTTTTTTTTCTCCAAGAGCGTGATTTCCCATTCATGGAGTTTGAGAATTCTATATTTCAGGATTTTTTTAAGTCAAGGAAAAGTTTCATATTCAGTCTCACATCTGCATTTGCCTACTAAATTTACAGATTCTAATATATTTTTCTCTCTACAACATTTCACCAGGTTTATATTGAACTACCTGTTGTTTTCAAGACAAAGGCAAACAGCGAAGACATGGAAAGCACCAGTGCTGTTTGAGAACCTAGATCTCAATGATATCTCATAAGGAATGCCCTCTCTCAGTCTTATACTCTTCTTGCAGGAACTTTGGTGAATGAGAGCTCACTTACCTTCGAAGGAGAACTAGAGGAAAATGCAAAGGAGATTAAAAGCTTTTTTTAAAGTCTTTGCTGAGACATCCATCTTGTTTGATGGTCTCTCTCTAATGTATGGAAATGTTAGCTCTTCAGATACACTGAGTACATATTTCACTGGCATTTAGTACATTTCAGGTCCATTTTACGCCCAGTCTAGCCTTTACATAGCAAATATGCTTAAATACAGTACAAACAAGTTCTAACACAGTTTGGTGGGCAAGCATGGATCATATCCTAATTCAGAAAGAGAGCTAAAACAGAACACAGATTTTAAACATTGTTCTAGCATGCGCTGGCCCCATCCACGCTGGCCAGCCTAAGCATCTTAGAGCCCTGT
Organism: Dermatemys mawii; assembly: GCA_007922305.1. Taxonomy (NCBI): domain Eukaryota; kingdom Metazoa; phylum Chordata; order Testudines; family Dermatemydidae; genus Dermatemys; species Dermatemys mawii. The sequence continues at coordinate 11,981,456 of ML677381.1, read as the reverse complement.
GCCACTACCACTGAGCTTAAACCTGAATGAAACCAATACAGCCTTGTGCTGAGGGAAGAACCACACCTAAAGGGGACTCTTCTAGCTGCTTTGCTTTGCAACCCTGCTCAGCACTAGGGACACATCCAAAATGTGCCTCCCATTTGACAGTAGGGGGCTGTAAACACGGGCTGTCATGGAGAGCAATGAAACCAAATAGTGCGGATATTGTATCATTTTATACAAATTAGACACAGAGAAATCGAGAAACTGGGCCTCTGATCCCCCTTGCACAACTCAGACGATTGACACATGTGGTGCTCTGAAGACATAGCACCAATCAATTGGTGTATCAGTGAAATAGGCAGGGTTGTTAAAAAATAATCAGTCCACAATTTTTACTGAACCCTTTTACAATTGTGTATTGATGTGTTTGTTGGGGCTTTGAATGCTCCTTGATCTTAGCACTGAGAAAACACGGACCCTCTGTCCTTCCAAAAGCAGCAAGTCGTTCTTATAACATGGAGGGTGAGTGGCGAATTATACTTCTCAACCTTTCTTTGGCTTTCTGGACACACGTGACCAATGGACATCTGAATGAGAGTAGCAGAAGCCTAGAATGAAATACTGGGCCTCATTAACATCAGTGGGAGTTTTGCTACTGACTTCAACAGAGCCACGATTTCAAACCTACATTTCAGTCACTGCCCCCTTTGTCAACAAGATCTGGAGCCTATTTGCATTGACCCAGCAAACAATAGCTCTGCACGGACAGATACAGTAGTTAAAACGTCCACATTAAAGACATTTTCTGAGGTTGTCAGATTTCCACACAAAGAGATTTAGAGCTGGCTCTAACATGTCAGAATGCTCTGCTGAAGGGTCAACTACGGGTCACAGCAATATGTTTCAGGCTCTTCTACCAGAGTATAACTCGAGCAAGGCTTTGAATGCAAAGATTTGAAAATGTATGGTACATCTGAGTCATCCAGCATCACAGGATGATTAATCCTTAAAATTCACAATAACAAACAGCGATGAAGACCTCTGTAACCAAAGACATAGAAAAAGACCCAGCAATTATGAAATGGCTTTGATATCTGCCATGCTTATTCCAACTGTTGGAATTAACCAGCATCATCAAAAATTACTTGTAACTAAAATTGTAATCAAATTTTATTTTAGGCCATCTCTATTTTCTTCCAAATTGAGATAACTACATATACACACCTTCCACTACTTACTTTGTACGACACACACTGGAAGATGTAGAAGGAGATACTTAGAGACTCTACGATGATAACCTAGTTCACGTTGGCCAATTAAAAGCTACAGTTTTTAGTGACATGCACTGTAAATTAAAACAAACAGAAAAGCAGCCCCCAGGTTCCCCTTTCTCCTTCAGGCAAAGTAAATTAAGACTGAAGATTTATAAAGTGCTGTAAACATTCAATTTCTCAAGTTAAAGCAACATCAAATACAATTAAATTCCTACATTTGTGTTGTCTCATAACACCTGCTGCCACTGTGGGATCTATAATTAATGCTAAGCTAAAACGTTAGGCTCTGGGCCAGATTCTCAGCTGACTAAAATGCCATGGCTATTTTGACATCACAGAATCCAACTCTAGGTTAGCATTCTTTTTTTCTCCCATCTTGTTGCCCGCAAGAGAAGGATAACTACACACTATTGTGTACTACCCACTGCTTTGAAATGGCTAGTCTTCAGAAAGCCACTCATTTCAGCATGGGCTTCTTTCATCCTTCTCTAATGCAACAAAATCAAGAACCTTCAACAACAAAATCCACCAAAAATATTACTTATAAAAATGATGGGGGAGAAGTTCCATTTGTGTTTTTTTAATCCCCCCCCTCCCCCCGCTCCAACATTACCTTTAAATATTTGCACCTTAATATGTAGGTTAGGGTCTATGGTCTCTATTCCACATTCCTATTATGTGTGAGGAGGGAGAGGAAAGGGAGTGTGGGGAAGAGGGGAAGAAGCGTAGGGGAAAGTTATGTTGCTCAGATAAAAATATCTGGTCTGGTGGGAACACTTGATGGAATCCTCAGCCCCAAGGGGAAGGCAATTTTTCAAATTGTTCAACAGTGATACATAAGGAATGGCAATGAATTTTCCCAGGCAAGCTACAATGCAGCGTCTCATGGAAATCAGGGACTCAAAGCAGACGAAAAAGGCAGGACTCTGGGCATGAGAATCCTGAGAACCCCACCAACATAATAACAAAATTAATTCTGTACAAGAACTTACAAGAAACCTCTCAGCATGGGAGATGACTTTTACTATAACACTCAACAACAACAAAACCCACTTGGATGGTCCCTGTTTAACATACCAGGCATGAAAGAAAATCCTGAACTAGGACGCTTTTCAGAAATGAAATGACTAACAAAGGCATCAGTTTGCTCTAGCTCAGAAGTAGATTAGCAACGGTATGATGGAATGAAGCTCTATGGACCTGGGCAATTCTAAAAATTGCAACAGAGGGATCAAGTTAAAGAACGACGACAAAGGTCTGTTGGGTTTTAACTAGACACAAAGAAGGCAGCTAGAGTCAAATCACAGCTGAGACAAGGTGCATTTCCCTACAGTAGGTCAAAAAGTCATCATACAATTGCGTTTTATGGAACAAGAACTATTATAACACTACCTGTTATGGGGTTTGCAATTGCTCTTAAAGAGAAGTTAAAGATCAAATATTGCCTGGTCCCATTTCAGCACAAAACAAGAGAATACTGAAAGATGTAGTCCCCAGAGGGACACTGGGAATTGTATGATGCTGCAAGGCATGATGGGAAGAAGCATCAGGGAATATAAGGAGCATCTTTTTCTCAGAAGAGGAGAAACTGGGGAGAGATCAGACCTGATGTGTGGCTCTTCTCCAAGAGAGAGCAGAGGAAACAGCCTGGAAGAGGCTTTGGCAAGGACCTAGGAGGAGGCCTAATGAAAGAAACTCAGGGTAGTGACAAAGCACATGAAAAAAAGTATAGGGTAAAACAGTATTGGTGAAGGCTTGAGGCCTGATTTTGGCTACACAATTAGGGGCTCAGACTGGTGCTTCCAGAAAGAGTAGGAGGGAGTCCCTTTTTCACTCCCCTACATCAGGGATCTTCAAACTTTTTCCTCGGCGGCCCCTCCTCGCCAAGGAAAAAGTCGTGCAGCCCCCCGGGGTATGTCCGCCGAAAAGCCACCATGGAAAGCGAAAGCTTCCGCTTTCCACTGCAGCATTTCGGCGATGCTAAAATAGCCCACCTGGGAGTTCGGCGGTCTCCCGGACAGGATCAACATCGGCGCTGGGGTCTTGCACACCCCTGGGGGTGGTCTCACGTACCCCTGGGGGTGCGCACACCCCAGTTTGACAACCACTGCCCTACATGAATGGAGAGAGAGCTGTGGACCAAGGAAGGAACCATTTAGCCCTCAGTCACAGGAAAAGAGAATACTTAGCCCAGAGAATCTGATTAGCTTTGCCTCAGGGTGGAGGATTGTTGAACCTGGGGAGGATCAGACAATCATTTTGTAACGTTTTGCTTTAGATTCATGTGATTGCCCTGGAAGCAGGGACTTTTGTTTTGGCTGAAAGCATTCAATCTATCTCAGAGGGAAACTATGGCCTGGCCCTGGACAATGGCAAGAACACTGAAGAGATTAGAACCCACTACACTCCTCAAGAAATGCTTTGTTACAGATGGATTCTTGCTACCTAGATGTCCATGGCCCCTAAACCATAGGTGTGTGACCCAATGAACAGCCTACCAGGATACACATAATTATTCCAGAAGTCCTTGCTGGCAGAGGAACCACTACAGTTCCATTTCACAGCCAAGAGGAGGCCAGATAGGGGAGCGATGCGGGCTCTTTGGGTGTAGGGTTGCTGAATTTGATTGCTGTAGGGATTCACCAGCCACTGACCCCTGCATGTGATGGGGGATACAAAGACTGTAGAGGCTGCAGAGTTACAAAGACTGTAACTGTCAAAATTACAGGGCCAGCCGCACCTCTGTTTCCCTTCTGGTCTCACTGAGTGCATCTGCTCTCTACTTTACTGTACCAGTTCTTATACTGCACTCGTCACCACAGTATCTGACCACCTTCCAGTAGCACACCAAGCAACACGTATCTGTCATGTATCCCAGTCTTCATACCCTAACCCATGGCAGAGTGGAATTCTGCCATTTTCCTTCTCTTACAGCAGGCCCTGGGCTACAGTACTCTATGGATCAACCATTTTTACCCAGCAGATCTAACTGAACTTGGGTACCTGCGGTTCTTTCCTTCAGGAGTCTAATGAGATCTAGGGATCAGACCGCCTTCTTAAAACCAAAATATTGTTTCTTTTAACAGAAGAAACAAGAAGAAATTCAAGAAAAAGAATTTTAAAACAAGAAACACTCTATATGCTTGTTTGTCTTACCTAAAGGCTAATCATCCCTTGATGGTAACCATGGCAATCACCCCCATCAAGTCCCTGTATCTTAGTCTGGTTCTCCTAAGCAACTACCCCTCTTTCTCTGGAGGAAGTGTTCCTTTTTAAACAGCCAGAGTTCTTTTGATCTCTTTGCATATCCTTCCTTTCCTGCCCTGGCACTGTCTCAGAATGACTCTCAAGTGTTTGTCTGCTGAGAAGTGCCTTATCTTGAGCCACTCTTTCCCTTCTGCTTGTCTTTCCCAACAGCCCCCTACTGAATTACACCAGCATATCCATACAGTAAACATCCCATTAACCAGGTCAATGCGCAATATTCATAAACTAATGCAGAGCAGCTCCAAATCCATTACAGCTATTACAGCTGAAATAGCGGATAAGGATAGTGGATGGAGCCCTTCTGCTATTGCTCCACAGATCGCAAAGGAAGATTGTGCCCTGCTGTTCCCGCAGAGATCCCTAGCACCCAGCTCAGCTACTCAGGATTGGCATTGGTAACAGGATTTGCTCCATAATGTTCACATCTGCTGTCTTGGCTAGGAACACACTGGCAGATCTGCTGAATGGAAAGATGTTTTTTTTCCCATGCCTGCTATTGGGCTGACCCAATTAAGTAAACTTCAGGAAATGCCAAACAAAGGGATATTCCAGGTCCTTGGGTTGGTTAAATACTTCATCTACCTGACACATTTCTGGAACGAATATAAAACCAGTGGAACCTCTAAGCATTGTGAATTGAGTTTTGTTGCAGCAACAGGCACAGTTAGAGAAAATACTTCCACAAGTGACATTAAAAAAAAAAAATCACACTCCACCAGCTGGCACTAGGGAGTGATTGGATTCCTTGCTGTGTGCTAATCACAGAGGAATTCCCAAAATCAAAATTCTGCAGGACCAAGCAATTTGCTTTCGCACCGTGATTCAGACTTTGCAGTAGTCTGGTCAGAAAAGCTACTCAGAGGTTCAATAAAAGAAACAGCAAACACTTCAAGTCTGATCCAGCTACTGAATCCTCGAGCATATTAGCATAAAAATACAAGCAATAGAACTTGTGCTTATAAGCACCTGAGGGTCAACAAGGGAGAGTGACTTTAAAACAGGCATTTCATTTCAGTCAAACAGATGTTCTTTCTTGCTAGAGATGAATAGATTGTTTAAAACATATTCCTGTGGGGAAAGGGAGATACATCCGACATAGATGCTCTCTGTTTTGCCATGCAGCCCCACTTCCCAGACCCTGCTTTTTGTTGCTCGCTCAGGGAGGAGAGAGATTCCATAGTACCAGATGGCTTGTTTTCAAGCTAAGAATAAAGGATCAAGCTGTGACTACTAAAACCACTGGCTGCATTTGGAGGTAGGGAGATTTCAGAGGGGCCTGAAGGCAGAGGGAACCCCAAAGGAAACATATCCTGGAATGTGAACTCTATCACCCTCTGAAAGGGTGCAGCCTCTGCCCGCCTGTATAAATGCCAGCCAGATCCATGGCTCCTGTAGATGTGGAGAAAGGTCAAAGCACCCCATCCCTCTGCCCCTTTGTGGGAGGCCAGTGCCACCAGCAGTGCTGGCCCAGAGCACTGCTTTGCTCCCCATCTAGACTGCAGCAGCCCCCTGCCTGGTGTACAAGGGATCTGATCCAAAGCTCACTGACCTCTACAGGAGTCTTTCCATTGAGCTCAGTGGCCCAAGGATCAAGTCCAAGGAGAGGAATGTTCATAATGCCTGCATCCACCTTCAATGCACCTGCATTAAACCCTCGCATTCCAGCCCTAGCACTCCGACTTATTGATAAATGGTCACTTTGTCCACAAGGCCATAAAGAAACCTCCTTTGCTTTGGCCTATGAGATAATACCTCTTCAAACCCACTCACTGACCTTTCTGAGTGGACATTTTTGCAGTGTGACTAGGCATGCTATGATCTCACCACCTTGTCAATGAAAGGGGAAGGAGGGAAGTCCTTTCAGTCCTAATCAAAAGGGCGCTTTTATCTAGCCTGACCTCATGGAAAAAACAAGAGAGCTCTCAACTGCATTCCAGGAATAACCCACACCAGCCCCCCAAAACAACTCCTACCTTCCCTGGGACCCTCATGCAGGACTTTGCTAGATAATGGCATGCACACCCACTGACTTCTAAATACTGGATTTCCAAAAGGCTCACCCAACAATTAATGATATCAAAGCCTACGAGAGAAACCGACTGGAGGAAACAAACACAGATTCTGTTCAGAGATTTCTGCTGTGACTGTGGGGTCAGTGGGCATCCTCCACAATGAGCATCCTGTTTCTGTTTGACCTCTTGTCCTTCTTGCTACTTAATTACTGTTTGGAACAGGGGACTTGCCTTGGAATTTTCTGAAGACCCGGCCGACGTGTACATCAATATCATTGGTGTCAACTTATTCACGCTGCCATAAAAATCATCTTGCTTGAGAGGGTTACTTTAAACTTATCCAGTAATAAAATGAATGTAATCCTGAAGGCACCAATGTGCATCACTGAACTGTGTGAGACAGATTCCTCAGTGCAGTAATGGTGGAAAGAAGACAGCCCCAGCACTGACATAACTTAAAGCTGCTGCCTAAGTTTTAAACTCTATCACTGGCTTATGTTCCTTAATACATCCTATGCCAGTGGGGGATTTCTGTGGCAGACCACCCGGCTCACTCACTCTCTGCCCCCTACAGTTCAGTGGGAGATGGAGGGGTGGAGACGGGGTTGTGGTCAGATGCATCAGCAGGGAAGTCTCATCAGCCAGGGAAATTCTCTGCTCAGCATTTGCAGCTGGATTTTCGCCTCTTTGCACCATGTCACCATATTAACTACGGAATCTGGTCCAGAGAACTCAATGGGAGCAGGACTGGGCCCAAAGATGATGGCATTGCACTCACCAGTGACATTATGGTTACAGAGAGGGAGGCACTTTCATTCTTAGGGTATGTCAATACTACCTGCCGGATCTGCGGGTAGTATTCAATGTACTGGAGATCGATTTATCGCATCTCATCTAGATGTGATAAATCAATCCCCAAACGCCCTCCCCGTCAACTCTGGAACTCCATCTTGGCAAGAAGAGGAAGTGGAGTCAGTGGGGGAGCGGCCGCAGTCAACTCGCCCCGTGTGGACGGCCAAGTAAGTTGACCTAAGATACTGCAACTTCAGCTACGCAATTTGCATAGCTGAAGTTGCATATCTTAGGTCGACACTCTCCCCTCCCAGTGTAGCCCAGGCCTCAGTCTCTATTTTAAATGGCTTAAACTTTGGGGCTTAGACTTCTCCACTTTGTTCTCAGCCCAGCAGTTAATTGAGTTGTCCCTGATTTTTTTCTTTTCTTTTTTTAATTATATTTGCAAAGTGTATCAAGATCCACAAAGGAATGATGCCATGGAAGTGTAAAGTATAATTATTTTTGGAAAGACTGAAAAAATCTGTTCAGATGTTTTCCAGCTTATCAGAGTGTGAAAATGTTCTTCACCCATTAAAATAACCTCTGCTCAGACACTTCTTTGTGGGTTCAGATAATTCATAATTGGTTGGGATGTCACGCTCTGTACTTAAAATGTGCGATGACCAAATAAATGTGTTAGCAGCACCTCTTATAATTACTCAATAAACCACAGTGGCTGCTGCACTCAGTATAGCCTACCAGGCAAATCCATATTTGAGTTTTTAAAAAATGCAAATTCAAAGGTCAAAACTCTAGTCAGGAATAGGGCCCACAGGTTAATGAAATGTGATTCTGGTCTCACTCATGCTGGTGCAACTCAGCTGGCTTCAGCAGAGTAACTGCTGAATCGCATAGATATAAACGAGAGCAAAATACAAGAAATATCATTCACTTCATGTAATATTTACCAGAAGCCTGGGGCAGGAAGAAATGGATTTTACTTAATGAATAAATATAGCATTAAGCCTTGAGTCTCTTATCCCCAGGGATACAATAGTTTGGTAGACATTTTTTCAGATCAAAAGTGTTATATTGTCACATATAAAATCCCAATTTCAGCTGCACAATATTTAATTAAAGAAACGTAATTCTGTGCAGTGGATTTTGCAGTCCAATGCTCCTTGAGTCATTCAATCTTTTAAATTCAGGATCTGTTCTGGGAGAGATCATGGGAAAGACACAATCAAAACTATTATTTTTAGCTATAAAATGAAAGGAATCCATTAAAATCAAATCCAAAAACAACATTTTCCACTAATCATATTTTATGAAAGGCAACTGCTCACTTACCAGGGAGCCTGATGTCTGAATGACTTTGCTAGGGCAGGGCGATGAATGTAGATGCTAAACGGGATGCACTCAAGAATGTCTGAAGCTCCCAAACCTTTACATTAATGTCCCTACAATCATAATTTGCTCACCTTGACACTTCTGTGATGTATCCGTGATGGCTGGCATTTCACGCTGCTGGTGTTGCAACAGCCAGTACAACGTTTCACCTCGACGCACGGTGGCCATATCAGGAAATTAGCGGATGTGGGATCAATCTGACTCCGAGGTATCTCGTATATAACAGTTCTTGTTTTGCAGACAGCAGGAATGGCTTCCTCTGCCAACAGAAGAACCCAGACTTCCAGGTGAACAGCTGTTCTCGCTTTAGAGCGCACATGCTTACACTACTACCTGCTTAAGAGAGTGATTCCCACTTAAGCTTTTGCAACAGGTGCTCTACGCTCCTATTGCTGACATTAATGATAAGCCTTTGCGTTGGGTGTTTGGATAAGCTGTTACTACTTGCCTCCCGTTCAATTGTACATGCTACCCAGAGTGAGGCCCAAGTTGCTCCAAACACCCAGATCACAAGATGAGGGCTTTCCCCCACTCAAGTTTCAATGCAACTCAGAGGGCGCTCAAATAAATGGGAGGCACAGACTATCTGAAATGTGACAGCAGGCAAGGACACGGTCAAACTCTCACTGTTGTACTAGTTCCTGATAAGATAGCTGGATGGGGACTGGTCCTGAACCACAGAAGTCAGTGGAAGTTCCGCTGTTTTCCAAGATAAGAGTCATAATGTGCATCTCTGTAGATTTCACACATACAAAGCACATTTAATAAACTGCATGCAATCTGCTTCTGTAATTTCTACCCTATGCACCATCCCTTTGTTTATGACACAACCTTCTCCAACTTTCAGTTCTGCGGTAGTCTTAACACCAAGAATCATACAAATGGTAGCAGTCCTTATTTCTGAATGAAGCTGGGAAAATTATGCATGGCTTGATTTTTTTAACAAGGCGAAACCATGACCAAAAGCGACTATAATACTATGTTCAACTGAGCAAATTATTTTACCAGGTCTCAATCTACAGCAACTTTATGAGGCTGAAAGATCAGTTTACAAGCAAGCAGTTTTCAGGCATTTGAGGGTTAGCTGTATAATGTTTGCTGTGCAATAAAGCAGTGTTGTGAGATATTGCTAGGTGACAGCTTAGTCACAGTGCATTAAGCTGACATGTGAACAATCCAAGATCCACAGACCTGAGATCTCTTGCAGCCTGGGATGTTAAGAGCTAGGACTACTCAAGACGTGACATTCTTGACTCCAGGACTAGATGGACTGGTAAAGAATGTTTTATCTCTGTTATGGCAGCCCCAATGGGCAAATTTGAATGGTCAGAATTTATTTGAAGGCAGCTTGTTTTTTGCTGTCCCGTTAAAGAGGCTAAACTGTAGGGGTATGATGATGTTGAGATGCTCTTCAATACCCTCAACAGAAGTATAAAGAGAAGAAAATGTGATCTGGTTTGATTGAACCTGTAACTTGAAAGCCTAGGATCACATTTGCTTTGATTTGGTTTGGGAAGAGGTTTTGGCAAGCCTACAGAGGAAGCTTAAAAAAACCTCTATAGGATGGGTAAATATCACAGCAGAGGAAGGATGCTTCTGACTCCTTACAATGCTGCTAACTAGGCCAATTAAGAGCTTGATAGTACAAGATACCAGGGCTGCTCCTGCAAAATGCTCACTGACTTTAAATGGGAGGCATTCAGCACCTTTCAGAATAAGATGCCAAGTATTGCAGGTGGTTTCAGAAGCATTGTTCTCTAAAGGGGTTCAGTGTGATAAATGTGCAGTTGTTGCCAATTCACACTGCAAATCCATGCTGATAGTGTGTTCTGCTATATGTTTCCTGGGATCTTAACCTAAAATTAAAATATATTGATTAGGAATTACCCACAGCATATGCATGTTTTCCAAAGATAAGTTAAATGGTAAATCAGTAAGATCTAATCATTTGCAACAAGTGGTGTTGCATAAAAATGCCATTTTGAAGTCAATTAACATTTATTTCATTTTATATTGAGGCTTTTGTTTGAAACCATCATTAATACTTATCAGAAAAATGCCTTGTCAACAATGCCTGGTCCTTTGTGTAATGATGGGAATTAATGTCATAGCACTTCAGTCTTGCTCTCAATTTTTGGATAAACCGGTTTTGAATTAAAGAGTCAAGCTGTTTCCTTTTCTAGAGCTTCTGTCCTGAAAACTCTACCAACTGTTGATGTTTTTTTTAAAAAAGCAAATTGCCGTAGTTGTTCCCCACACTATGAATTATACATTGAATATCGCCACATTTTCTAACTAAGGTCTCTCTTTTAACATGCTGCAACAAGAAAGTGAATGTAAAGAATTTATTCACGCTTGTCTCTTGTGGATAGATTACCCAGCAGAAGATGACTGATGCAACAACTGACTTTGGAAAAGTGACGTACTCAAAGGAAAAGACCATTTTACTTTCTACTTTTTATTTTGCACAATGAAGTGCCTTGCATGACTAATCAAAGGAGCCCCCTACCATTTTGTTCTTTAAGCACAAATAGCTTGTTGTTTCTTACCAATGCTTCTTTTTCTGCGAATGGGTACAGGGTGATTCTCTTGAACATGTTTAGCCAAATGAACACTATGAGATCTCACGTTTGTTTCAGAAACATCGTCATATCCTAAAGTAGAAAACACAATATCAGACCTTAACTGTGTCATAAGCATAACAGCCACCTTATTTCTGCACCATTAACGTATAAGAATATGCGTCAGCCATACAGATAGGATCAAATCCTGCCTTAATATACAATCCTGTGAGACTCCTGCCAATAAAACTGCAGGGGCAGAAGGGCAGAATTTAATGCAGAATTTCTAATACAAACATTTTTAACTCTTTAATATTTGTTTTATGGAAAAATATAGAAACTTTCTGTGTTGTATGATACAGTGGCAATTCTGTTTTAATTCCATTGATTTTTCCTGTGAAAGGCATAATAAACTTTCTAACTGAATCTACGTGTAGAAATCAGAACAATCATATTTCCTGATGCTAGTACACAGATTGAAGTTCTCTTACAAGAAGTTTCAAGAGTTCTGGTGGTGCGAGTCTACACCAGAGGTGGGCAAACTATGGCCCACAGGACTATCCTGTTGGCCCTTGAGCTCCTGGCCAGTAATAATGCTGTCCCTATAAACTGTCTCTTGTCTAGCTAACTCAAGGAAAAGCACTAACTAGTTTGGGTTTCCTTTTGGTCTCTGTTGCAGAACAAATCCCTTGTAAAATATCCTAACCTTTGGAAGGGCATCTGAAGCTACTGCAGACTCTGGGATTGCATCCAGGATTGTCTCGTTCCATAAATAAGCCTACCACATGGGTTAAAGGGCCATGAGAAAGAGCAAAGATGGAAAACTTGGCATTTCATTGATCATATACAACAACAAAACGACTGCTCCACTATTCGGTTTTGTGAAGTGAAGCCAGCCAGGTCATGTCACATGCAGTGGGTTTCTGAAGGCTATGAGCACTTACAGTACTTACTGCACTGCTGGTATACACAAAATGCAGACTGAATTGTAACAAAATTCAAACACATCTCGTATGTTTGGTAATCTGCCTATTGGAATGCCCCCTGCGACATAATGGGATGTTTTATAGGTTTCACCAATGCCTTCAAGGAGAACTGTAATATGCATACAAAATGCAAGTGGTTGGCATACAAAAAAATCACTTACACTCTCTGCTTCCTAACAGCATGTAATGGTCTCCTGTTTTCTCTAGCTTTGCACGCCTTCTAAACTCTGCAGTCCTTTCTGCTTCCAGTACATTTATATGCATGTTTCATAATGTATCCAGACTGTAGTGGAACCTGTTTTACACTCAGCTATGTTAACAGTATGGATCACACATGGCTGCTCTATAAATAAACTGACTCCTTCCTCCCTACTCTCCCCCCGCACCCAAGGAATCACACCCAACAGAGCATGCGGCTGTGAAATAATTGCATGCCTCGGGTGCATCGTGGGACATAGAGAGAGGCCAGGTGCCTTCAGCATCCTAGAAGGAACCACATGCCCTCAAGTGTGTAATTCCTCTTTTCTTATAAGTGGAAAAAAGGAGACTAAGTAGGCTATGCAACTGTAGCCTCTAGCAAACACTTCCACTCATCTGTAGGCAATTCCTGCCTATTTCCTAAAACTGTGGGACTGATCCTGTAGAGGTGGTGTAAATCAGCACAGCCCCTTTGAATCCTATCTATCTAGGCACATATGTGGCCTTCATTGCAGGAGTGGCTGAACACCTGGCAATCACTAATGGCTTTTAGCCTCAGAACACCCTTGTAGGGTAAGGAAATATTGCTCCCATTTTACAGATAAGAAACTGAGGCATGGGGTGGATTAAGTGACATATCCAAGGTCACCTAGGATATGTCACTTAATCCACCCCATGTCTTTGTTTCTTATTGGTACAATAATAGGAAGTAGGTAGCTGAGCTGGGACCTGAACCCAGGTCTCCCAAGTTATACCCCAATGCCACTAGGCCATCCTTCCACACTTAGGTGAGCGAAGCTATGATGATTTACACTAGCTCAGCATCTTGGCCTGTCAATTTTACTCAATGGGATCTGTGAATACTCACCACCTCACAGGACCAAACCCTTAATGATTTCCTATATTCTGGGAGATCATTAAGCACTGGCTCCCTTAAGCGCTGGCTGTTGCTCTCTCTTTGATGCAAGAAACTATAGTTCAAAAGCAGGGCGACCATATGTCCTGTTTTAGCCAGGACAGTACCTTTTTTCAGCCCCCTCCCAGCCATCCTGACTTTTTTGGCAAAACTGAGTACTTGTCCCGCTGGGACTTGTCGACTGATGATCAGTTGGTAAGAACAAACTTGAGAAATGCAGAGTTTTGAAAATAAATAAATAAATAAATAAATAAAGTTGGGTGCGACCCTTAGCAGGGGTGTGGAAGTACATGTGGAGGGAGGGAGGGACAAGGGGCAACACTAGTCCTGTGCTGAAGGGCTAAGAAGAGCAGCCTGGGGGGGAACTTGGATCTGCCCTGGGTGGGAGGGGACCTCACGCCAGTCCTGGGTGGGCACCTCAAGAGGCCCCGGGGGGGGGGGGAACCTCAGCCTCGCCCTGCGAGTGGGTGGGCAGCGGGGCGGGCTCAGGCCAGCCTGTGGGGTGTCCCGTTTTCTCTTTGGGGAAATATGGTCACTCTATAAAGCAAGCTGCATTAATTCGGCTCAGCACAAAAGCCTGACTTGCTCAGGGCGTGAAGCCATTCTGCTTACCTGCAAACAGTGTTTAAAAAGTAAAGACAATCTGTAAAACTAATGCTCCCAAGCCTAGTCTCCTGCTGGTAATGGCCATCTTGCTGAAAAAAGAAATGAATTGTCATGCCACCAGGAGAGCAGCCCTGAGTACCAAATTCCAATCCTCTGTGCCTTTACTAGGCAAAGCTCCTATTTAGCATATCTCAGTCATATTACATTGCTTTATGGATCAGGTAAGAGCCAGGAAATAATCTCATCAACTAACCACTATGTTAAACCACTTGTTTATGGGACGACAGTTGCACAACTCCAAATTCCATTTAGCCTTATTCTACCAATCAGGTTGTAAGCAAAATGACATGTTAGATGTGCTTATTATAAGATAATTTGTACATCGCTGAAGGCCCTTGACTTATAATGTATTTTGATATATCCCTAAAAATGCAATTAATTTACAACCATATCCCCAGCTGGGTGCAATTCCTTAGAACACAAAAAGTAGAGTTACCCTACAGCAAACACAGCTGATTTTAAAACAAGTTCCACTGAAATCTAAATGCATTATGAAACATGCATAGAAAATGCTTTTTTTCCCACTCAATCACTGGTGTCTTATTATAAGCAGAATTGTGGAGCATATGGTTATTGTAAGAACTGTGCTGAAGTGCTGAAAGCAGTTGGCCTATATTGTATCCCTCTCGGCACCTGGGCCCACAGAGGTATTTAGGCTCCTAACTTCCATTGAAATCAATGAAAGAGGAGGAATTTTTACCATTTTAATGATTAGAACAATGTTGTTTCAGCATTCCAGAACAGAACTCTCCTGTTGAAGCCTGGAAATAAACTCGCCATTTGACAAAAGGGCTCCGGAATGAATGGTGTCAGAAATTATGTCAATCTGCCCACAAAACCGAAGTGATCAAGAGCGTGAAGTGCCTCAGAAGTGCAGTTTCCTGAACTCCTTATTAAGTCAGTAGGAGCTGAGGGTGCTAAGAGAATTAAGAAATGTGAATATAAGAAAAAAGTATGATCCCCAATTTATAAATGTTGAAAAGTACTGGTCGCTACGTCAGCTTTGAGGATGCTGGGCTGAGCAAGATGAATGCCACTCTCTTTTAAGATGGGGTAGTTCATTTAATAAACCAAATGTTTTCATGGCAGCTGATCAAGTAATTTCTCTTTAATCTTTTATGCACTGATGCACTGACAACTTTTTGATGATGGGTAGAAAAAAAAATCTAGCAATTAGCTCTGGTCAGTCCCTTAATGTAGTTGAAATTGTTCTTTTTGTCAGATTGGCATTTTTCCACTATGTCACGGAATAGCTAATACATAAATCTCAGCGTTCCTATGACACTCTGCCAATAATGTGATTACTCTACTCTCTAAATAAGCATGTGAAAAGTGCCCTAAAACTAAAGCAACTGTTATATACTTATCTATCTGTAGAGTGTCCTTGTTTTCATATGTAAATTTTGTGCATAAGTCACAGTCCCAAATGGTATGCTTACTTGTTTTCTGCTAAATAAGTATCATCTCAATGTGTGTACAGGAAATGGAGGCCCAAGATTCCTGGTATCATTGTCTCTCTTTCAAGAATTCAATACAACGTACAATAACACATACAATCTCTCTTACAAATCAGTCCTACTCCCAAAAGCCCAAGGCAAAAATCAGTTAGTTTGATCATATTTCTATCCGGTCTAAAATATGCCCTTGTGACATCCAAACTCAGAGATTGTCTAAGTTTTAAACTTTGATCTACTAAAAATAATTAAAATAGTAACATGTAGGATGCATTTTTCTGTAGAGAGTTGTAATTTAATAACTAACAAGAATAACATTATTGTATTTAAGCTTTTCAGAGCCACATTCCCTACATCGGGGCGGGGAGGGGGGAAGAAGAGAGCAAAATACAGACATATCTCAAAAGCTTGCCTCCTTCACTGTCTTCAGCTGGCCTAATAGAAGATAATATCTGCATCCTGGTCCATTTTTAAACTTGAGCTTGGTCCAAAGACCACTAAAGTCAACAGAAGAGTTTAATGAATCACACTCTTTGTGATTTAATGAACTAACATAATACCAATTTTTCCGTGTGTGTGTGTGTTATTTTATAATACACCATTAGACTTCAGTATTGTAGTAGCACTAGAATTTCCTGTTTGATGCTCCAACATCATCCATTAGTACAGGGAAACTATTGTTCTCTCTGTGGAAGATTCTCATCTCAGTCCAAGCAGTGATGAGACAGGGGACAAATCTACTAGATGATACTATGAACTCTGCCACCCACAGGACAGAAGGGAGAAGGTAGTGTGCGAATGGTAAAAACCACACTGCTAGCCAAAGAGATTTTGCAAGAAGAATAAAGAAAATGCCTCTTTTTAGGTGATTTATTCTCTTAGCTATTAGCAGTAAACTTGTGGACCTTGAATGCTAGAGATGTTTACTTGCTGGGATCATGCATGCTTTATATTTTAAGTAGTCAGGGTATGATTCTGCTCTCAGTGGAACACAATGGATCTACATCAGTGCAACTTTCCTAGGGGCCTGTTTCTGGGGTCCTTACTGAGACAAAACTCCTGTTGCCTCCAGTGGTAGTTTTCTTAGACTAGGAAGTGCAGGATCAGGCCATAAGAGCATAACAATGTAAAAACGTCCATTCTGGGTCAGACCAAAGGTCCATCTATCCCAGTGTCCTGTCTTTTGAAAGCGGCCAATGTCAAGTGCTTCAGGGGGAATGAACAGAACTGATGATCATCAAGTGATCCATCCCGTCGCCCATCCCCAGCTTCTGGCAAACAAGGAAGACTTTGGCCCAGATTTCCTTTATTGAAAACATTGATAAGCACCATGTTGGATGATGTTTTGCTTTAAGTAATATGCCAGATGGTGCGGGGGTGTGGTTTCTAATTTTATGAAGGGGTTATCAGTCACCTTGCAGTACAATATCGAATAAAAATCTGTCAGAATGCAATGAAGAGCTGCCCACTCTGACTTACAAGCCTTACTTGTGAAAAACATATACTGTGTTTGTTTTACAGTGCAAGAGAAAGTGACCTCTCTCTATCTCTTCAATTTCCACTGACTGCCTCTCACCGAGCTATACATTCCTTAGGAAAGTCAGACATTTACTGCATGAAAGCCTGATTCTGCAAAACCTTGCCCAGGAGAGCAATTCTTACTCACTTGAGAAGATGTATTGAGTTTAATAGAGCTAGTCACTTGAGGCAGGATTTGCAAAGTTATGCACTAAAATGAGCAAGAAAGTGATGACTGGATGGGTTGTGTGGAGTTTTGTTTTGGGTTTTTTTGTGCAATCCAAAATTTAACAGAGGAAATGCTGCAAAAACATCAATACAACTGCTGCATAGATCTTAACTGAACCAACCCTTTTAAAATGCAGTTATTATGCTAAGTAATAAATATATTAAACTGAAAGTGTATTGAATGAAATGTTATCTTAGCAGTGCTAACCATCAGACATATGACTTTTCTAGCGCATGTTAACCTCACTTACAATAAACACGCCCAATCTTACAATCCTTTATCTCCAAAGTATGCTCACTGAATTCAATTTTAATTGATTTTGTATAACTATAGTAATACTTGGGATCTAAGGATTACTCATGAAAGTAAAGACTGCAAGATCGGGCCCAGTGATGTGTTTAAGCATAAACTAAAATTGAAAATGACTAACTATCTCTATCAGGGCTCATTAGTCAGAAGAGAGAAATAGAGTTTAATGCTTGGATAAGGACTACTCACATAAGTAAAAATAAAGGTGCAAGACTGGATCCTTAATGGGGATTTTTATAAGTTCATGCCCTAAAATATTAATGTTTCACGTTCAAATATTAAAATATTTATATTTCCTGTTTCTCTGGTGCTTTCTGACTGATGCTTTGCAGTAAAACAGCAAAATGAAATAACACATTTATGGTTAACTTCTTAATTTTTCAGTATTATTTCTGCTTGATATTTGCAATTAGGTAAGTAATTATAGCCTGGAATAAGTTCCTCTGATCTGCTCCATTCACTGACATATTTTAAAACAATATAGTCTTGTATCTACCAATTACTGACTCAAAGGCATGGGAAATAAAAAAATCTGTTCAAATTCTCAAGTGCTTAGAAATCTCCCACAAGAGTTAAAATATTCACTGACTCCAGCAGGATCAGGATTAGGTCCTTATGCACTAGAATGGTATAAAGCACAATTTTAGGTGGGGACATATGGATTCCTTATTTTGTCCCTATTGTGAAATCTTATTTAATCCCAATGACAGAGCAGAACTTCTGTCTCTAAAAATTTCAGCCCAATTCAAAATCAAGCTGGATAAGAGGGTTTTTGAAGAAAGAATGCATTTAACGGTATTAGTAATCAGTCATTATGGCAAAGCAATGTTAAAGAGATGAGTATTTGAAACTTCAGTTTAATGGGACATGAGTTACTGCTCAGCATCACAAAAAAGGAAAGCCATGTCCAATGTTCCCTCTAATTTTTGACAGGTGTGTGTGCAAAAATATTCTTCTGTGCAACTTTGACAGGCTACATGTGCAAAAAATTTCTTCAGTGCAAATTTGTGTACATGCAGTGTTTTGCCATGTGTGCGGGATTTAGGATCTGTGTGTGTACACACACGAACACAGCTTAGAGGGAACAGTGGCTGTGTCTGTAAACTATGTTTCTGGTACATTTGTGTTCACTATTACTTCACTTTAAAAAAATAAGATGATTAAGTTAACATTTAAAAAGATGTTGCAACACTGAATGAAGGGGATTGAGCCTAGTCTATATTTTACCAAAATGCACGCCAGATGGATTAAATGGAGATCTCCCAATACCAATGCAAGCAACAACTCACTGACTTTTTGTTTGTGCTTTTAAAAAGGTAGAGGTTTACCTTTGGTTCATGGAGGATGAATCTGTTTGTTTTATTCTTTCACAAACTAATTGAAGAAACCACCAACAGCTAAGTGCATCAATTGAAATGTAATGATTCTGACTCAATAATGCAATGATTCTGAGCTTTGATTCCATACTGCAATGATTTGTTCCAGTGTAGAACATTAGTGATTTGTTCAGTCTCACAAGCCTAATGGTGCAGAAAATAACCTCCTGCTATTCTCTTCTAAATGAGTGTCTATAAGCTCCATAGGAAGGTTCCTGTTTAAAATCAGTATGGACAGTTTATTTTCCTTTCAATAAGCCCCAGATCTTGGAGAGACATTACTTCATTCATAAATACTGCTGCAAATATTTTAAATGACTCTCACACAGTAGTTTAAAGATAACGGTGCAGTGGAATAACAACAATAAATATTATGGAAATTCTTTTTTGCTGATAAAGAGGTCTGACAGTACAAAGGTCACCAACATTAATATTCCAGGAGAAAAATGTGCACCAACTTTCTTTGGTGTCTGCTCACTTTTTGATGGTTTCATTTTTAAATGCAAAATAAGCCTGGTTTGGAAATGGATCATTGTCTGGGGTAATTATTGGACTTTCCTAAGAGCCCTGCTGGGATTGGGGAGAAACGCCTGACATCCTCCTCCTCTGGTTTCCCTGCTTTGGATTCTGATCTTTGGGCTAGGTCTGTGGGCCCACCCAAGCGCTAGAAAGGAATGGAGTATTCACATCCCGTCCCCACAAGCAGACACGTGCTGATCTGTGGGCCCCGGTGCCACCCCTCTGAACAGTGGGATAAAAAGGGAAGGAAGGAAAGAGAATAATTTACCTACGGAATCAATCTCCAGGAGGCGCTGCAAGTCGCGGATGCTGTGGATTTCGCTGTGAGCCAGTCTCTCGATTAGCTCCTGGGGGATTTCAGCTTCCTTCAAACAGACAAAACACCGAATCATTGCTTCCCCCTCCTGCTCCAGGATCAACTCCGCGTACATCAGCACTGCGGGCTGGGTGTGCCTATGGATACCCCAGAAAGCTCTGAGCTGATGCCACCCTGCGCCCCACTACGCAAGTGGAATGGAGCTTTCCGCGTGACATGCTATTAAACAGGCTCCTCGCTTAACCTTTTCACGTTACTCATTTTAGGCATCGCCTGGCGTTGGTGGGTTTTGCAGGACGTGTTTCGATTAGGCATTTAAAATCTCCCCTCCACCGTGTTTGGAGTCTGCCTGCGTTCACACCACCCCCCTCCCGCGAGAGCCCCACTGTTGTGCATAGGCCGGGGGGGTGGGAAGAGGGTGCCTAGGTGTTTATGATTTCACAGAGCCATCAACCGCAAAAGAGATCAAGTTGAAATGCGCCACGACTGTGGAACCCAACCCCTAAGCAATCGTTTAACGCCTTCCTCTTTGAGCTGCCTTAAAGTTTCTGCCAGGTGGAGAGATCCTTAAACCTCCCAGAAACGTACAGGAAAGGGATAAAACAAAGTTTTCCGGCTGGTTATAAGCCCACACCAACCCAGGGCGTCAGCACCTTCCCCCAACGTCTGTCGGAAAGCAGAGAGAAATCCTGATCCTAGAACGAAGGCGAGCCTACAAGTAAACTCGCTGTAGGTATAAACGAAAATGAAACTTACAAATAATAATAATCACCCCCCCCCCAGGTACGATGCTTTGGGGTGGGCGCGTGCCTTGTGCCGCTAGCGAGAGGCAAAACTGGGGGTTCAATCGTCCTACAAATTCCCTCAAATCTTTCCCTACAAATGGCCACCTGTAATAATCCCCAGAGAGACAGAAAATCATGTTTCTCTTAGATCTCTCTCCATAGGAATCTACTGACCACACGGTAGTGATATATCAAACGGGTTTAGGTCAGACTAAAACCCACTTTTCCCCGGTTGGGCACCAAATAAATAGGTGCGGGGATATTTATTTTTACATTTTTGGCCGCCTAAGAACAACTTCAGCTCTGGCGAGGTTTTAATGATTTCGGTCTTAAACACAGACCGTGTGTGTCTATGAACCCAGCTCAGTAACTGCTCCTCGGTCATTTTATTAGCGGTTTCATTCTAGTTTCTTGTTAGCAGGAAACTGCGCTATAATTCCTTCCCCTTTGCCATGCAACAACAGGTCCAAGCACGGATTTCTTTGCAAATAATCCCAAGGCTCTTTGCGTTCCGATGGGTGTTGAAAACTGCAACCGGGGTGGGTATTTAATTTTTTCCAAAAAGCATGCAGCCAGCAAACAGCCCTGGAGCAAAATGCACGGTCATTCCGTTCACCCATTTGCACACTGCATGGCAACTTGGGGGGGATTTTTTGCCTTTGCAAAAATTCTAGCAACAGTGAATCGCGTCCCCCGGCAGCAATACTGGGAGATGCCCTGGAGGAAACTAACAAACGATCTCCCCTCGCCCAGGTTAAAACTAGGAAATCCGCCCCCCTCCCCAAACCACCTTTTAAATACTCCTTCCAACCCCTCCGCTGCTGAGCAGCAGGAATTAACAATGCAAGAAGCCAGTCTCACCTACCTCAGGAAACGCAAAGGGAAGGTAGCAAAAACCTAGCAGCAAAATGCAAGCCCAGGTCCTCATCGCGTTCTCGTGCACTTGGGGCGCGAATCAAAGGCAAGGGTGCTGCGTTGGAGCTCCAGCCCGGCTCCTGTGGCTGGGAGATTCAGAACCATCCCTCGGGGAAAGACACCGGGGAGGCGCGCGCTGCTCGGGGCTCTTCGTCCACCTTCGGGGCTGGGGGATTTGTATGTTCCCTTGGCTGGAGGAGCCCCGCGTCTGCCGCTCTCTCCCGCGCGCTCCTCTTGGCTTGAGGACTAGACCAGCCGGTACTTCTGCATATTTGCTTAGATCAGACCAAAGTGAAACCCAAGGAGTCAATCCGGAGCGCCGCCGAAACGCCCATCACCTGTCTGAGACAACCTCTCGCCCCTCTCCAGACATGGGGGAGCGCTTCGGGCCCGCCTCCTTTCCCCGGCAGGAGGCAAAGCCCAGCAGCACGTTCCTTTAATTATTTATTTATTGCAAGATCGACCCCCCCCCCCCCCCCCCCCGCCCCCCCCCCACCCCGCCTTGTAAATGGATCTTTATTTATAGGAATCGAAACGTTTCTCTTGCTGAAAAAATTGCCCCCGCTTTTCCCTTCCCCGCCGGGGTGAGAGTCAAAAAAAAAGAAAGAAAAATCGGAGCAATGTTGCAAGATCACAGGCTGCCTGGCGCAGTTTCGTCCCCACTTTGCACGGGAGAAAGGCCAGGTTTAAATCCCCGGGTGGGGACGGGGGGACGGCACCGGCTCGGCCGATCGGAGCGAGGAATCGGAACTCCCAGGGAGGGTTCTTGAGCTGTCTGGAGTGTGAAACACACCCGAGGAGGAGAATATACCACTGGCACCCTCCCGCCCCATGCGCCTCCCTCCCCCCCCCCCCCCCCCAGTACTCCAGGCAGCAAACAACAAGTAGTGGGAGGGGCTGGGGGCTTCCTGCTGCAGTCTCCAACCGCGCACGCTGCAAAGCCACCTGGCAGCCGAGCCCCGCGCCGGGGAAAGAGCCCCTGCAAAAGCGGGGGAGGGGGCGAGCGCCCCCCCCCTCCCGCTGCCAGCCCAAACCCTGTCACCTCTGCGGCACTGGGAGGGAGGGATGAGCCGGCAGCTCCCATGCACAGGGCAGGGCGGGGAGAGCTTCTGCGCAGATCCGGGCTGCAACCTTAAAAGCATCCACCTTGTCTCGCTTATAAGGCAAAGGAAAATCGCCATTATTCAGCACCCCTCCCCATGCACTCCCACCCCCTCCAAAACCCAAGGGCTGCCTGGGGAGGGTCGGGCTCCGGCAGCGCAATCGTCCCTCCCCGGAGACAGCTAAGCGGCAGGGCGAGCTGAGTTTCTCCCAGAGCAGTGGGCAAGGAGGAGATTATGGAATGGGGGGGCCGGACAAGGGCCCCGACCCCTTCCCCACCAGATTGGGGGTGTGGGAATAATATTGTCCTGCTGCTCTGAGGATGCGGAACTCAGGGGTGCAAAAGCGCTGGAGGGGTGAGTGTGTCTCTGCCGCGGGGAGGGGAGCCGTGGTGGGGGGGTCCCCCCCACACACACCAGGGCCAGAACTTCCCCGTTGTCTCCACCCTACGCCTGCGGCACCTTTCCCCTCCCACCCCCTTGTTCTTTGCACGCGTATGAAGTGCAGGGTTCCCTCGCGCACTCTTCCGGGGCTGCTGCGGTCCAGGCGCTCGTGATCGCGTGGGGAGGGTGAGGTCACGGGGGTGGGCACATGCCCCCCCCCACACCAACCCCCTCCGCCTGCGCCTCACGCCCAACCCCCCCCCCCCCCCAGCAAAAGGCAGGGGCCGGGAGCCTGCCACGGGCTGGAAGGAGCAGCTGCTTGTTGCGCCCTGGGCGTGTGTGTCTGGTCGGGGGCCAGGCCCCGGCGGAGCGCGCAGGGTGGCTTGATTTTGAGCCGCGCTCTCCGGGGAAAAGGTTCAAAGGCAACGCGCAGCAGCAGTTTTGCTCCCTGCCCCTTTATTCAAGGGCCGACTGGGTTACATATTAAACCTGTAGCCTATTGATTCAGCCCCTCCTTTCCGCGTTGCATGCCTTGGGGCTGCAGGGCAGGTTTCCTTGGCCGCAGTTTACACACCGCTTCGCCTGGTGCGAGTGTTCCAAATGACACTCCGGATTGCGCGAACTCGTTAATAATTGGCCTGGGATTTGGGCGCTTTCTCTCACTGCTCAAGTCAAAGGTGTTTCTAGCCTCCGGGGGAGGGGGCAAAGAAAATACCCCCCTCCCTTTCCCCGCTGTAAATGGGCACAAGGTGTCGGCTGCATCCTGACATCTCCCTGAACTCATTGTGATTGAAATAACAGCCCTTACTCGTCTCAACAAAGCATCTTAATAGCAGGAGCAAAGAATTCAGCTCATCTGCAAATCCGATAGCCTTTAAGTGGATTAACTGCAATAACACAACCGAGGAGTGATAACTCCCCTTCACGGAAGACAATAGACTGTAACTGCACAGCCAGGGGACTTATCCTTTCATCTCGGCCTTTCCTGCAGCCTTTCAAAAGGGAATGCTTTCTGGACCCCCTGAAGGGGTTTGCATGCTACTGGCTTGGGCATGCTTCTAGGAAACAACCTGTGCTTTAATGGGTACTTTGCAATTGCATAGGAGTTGCCACCAAAACAGAAGTGGCCTTTCAAGTGCGTTTACTGCTCTCTCTGTTGTCATATAGACTCACTGGGTGGTCCTCAGGACCAGCAAAACACAAAACCTTGAAAGAGTTGGAAGCACTCAGAAAGAGGGCTCTGTCCCGGAGATGGAAAACCATGAGCCAGTGTGCAACCATTCCCAAATGCCTAGTGATAAGGGACGACTCAAGTGCCACCTTGCAGCGTACCCAGATATATGTATGTGTAACATACTTCTATAATCAGCAGAGTGGTACAGATATGGAGCAGTGCAGGCTGGATTGTGGGTTACCCTCCCTGGTTGGGAAGGATGACATCACACAAGCAGAAAAGTGATGACTTCATTTTAAACTGTTTAATTTCTTCCAGTCATTTGTGGGGGTTGAAATCAAACTTGTGGTCAGAGTTGTCATAGTAATAATAACAATGATGTCCCTAAAAGGTTGCGAAGAGTCTACCAATGCAAACCTCATTGAGCAATTATTCCTCCCCTTCATTAGTTCATTGGCTAATGTTTATCTAGAAACATAATTGGCTGGATATTCAGTGGTAACTCCTTAAAGAGTTGAACTTTTATTTAAAATCAACTTCAAGAGTAATTTTAGCTGTTATCTAGTGATAAGAAGTCTTTCGCATTTCTTGTATGCGTTGTTTCATGAAAAATTTACTGTGTCTGCATCTTTTTTAAATCTGTCATGATCAGATGGGCATCCTTCCTCTGGAAGCATTTTACACTTGGCTGTTTAGATGGTTCATTGCAAATATTTGATAATGGGGCAAAATATGTAAGAGCCAAACGAGTCCACTGATCAGAGCCTAGCTTGCAGAAACTTGTGCGTGCAGTTTTATTCCTCTCTGAAAAGTTATTTCTATGCTTGTGAAGGAATTTCTGTATCTAAATAGCCTTGTATATGAAAATCCCTATGTTCTGTTTAAGAATTCTTACTAACAGGCTAGGACACTTATATATAGGAAAATGCCACATTAAAGTAATATACAATGCAGTAGAGTTTTTAACGATATCATCCATGTAAGTCTACTATACGTAAGTGTACGATAGGTGGATTACTATATTTTAATGTAATATCTATATCCATTTATATGTAGGGAGGAATGATGTAGGAGTTTTAATGGATGTGAATGAGGATTAGTGCAAATTATAAGACACCATTTATTATGTAGGACACTTTTTTTGGCTTTTAAGGACAACAGCTACTCTACATACCTCAGAAGACACAAGAGTTATGAATTATAGTTTTACTTAGTTTGTAAGCTTTTGGGGGCAGACACGATCTTTTTGTTCTCTGTACAGTACCTTGCACAAAGAAATCCTGAGCTGAACATAAAGTTCTTTTCATACTGTAGCCCAGATCATCTTTGCTGTACCCAGTTCAAACACCATTTTAAACTGGTTCAGGCTAAGTTAGTATAAACTGGGCTAGGTCAACTGGTATAACGAAATCAAATCATGTTTTTACAAAGTGTGCCCTGACTTAGTTCCTGATGAGAGAGGCCAAGGGGCTGTGAAGGGGAAAGGGAGGGAAGTGGTCTTATACCACTGGGAGAGAGCTGGAAGAAGCTGCAGTGGGAAGGATGGGAGGGAAGGCATCTCTGTTACGCAAAGTTCCCCAGAGAGAACTGAAGCAAGTGCAAAGGAAGCACTGGAGGCAGCAGGAGGGAGTTAGGACAATTTAAAAATGGCCACCAACCAACTGGCTGCAGCTATTGTAATGATTTGATTTATACATAGGCATTTCTGTGGCCCTCATTGCTCTGGTATCTGAGTGCCTGACAAACATTAATGACTGAATTTTAAGTATCTAAAACAAGTTTAAATTTTGGTAATCAAATGCGGAAGTTAATCCTGCAAAACCTCCCAGATTAATATACAAATTGATTTCAATGTGGGAATTCGTCTGCTTCTTAATTACGTTAAAAATAATAAAAACATTCGCTACGTGTTTTGTTTGTTCTTCTTTGGATGGCCTATTTTGTTTTACTGGAGGCGGAAGGACACCACCACTGGAAGTGAGCCTTACGCAAGTCATTGTCTAAACCATTTTACTAGGCACTTTCTGTAACAAAGGCTCTGTCACAGAGCACATACAAAATTACTTAGCGCAGAAAGCAACATGGCTCCTGAAAGAGACCATAAGGAGCAGTCTCAGAGACTAGGAGCCCAGGTCTTTCAGCAACAATCCCAAACATTTATAAAAGCCATGGCCAGAGTCTAAAAAGCACAATCCGGACAGCGACATAGGCAAATGGCTTTAAATAAAGGCTGCATTTAAAAGGCACCTCATCCACTTCTTAAAGGAAGAAAGAAATCAGACTTTGAACACTCATTTCTTTGGCCTGTGTTTTCAGATGGACCGAGGACTGTCCTCCCTCTCCAGGGGCACATTGATTGGTTCTTCAAAATTTGCTCCTGCAGCTTTGAGTCTTCAGAAATAAATTACATGCACAAATCATCCTACCTACTGGTACTGTCGACTGCCTGATTTATGCCTGTAGTCAGGTAGAGACAGACTCGAGGGCCGCAGCAGGTTTATTGGCAAAAAAATTACAAGTGCACAGTGCAGAAGGTCACCCCTTTTTAAAACGTGGCCTGTGACAAGGGACACACAAGAACTGAAGAGAGCAAACAAGGACAATTTTTGCTCTCTTCCAGTTGTTACACCTATGGATATTCGTGTCTCCCTTTTCAGCTCTTTCTTTTGGGCTCTTCTGTTGGCCTATTATTTGTTCTGGGCTGTGCTCTGTTTTGTTTATCATTTGTACAGCATTCCAGATACTTTCATGGGAGACAGGTACCTCGAAAAATCACACATGCAAATCAATTGAAATGTTTTGGTAGGAAAAAGTGATCAGTAAGGAAGAGTCCATTGAATTTTCACATGATCTATCCAATAAATGCACAGAGACCCCCTGACCTGTACAACCTGTTCCTGCTCCTGTATTTTAAGTCAAAGTATTTATGGAGATGGACTAGTGTCTTTTCTAATGGGATGGGATCTGTATTCAGACCCTGATCTTGTTCCATTGAAATTAATGGGCATTTCGCCATTGACCTCCATGGGAACAGGATCAAACCCTTGTTACATAGAAGGCAGGATTTGTATAATATGCAAATAATATTTCCACCCTAGAGACAAGGATAAAGGATCCTGGTGGGTAGGAATCACTGCTGAGTGACACGAAGTTCACATTCAGGACTGAGTGTATGAACTGGCTGGGTTGCCAGAGTGGATAGTGAGATGCATTGTTTGGCATTAGACCAAGCTATTTGCATACCAGCACACTATTTTAGTGGTATATTAAGCTATTCCCTGCTCCCTTTCTCCACAGAACAATGGAATGACAGCAAGTCAAACTAACATGCTTCTTGGAGAGATCTAATAAAAGTACACTGTACTTTCTCATTGATATTTAGCACACTTAGCTGAATACCTGTAAGAGTGTCAACACGGTTTAAGGTATAAAATATAGCTATAGGATGTAAATATATCTTACACATTGGGGCCTGATCCACCATAGCTGTGCTCCTTGTGTCATTTATACCAGTGCAAAGTCAGTGGGAAACACCACCATTCTCAGGTTGATTTGAATCCAGGATGTAACTCAGCCCTCCTATCTACCATAAAACTGCAATATTATTTTTTATTATTTGTGTTTTGGTAACACCTGACCCAGCTCAGGTCCCTTGTGCTAGGCATGACAGTTCTTGCCTCAGAGAGCTAAAAATCTAAAGCTGCGAGCCCAAATTCTTACTCTCCTGCTACCCTGTGACTCAGTGGAGCTACGCCATCCGTACGTGAAGAGCCCCACTGAAGGAGGGACTGCGCGTGTTAAGGGCTTTCAGGATCAGGTCCACAGACACCGAATTAACAGGGACAACAAGCATTTTCATAGAAGTGGCTAATTTGTGGTGAGCTGGAGACGTTTGGTGTGACTGTGAAATTCCATAGTTGGATCTCTGGCCCTTTGATCCACTGATCCTAAGGCAACATGCGGAGATGGAGGAGACAGTAATTCAAAGGATCCAATTACAGCACTGCTGCGCATCTTACCACTACACATCTCCCTGTTGGACACATATTTTGGCTTTTTCTTAAAGCATGGAGGCCTGATTCTCAGCTGGAGAAAGTCAGTTTGCTGGGGCTGAAGATCTAGCCCCAAGTTCCCAATCCAGCAAAACAGCACACGCTTAACTTTACTTAAAGGAGTAGACTGCAATGGAATCCCTCTGCTTCAATGGGTTCAAATACTTTGCCAGGTTGGGGCCAACAACAAAGTCCTTCTGAAGGTAATCTTCTCTGAATCCATCTTTCTGGCTGTTTTGAGACATTCGCTCTCCAATTAGTACATTGTGTGTAATAGCACTGCCCATTGCAGTCCAAACTACAGACACACAACCCAATAAATCTTAACAATGGCCCATGTGCTGTCAGTTCCTCAGCACTGAATTCAATGGGGCATTCTGCATAAGAGATGCTGAATCCCACAGCTCAATAATGAGAATAAGAATACGTTGCCCTTGACTAGTATCTTACTCAAAGCCCTTTCTAAATCCAACACTGCTCCTTTATA
Source organism: Dermatemys mawii (assembly GCA_007922305.1). Classification (NCBI taxonomy): domain Eukaryota; kingdom Metazoa; phylum Chordata; order Testudines; family Dermatemydidae; genus Dermatemys; species Dermatemys mawii. The sequence goes on along the minus strand of ML677381.1, from coordinate 11,952,789 downwards.
TCCATTTGACAAGTTGGCAATCTGAAATATGGGACCAGATTTTAAAATGTATTTAGGCATGGCTGCGCTCCGTGTTGTAACACCTAACAGATTTAGGAGCCTGTCTCATTTTCAAAAAGCAAGCTCTTAGGAGACTAAATCCTATTCACTGTCAAGGGTCCCATTCCAGACCCTCGACCCACATGCTTCCATTTTTCATAGCGAAAACGTGAATGGATATTCCGGTGTGTGCTAAGACTGTCGTATCACAAAGTGCTGTTAAACTTGTACAGAAGCACAAAATATTCAAACCAGTTCAACTATGTCACATGTGGTTGTCTCGATCCTTGTTTCCTTAGTCCTGTGCCCTGTGTTACCTATTTATAAACCAGCAGACTAAGCAGCATAGCTGAAGTGTCACGTATCAGAAAGGAGCCATTCTCTGCTCAGATCTGCACCAAAAATGGATTTCCTATTTTTCTGCAAAAGATGAGCCACCCTCAGCATCCTCCCTTGGCTTTGTAGAATTCAGCATTTGTTCACCTTTAACTCGGTGACATTTGACTAATAGATCCTGCCATCGATCTGCCCGCTGAATTCCTTCTCTGTTGGAAATCAATGAGGAGAGCGGTGTAAAAATCGATGGGAGGATATGACCCTTTAAGCTCTGTCTGTGTTTAACTGTAGTGTGATCTCTCGTGCTCCTGGGTACTTTCCATAAGCAGCAAGTTATCCTGGAAAGGGAGAGGATGATAAATAATTCTGTTATCCACATGACTGAATTCTTGCATGACACTGGGAGGAGGCAAAGCACAGGGATGACTCTGCAAGGTTTGAGGGAATAAAGCCAAGGGAGGAGATAGATGGGGGAAGGAGAGTAAGATGCTACAGTTACCTTGTGTTAAAAGAAAAAAATGAACAAAGAAGCAAGGGCTAAAAGAAGGTTAGAAGATAACATAACTCTCTCCCTGAATCTCTGCTTTGCATTTCTGGTTAGGGCCAGGTCTTGACTCTGGCTATGGGCCCATGCAGAGGAGTAAGGGGATATAAAAATCCCTTAAAACCCTGCACAGGCTACCTGTAACATGGCAGGGAGAGTAGCTGCCAGGGGATTGCTGCTGCCCATCCCATGCAGATATGTGCAAAGTAGGCATCTTAGCTCCATCCCCAACATGCTAGCCAGCACATGTAATCCAGTGCAGAAGCGGAAAGGAACAGGTGTAACTTCTCATGGAGCAACGGGGAAGGAGGGAGTGAATTGTGAGTCTCAGTCCATACCCTGCCTCTGGGAAAACACACCTGCATGCTAGCTCTTTCTGGGGCTGGATTGCAAGTTGCCAATACAACCGTTAGCTCCTTAGAGTAGGAACACGTTCTCCTGTATATCTGTAAAGGGCTGCAACACTTGTCAGTATTAAATAATGAATAATGGTACACATCAGTTTTATTGCTCTGATGTTTTCAATATTAAAAACAAGAGAGCAAACTGTTCTTTCCTCCATAAAATACCTTTCTGTAGCAAACATAGGAGCCAATTCTCTTCTCCCACCCGTATAATTCCATTGACATCACTGCCATTATTCCAGGTTTACACCAGTGTGAGCAAGAAGCGCCTGGTGTTTAGGATCTATAAAGACAGAAATTTTCTCATTACCCTACATAGTTAGATTAGAATGGAATAGAATATTTAGGGGTCAGTTTCTCTGCTGGTGTAAATGGATGCAACTCCATTGACTTAAACTGAGTTTTGCCTGTTTACACCCATAGAGATTTTGGGCTTATGTCTCTGTTTCACCTTCGATGTGTATAATTCCTATTAAGGTAAATGGGAATGACACATGTATAGAGTGAGCAATAGATACCTTATTAAATAATGCAAAATTACTAGGACATTCCTCTGTTTCCTGGGACACCATGCCAAACTGGCAGGTGGTTTCTTCATAAGGCATTATATTAACACCCTGGCGGCATCTGTTGCGTTAATGATTGTATGGTGTATAATGGCTGCTGTAGCTTGCAAGGTTATGGGCAGCACACCAGCCACTGTGTGTATGCATTTCAAATTGCTAACTAGGCTCCTGTTTATAACACATTCTGTATCTCCCATTTCTTCTTTTCTACTCTGTACCTATTTTTTTCTTTCTTTTGATTCCCTTCCTTCCTCCTCTCCCTACATCTTTATTCCTTTGTCTCCCCTCACTTGCCTTCCTTGCTTTCCATTCCCAAAGATCTGCTGACCCGTGTGTTTTCTCTATCCCTTTCTCCACAGTTTTTATATTTCATTTCATCTTGTACGGCTACAAGATAAGATGCAAGTTGTAGCTCAATAGCCCAAATATATTGTAATGGTGCCAGAAGATGATTGGATGTTCTTGTAGCACATTCACCTTGGATTTCACTGGTGAAATGATTAAGCCTCCTAGCTTTATTTACCTGTGATGCTCGGAGTACCTTTCCTAGACCTGAAGAAAAGCTCTATCTAAACTCAAAAGCTTGTCTCTTTCACCAACAGAAGTTGGTCCAATAAAAGATATTACCTCATCCACCTTGTCTCTCTAGTATCCTGCGACCAACATGTCTACAACCACACTGCAAAGACCTAGAGGTACTGTTATTTTCACTCTGAATGCTCTTACTGGCTGTTGTGTCAGTGAAAGGGCCCATGGCGGGGATTGATGCAGTTTGAATGTCCAATCTTCTTCAATTTTAAATGCGGCCAACGAAGCATCTTTGGTGGAATTTTGTCTCTGTTCAAGACAAATCTTGCACTACTATAAGACCACAAGTGAAATCTGACTGTACTGACAAAACTCTCATTGACTGTAATGGGACCCCAAGTCTCTAAAATAGTTACTCACAACTTTTTAAAAGTATTCTGTGGCCCAGAGTGCAAAGCTCCCAATATGATGGGAGTAATCTTACCTGCTTCTCTTTTCTCAGCGGTGCACCTCAACCCTCATTAGTCACCCCAACCGTCTCATAACTTACTGACCCTTCTGCCTCCTGATGGGCAAGGCCAACCAAAGTGCAGGTCAGCACTGTGGAAAGGAAATCAAATGCTGGCTCTAATAGACCTTCTAAAAAGCCTGTATGTACAGGACCAGTGCTGGGATTTGGGTGAGATTTCCAGAGACAGCTAAGAGAATTGAAATGGGAGTTGGGTGCTCACTCCCTTAGGTGGATTTGAAAGGGGCCACTGTCCTTTGTTTATACTTTTTCATATTATGTTTTGCAATTATACTGTCAGAATTCAAAACTACCAGCCTAATACAGAATATGACTTCATTTCCTCATACTTCCTGCCTGCTAGCTTATATGATAGTCTCTGGCTGTTGTCACTGTTCTTCACGGTAGGACTCTTAGTCTCATCTGTTTTCTTTTGCATTTCCCTTTTATTATCTCTGCTTATGTTTTCTTGCACACTTCCATGGTACGTAAAGGGGCCTTTCTGCCTAACCTCACTCCCGCATATAACTGCTGAGGAATCCTTTCTTCCTGCCTTAATCGCTTTCTTCTTGATACTCATGATCTTATGTCCTCTTAGGGCTTACTGAATCCCTAAGGGGATTGGGGTCAGGCAGAATACTGAACTCAAGAAAACAAGACCTCGGTATGGTTCAGGTTCAGCAAGGTACTTAAGCAAATGGTTAACTTTAACACCATGAGCAGTCCCATTGATTTCAGCAAGACAACTTCTGTTCTTAAAGTTAGGCATATGCTTATGTACATGACTCAGTGAGAGCCGATATTATCACACCCCTTCCATGTCACCCTCGTGTACTATCTCCGAATCTCACAACCAATTGCTCTACTGGTTTTCAAATGTCTTTGTGGACTCTCTCCAACCCAGCTTTCTGACCTCATAACTGCACATTCCCCAACTTCTATGTTCCCCATATCTTGGATTCCTGGTCCCACCCTACAGTAGGAGTTTGCTATTTCATTTCTGCTCTCCCAACCATCTGGAATTCAGTTTCTGTTCCTCCCTCCAAGTCCCAGAATCATTTATTCACCCTAAATGTCATCAGAAAAACTTTTTGCTATGACCAGCTCTCTGTATCACATTTAGTTATTCTTTATTTTGTGCTCAAATAGCTCATAAGTGGCTGGAAATTCTATTTGAAAGGCCATTACTTCATAATAAGGGGTAATCATTTTTGGCATTTGGAAAAGATGAAGTGAAATGGCTGAAATGGGAGACCAGATGGCTCGAGGGACAGGTAATGAGATTGGGAGTCTTTTACTTCTGTGTCACTGCTTCAAAATGCTGCTTTGATCCTTGGTGACCTAGGTGGGCTCAGTCCAATTTCTAGCATACATATGTTCATGTCAGAAAAAACACCCCCATAACATAACCCCTTTGGCAGAGAGGCCCAGGACTAAAGAGGCATGAAGGCACAAATTACCTTCTTAGCACTCCAGGTGGTCTCCCCAGAACAGGATTAGAGCTCATTGGCAGAATGGGCTCAGAGTGGCACTCTCCATACTTTGCCTGGTCTGTGGTTAGGGAAATTCAGTTTCCAGTGCTGTCAGGATGGCCACCTTCCACAGGGAATACACTTCATTTTTTTCCAAAGTCGACTTTCTCAGCCATTTTTAGAATAGCTAATTCTCATAAGGATTGTAACTGCATACACCAAAGACCTAACTCCAATCCCACTTTTGTTGGTTTAAGGGTCTGATTCTATGTTAATTGATGTCTGGGAGGGTCCTTCCATTGATTTCAATAGATTTTGTAACAGATCTGAAATAAGAAATAATCCCATTAAAGTCAGCAGAGTTATACCAGCATAAACCCAGTGTGCAGTCATGACACAAGAGGCCGTAATAGGTCCAGAATTCCAGTTTATTGTGGCACTATACTTTCATAGCAGAGCTTTCATTATGATTATTTTTTAATCTGGCTGCACATTCAGAAGGAAGATGAACGTACACATGAAGAGCCAGCATTAAAATGCTACTAAGGATCTAATGTAAGTGAATACAAGACAAGCCATTCAGCCTTAATGCTGAATTTTGTCCCTTTATTATTCTGTTTGGTCTGAGCTGTATAGTAAAGATGGCATTTGAAATCTCTGCCTGCAGGACTTAGGTGCAACAGAGCAGATGAAGGGGGGCTTTCACTATTTTACTTCAAAGGTTCCTTGGCTTTGTCCATTTCCAACATGTTCACCTCTGAGGGGGTACATTATGTCCACTGAATCATCTGATCCCTGCTTTGCCCCTATCTCTCTTCCCCCCTATAAAGGCTGCATCTCATAGCGCCCTTCCCTCATGATGAGTGTGAGTTCACCGAGCCAAAGCCTGCTCCCAGAGCCATCTGGAGGACTTGCTGAAGACTCACACAGGTGCTTTGTCACCTAGCTAAGGGCCATTTCCAGTGATCCTCACAGGGACAAAACTCCCAAAGGAGCCGCCAAGGCAGACAGGTGGTTTAATTGGCTAGTTAGGCTGCTCTCATCAGAAGCCTACATTAGTCCTGCTTCAGTTCCATTTCATCTCCTTTGCCCTCACTCAGGAGCGCCCTCTCTTGATGCCCACACAGATTCCATGAATGTTAATAGCACCGCTGTGTGTGCACCACGCAAGGCATTTACAATGCCTTTGTGTCCTTTCAGGCTTTTCATGCTGTACACAACGGGATAATGGTCTGCATCAGACTGTGTTTTTTTACCATTAGGAGTTGTGTTTGGTTTAACACTCTGTATCACGCTGAGAACCAGAGCTCAACTGCTTCCATCCACACTGGCTACAAAGCCGCTTAGAGAAATGAAACTTGCCGGGGAGGGGGGGAACCTTTCACAACAAAGTGTTCTCCTCTCCCTAGGCATCAGAGTTGGGCACAGTTTTCCCGACACTCCTCCATAGCTTGGAGGCAGAGTCAAAACAATTCAGTCTCGTTCTCTGGGGCCAGAGAGAGATTAGCAGGCAAGCAGTCTCTCCCCATTCTGAGGGAAGAGGCACATTATATGTGACCATCTTTACCAGAATTTTCCTGATTGGCTGAGAAAAGGAACCCTACCCCGCCTTATACCACAAAGCTCCTGGTCCCAGACTCCAGAGAACACTAGCAAGGAGTTTTCCAGACACCAGCTGTTACCCTGGGACTGCTGCCTCTCTCTCAGCATCTGCCTCTGTGGGTCCCTGAGTCTCCGTTTGCTGCAGAATGCCTGCAATGGGGTAGCCTGGCCCCTGAGGTTTACCCTTCTGGGCTTAAAGGGCAAATATAACCCGTTACAATCTCTCTCTGGTTTGCATATAGAACTGCCATTATATGTGTACATAAGCATGGATGTAAATTTGCATTTGCTCTTATTTTGAATTAGTGCCATCAGCATTTGCAAGGTCAGCTAGTTTACCTGCACTGTCTCTCTCTCTCTCTTTCTGTGGGTCATTTATTCAGAATAAAAAAGACGAAAAGGCTTTCACACTGACCCCTATTTCCCACCCTCCCCCACAGTCGGACACATTGTTAACTGATCTCTCCAGCTCAGTTTTCTATTTTAAACCAGATATCTTATCATTTCTATGTCCTACCCTGAATCCTTAAAGCTCAGACTTCCAGCTGCAGGCTCCAGGCAAGACTTTCAGAAAGATTAAAATAAATGATGTCGCGTGTATTGCTGTCATCAGCCTTCCTAGTAGCTTCCTCTTTCTGCAGCTATTTTTGGAGGATTAATCAATTAAAATAAGTTGTGGTAAAGCAATGGTTAAAGGGATGCTGCAGATCTTATTTAGGATGGAACCTGCTGGACAGCCACAGTTTAAAAGAGTTCTTAACAGAGTTTTAAGAAAAAAGGAGAGTTGTTTTTTTTTAAAGTGTTGTGAGAAGAGGAATTTTTCTTTTTTAGCCAATTCCACATAGTTTTTGTTATAGGAGAAGATTGGCCTGAGGGTTTTAGCAGAGGCTAAAACTGGGAAGACTGGATCTATTTTGGTAACATATCAAATGAATAGGAAATAATCAAAAATGCTGTATTTAAAAAATGAGTTTAACAGCAGCTGGAGGCACACACTGTTCAGCAGAAAGAAATCTCTTCACCTGTGCGCCACTCAGCAGAGCAAGTCATGGGGTGTAATGTTTTTAACGTTCAAAAAGGCAAAAGCTTTTGGCAACCACAGGTTGCTGCAATGCTGCTTACAGCATTCCCCCTGACCTGCTGTATCAGAGGTTAATCTACGTGACTCACAGAGGCTCAGTCAAGATTTTGTCACAAGTCCTGTGTAAAATTCTTCCCTTACTCCAGGAGGACGGAAGCTGAATAAACCTTATACCTTGCAGAGATTATTTCCCTCTTTTTCAGCTGCTCTGTTGTGGTGACTGGTATGTTGGGGTGGGGGTGGAGTCAGAGCCCAAGCTCCACCCACTCCATCCATTTTCAATTTTTTGATGGCAACCCAGAACATTTTTGCCAAAAGTGGAACTTTTTTCAAAAAAATTTCTATTTGGTCAAAAGGATGTTTTGTATTGAAAAAAACTTGATGAAAAGAATTTGACTAGCTCTTTAAATAACAGGGTGAGTTCTCAGTGGAGGTTAGGCTATTATCTGTATACACCGTATTGGAGACAAAAGGCCAAAGGTAGTGGTTCTCAACCTGTGGTCCGTGGACCCCTGGAGGTCTGCAGACTATGGGTGTGCCTATACTAACCACTGGATCGGCGGGCAGCAATCAGTCCAGCAGGGGTCGATTTATTGCATCTAGTCTAGACGCAATAAATTGACGCCCAAGCACTCTCCCGTTGACTCCTGTACTCCACCGCCACGAGAGGGGCAGGCAGAGTCAACAGGGAAGCAGCAGCAGTTGATTCACCGCAGTGAAGACACCGCAGTGAGTAGGTCTAAGTATATCGACTTCAGCTATGCTATTTACGTCAAAACCCAGACCTGTTGTTATCATAGAAGCCCACAGTTTTGCACCCTTTCTCACGGTGCATCAAATGCCACTCCCAGCACATACAACATTTATAGCTGGATTGTGTTCAGTTAGTTTTCAGTCTAAGACATCTATGGTAGAGGTCCGCAGAGCCACACTGAATTTCCAAAGGGGTCTGCGCCTCTATTTGAAATTTTTTAGGGGTCTGCCAGTAAAAAAAAAGTTGAAAACCACTGGCTTAAGGGAAAGTCTTGGGGGAGTTTGAGTTCTTGAAAAGAATCGCTTGATGCCAGTGTGATATTTGAGATCCTAATGGATTCAGAAATCAGAAATCATGGACTAAAATTCAGTGCTGGTGTAACTGCCTTGAAATCAGTAGAATTACTCCAAGGCTGAATTTGGCCCTATAGAGTCAATATGGGGTTCAGATTAGCTTGAAACTCAAGATGAATGAAATAAGGGAATTAACTGCTAAGGTCAGCAATAAAATCATGAGTCCATTGCAGAGGAAGCTGGACACATTTCTGAAGAGCTAAGGATAGAGCTATTAACTAGATTGATGGGGGGTTAGGTGATGAGATAGAGGTCAATTAGTAACCTTTAAAATCATCAAGGCAGGCCACACATGCTCTGTAATCTTCCCCTCACTGTTCAGCGTGTGAATGTAATGATTGAAAAACAAGGCCCTTTCTGTCTCTGCAGAAAGAGGAGCAACAATGTCACACTGCGTATTAGGGAAATGCCAGACATAAAAAGATAATTGAAACATTCAGCTTGGCAATAGGGTGGGATAAGGACAATAAATCTTTAACACACATTGAGTTATTTAACGAAGGAATTGCTAGCAGTGGCCGAAAGGGCTCTCTGGCAATCTTCTCATTAGCTGGGCAAGTTTTCCTTGGTTTAATTTTTACCCTGAATATTGTTGCTTGCTCAGTGTGATATCTTTACAAAATGCAAACGTCTGTAATTGTACTGTATAGGACTTGGGCTGTACTGTATCTCATCCTCATTGCCAACTGCTGTGTCTTTAGTCTCTCGACACAACATTAAGACTATGATGACACTGTTGAGTACCAAATAACTGTGTCTACTACCTATATGCAAACATACATGATCTAGTTACTTACATACACTGCTATTCTGTTGGGGTCTGGTGCCTTCAGCCATAGAGACAGGGTGGCGCGCAAGAGGGCTCCTGAACTACAAGAGAGACTATCCAATTCCTATATGCTACAGTAAACCATTGTGACTCCAAGTTACTCATGATGTTAACAAATACAAACTAAATGGTCAGCAACATCCCACATCAATTCCATCATATGGAAAAACAGAGGAAGGGTTGATTATCTCTTTTTATATATAGTCAAATTGTACAAGCAGAGCTGGGAGAAAAAAACAACCCATTGAGCTATTTTGTTCATTGTATGAGGAAATAATGGAAAAAAGTTAAAGGTAGGATTTTCAGGGCTTAACTCTGCTCTTACTGAGGTCAGTGGAAGTCATATACCTTTGACTTCAGCAAAGGCCAAATTAAGCCAATTGTGAGTGCTTTTGAAAATCACGTCCCAAGTGTTCCACTGTAAGAAAATATCATACTTTCCAAAATTACAATACGGAAGGCTTTCAATACTTGAACTTTGTAGATCCTTCTGAAATAAGCCCATGTATTATGTAATTGGCACTCTAGCCAGCATTTGCTTGGGTACCAGTTACTCATGCTGGGGGTAGGATTTTCCTCCCCTCCACCCCAAAAAAAGGTTCATCTCTCAAGACAGGGGAGCCAACAAACCACATCAAAGGGCAATGCTCCATTTAGTCTTGCCAAGGAGGTTTCTCAGACCCTCACTACCCCTGTGTTTGATTTAGATTCTACAGATTCAGCAGCCTTTCAGAATATTTGACCATAGGCAAAAATGGGGAGGAGACTGATTTTTTTCTGTTTGTTAAAATCAAAAGGCCTGATCCCGCAACCCTCTCTCAGGCAAAACTCCTACTGGAGTCAGTGGGAACACAAGCCTCATTTTCCAGCATGGAAGATACAGATGGTCATTTTAGGCTGGGCAACAAACATGTAATGATAAACTATTTGCTGGTAAAGCAAACTGTACATGCCTGAGTCCATAATGCACTGTTATCATCAAATAATTACCATAAGCCTTGGTGGAGGCCATGATTTCTTATGTTTGTACAGACCCTACCACACTGGGGCCCCAGCTTGAGGTTTCTGGGCATTACATTAAATTGTATAAAGTAAATAATAAATTGCCAACCATTCAAATGTTGGTCATCTGATAACAATGGCTGCTACAAAAACCAACCCTTTTTCTTTTCTACATATAGTAATTTAATTGTAATGATAAATCACCATCAAGCATTTCAAGCTCCCAGCATTAACACAACAGAGAATGCAACAATATCCTTTCCTCCTTTATCTTTGGGTAGACAACACATATCAAATGATGGGCGGATGATCTAAATATGAATCATTGTCTCTCTAACCTAGATTCCTATAACATAATCTAACAAAGAGAAGAGAAACCACATCAGAAGTCATTTAGCAAATGAGTGTTTCTGAGAAGACTCTAGAAATCTCTTATTTTAAACAGATTGTCACTTCAGTAGGACTATGAAATGGTGCTAATTATGCTATCCGTGGGAAGGGGCTCCCTTTCATATGGAAAGGTGATTTTTCTTTTCCTAGGTTCCTAACAGCTATTTTCATTGTAACTAGACACTCTGCTAATAGCTTAATAGACACAACATCCTCCATGTCACAACCCAAAGCTTCACAAGCCCCCCCTCACTTTTTGGGAAGTAACAGTAGAAGTGGTACTGCTCCGTGGGCCTACCTGGTCCTCCTCAGACAAAGCCACCATGATGAAAGGCCCATATTAAGAATATGACGACACTGTTGAGTACCAAATAACTGTGTTTACTACCTATATACAAGCATATATGACCTAGCTACTTATATACACTGCTATTCTGTTGAGTTCTGGTGCCTTCAGCCACAGAGACAGGGTGGCACGCAAGAGGGCTCCTGAACTATTTAAAAAGATACTATCCAATTCCTATACACTACAGTAAACCATTGTGACTCCAAGTTACTCATGATGTTAACAAATACAAACTAAATGGTCAGCAACATCCCACATCAATTCCATCATATGGAAAAACAGAGAAAAGGTTGATTATCTCTTTTTATATATAGTCAAAATGTACGAGCAGAGCTGGGAGAAAAAACAACCCATTGAGCTATTTTGTTCATTGTATGAGGAAATAGTTGAAAAAAGTTAAAGGTAGGATTTTCAGAGCCTAACTCTGCTCTTACTGAAGTCAATAGAAGTCATATATCATTAACCTCAGCAAAGGCCAGATTAGGCCAATTGTGCTTTTGAAAATCACCCAAGTTTCCCACCTTATCAGTGTCTGATGCTTCTCTAAACACTGCGGTGGAGGCATGCTGCTGCCAAAGGTTATGAAGCACTGTCTTTTAGGCTCTGCTCCTTCAGAAATTGAATCTTGTGCCTTGTTTTTTGAAGAGTAAGCTCTGCTCCTGACACCTACTGCATATAACCTCCCTCCCCTTCCAGCTCTTCCCCCTCACTGCACAAGGTCTGCAGATTAAATGAGATTCAGCTCCAGAGCATGTGTCTGAGTGAGAAAATTGTACTTGTTGACCTTTAATTCCCTGCTCCAGAGAGCTGCACAATATTCACACAGGGATTTTTCGCCTCCCTCTCCAATTAAATTTTGTATTTGGAATACAGCAAACACAGGAGCTTTCAGACAGCAGAGTTACTGCCATATGCAGTTCTCACAGGGGTCAGCTATGGGGTCTTTTATCTCTACACTGAAGAGTTCTCTATCCAGCTGGTGAGTCAGTGAAAATCCCACATCTGCAGGAAAATGCACCACTAGCCTACAAATATTTCCACACTTTTTGCTCTCATAGGAAAAATAGTCTTGCCAGTGAATGGCTCAGGTTCACAATCCTGCTGAAAGTCCTAGAAAGGTGAAGTCTCAAAATATGAAATATTAAATATTAAACATGTTCAGCTTTTACATTACACCCAACTCTTTACGGATTCCTCTTTAACATGTGCCACTCAGTTGCAGGGCCTGCACCTACAGAGAATGGGTTTGAACAGACCAAAACCACATTTATCCGCTTACAAAATGTGAAGCTACTTTTATCACTAGTGTTCCAGCCCAAAGGCTCAACCCTCCCTTTGTGGTGGCCGTGTCCTGCTTTCACATGCATGATTTGCATCTAAAGCTCAAGTCTGATCTAAAACCATAGAACGTGGAGCCTCACTGACTTGTACTGATTATTGGTGTATTGGAGAGGTTTGTGGACTAATGCGTGCTGCAGCTGGGGAGAAGCAGGCACAGCATGAGCCAATTATAAATGTCCTTGCTCTGTTTCAGTACATTAATGAACGAAAGGAAAGGGGGCCAGGAGTTGTCTTGCTGCTCCCACTCTGGCCATGACATCATCCACACTACCTATACTCCAGCCCAGCATCAGAATTTCATGAGTCTGTGAGGAGTAGCAATGGTCTGCTGTATGACCAGTTAGATTTAACTCCGATAGATTTATAAGGGTTAGAGGTAATGCCACATATTAATTGTAAAGTAGCTTGCTCCTGTTGTTTAATAAGGGCTCAGGTCTGATGAGTGGCCTGGGAGTCATAAGGTATGAATGATGTCCATGGTCTCCAAGACAAAAAACAGTCAATTTTTGGTAGATGTGCTAGAACTGTATTAATTTACAAGGGTAAGATCAATTAGTAGAACTCATCAGTTTTTCATAGTTAACCTTGTGCTTAATAAAAAGTTATTGGATGTCTTGTTCCAGTATCCTGATTAGGGGAAAAACTGAACTATAGAGTTCTTAGAGAATGGTAATTTGGTATTTTGTTTTGCTTTGTTATTTATTGAAGCATTTTATAGATTACGAGTGGAATTTTCTAAAAGCACAGAGCATTTGCTCAACTGATCCTATAAAATTTGTGGTAAAATTTCTATTGATTTCTGTGGGAGTAGTTAGTTCAATGCTTAGAGTTTTTGAAAATCACACCCTACATGCATATATACTCCATATTATCCTCACTGCTAGTAGTTATGGCATCATTCACTAAAATGAATTTAAACCTATGGTTTAGTGCGTATTTTACAAATACATTTTAATAATCCCAGTCAATTGTACTTGATACCAAGCAAGCAGCTTCCTTCAATTCTAGGTAACAGTAACTTCCTATTTCAGACTGTTTGCATCCTGTGTTATAACTGTACAGCCGATCTGATTAAATTTCATGCTTTCTTGAAGACATTTTTCCTTTAGTAGGTTTTATATTACCAAATGTTGCATGTCACAAAGTAAAACCATTGTTGTAAATATCACCTAATGTTAATCTTAATATAATCCATGGTAAATATTTATACACAAAAGACAAGTGGCTGGATTTGTTTACATTTTGAAATCATTGAAGAATGGATTCACTGTAGATTAGTTGGCTAATCTGTCATAATCTGCTTTAAAAGCAGCTGCATATGAATTTTATTTTACTGAATCATTTTATCCATACCTACACAATGACTTCAAATATGGAATGCATTCAAATGCAAAAGATTACTTAACCCATAGGCTATAAAAGAAAGTTGCTTGCATTGGAGGAGAGCCATGAATCTCTTCTTTTCCGCTTTAAAGAACGGACAGCTCGAATGGCTGGAGGTAAACTGAAATGGGCATTCAGAGGCATGATCTTTACCTTTATTTCTTGGTTATAGACCATGAACTGTGAGCCTAACTCATCATTGGTGAGACACTTGCAATATGGTGTCATAAAAATGCTCGTTCCTAATTTATTTTGTCTTGTTTTGCCTTCTACTGCTTGGGAGATGCTGCAATGAGCCTATCTATACTAAAATGCTCATGGGTTGCCAAGGGAAGCTTCATGCAGTTTTTTTCTTAATTTTCCAAAAGTATGGGATAAATAGGATCCCCCCACCACCCTCAATAAATTCAGATCTACTCTCAAGGAAACTAATACAGGTGAACTATAAGAAGTTTTCAGCTACTCACCACATCCTAGAACGATCCCTCCAATGGACTGAGGCTCCAGAAGGTGACATGTCCAGCTCGGCTCTGCTGCAGTGGCTGTAGGACTAACCTGAGGCCTTCTAGGATCAGGGAAGTCCAGAAAAAATTGGGCCGGAGATCGAGGCTCAGAGATCCGACTTCAACCAAGGGAAAAGTAACTGACTTTGACTGTCAGTGATAAGATTCGTGCACAAAGAGGCCAAGGTTGTGTGAAGCTGTGATGAGAGATTTTTAGATCCCGTGGTGGATCCTCTGCACATTTTAGACTGGGAGGCATGTAGAGTACTAGGGGGGTTCATGACAAGGAGGGTCCTGCAAATCCAGGTGCAGCACAGGGAGCACAAGGTTGCTGTAATCGGCAAAAAACATGGGCTCAGGTGAGGTTAAGTGCTATTCACAGCCTGACAGCTGGCTGGAAGCTGTCCCAAGCCTGTTGTACCCCCACTCCCTTTTTCTCAAGTGTGCAGAGGGAAAGGGGCACAGTGAAGGTGGAGAGTGGAATTGCCTGAGGTGACATGGGTTTAAGTGTGATCCTCATCACACTAAATTGGCTGCATTCTTCCTTCTTGGGCTGCACTTGCTACCAGGCAGCTGTAACAGGATAGCTGTCAGCAGAGCTCACGTTCATGAAGGAATGGCTTGCCCTGCATATCCCGCTTGCTTGCGACTTTTATATGCACTGTGCTCTGCATTTGTTTGTATTGTGCAGGATCGGGCCAAATCCTTACCTCACAGCACAGGTCTGCTACCATGACTGAGTGCTAGTGCTTTCTTTGGGGAACCAGAGGGAAAACTCCTCCCTCATCTTTACAAGTAGGAGTCAGATCCTCCAGCCGTTAAGAATCAAACTTGGCGAATGAGTCAACGAATCATCTTTGCTGCTCTCTCTGGCTAAGACACTGCTACTTGGTGTCTCTGCAGTAACTTTTTTCATCCGACACATTCTAAATACTAGCACGTTATTTCAGTGTGGGTCTCTGAATAATACATTCAGCTATGTTCCTTCCCCCACCTCATCCTCAGCAAGGCCTTCATTAGCTGAATGCGGTGGCTTGGTTCCAGCAGCCACAGCTGCTATCACTGCTGCAATTCTTTAGCCTTGAGAAAAAGCATATACAATTTAATATGCTCTTGGCATAACAGCTTTTCTGTAGTGAGGAGGCGGTTTCTTTATGGATATTTTGATGGGGCAAAGTTTATCCCAGCACAGGTTCCACTACATCTCGTCAGCCCTTCCAAATATGCCTTTGTCGTGCCAATTCTCATGCTCTTCGAGAACTGATGGAAACTCTGATATTCAAAAAAAGAAAAAAATCTTGCTCAGCTGATATTGTCCTGTCTTATTTCATTAAGGGCTAAACTCTGGGCTTAGAGCCAAAAACCCAAGTGCCAAGGAGGGTCCAATGCTTAGCTGATCACATGTCCAGGACAGGATACAGTGATCCTGCCACGTAACAGTAGTTTCCCACACTGGGCCATCACAATATATGGTGGATGCATCTGAATGATCGTCTCAGTAGGAGCAATATGTGGGATGCTGCTGCTGCTGGCTAGCAACGGTTGCTGCTGGCAATTTACAGCTTTGCCAGGTAGAAGAGCATCCAGGCCTCTTTCCCAAATAGCCATGCCCACCTTGCAATCAGACACTAGGCCTACCAACACATACTTTTGCACCATGACAAGGAGCCTTCTGCCTGATTCTATGACCCACTGCTTGCACCTGGATTGTGTGCTGTATGCAAGAGGAGGATCACAACAGAAGCCACGGGGTTGCAATCATTGTTACAGGGATTAAATTGTGGGGAGCCACAGACAATTATCACATTTCAGATTCAGGGTGAGGCATAATACAGATATACATAATATTGGAACGATATAGTCTTCATCTGGGGCCAGATCTTTAGCCCAGTGCAACTGAGCTAACAGTTCCACAGAGGGAAGGGGAAAAGGAATCCCACTCCACCACACTGTTAAAGTGTAAGTCTGTTGATTTCTTGCTCTTTTTCTCAATGGGATTGCGAGGGATTTAGCCAGTACCAGACCATAGCCTGATCTGAAGTCTGTGCTACTTTGTCTTTGGACCACAACTCTGACTTAGAAGAGAAAACCACTAGAAAGCTAGTTAATCATCACATTATCCTAAACACATGGTAATGTAACAGAGTCATTCTGAAGTACAGTACATATAAATTCCACGTGTACAAAAGAATGGAAAGCAGCTCTTTGCAAACTCTTTGCAACCCAGACTCTTTGCAGAGCCATTTCACCATGTTCACGGTTTATCTGGAAAATACACATGCATGGTACTGTCCATCGTTTTTCACTGCTATGCACCATGATGTCTTCTAATGGAACAATCACCATATATGTAGTCTAAAGGGCAATAACAAAAGTTCTTTCAAATAATGACAACACATTTTTCTGTATAAAAAGGATAGGGAGTTGCCACTTCCCTGAAAGGCATTCAGTTTGATTTCCCTAGAGCCAGCAGCATACATATCCTCAGCCAGTAACAGCAGGCAGTGGTGAGAAAATTCCTATCTCATTATCGATCTACAGTTTCCAGGTCTAAGTGCGAATTCTTGCAAAAGACTGGAAACTATTCTCACCCATCAATAGTAATACTAATACAGTCAGCTAACTTAATCATATGTGGAGTTTTTTTGCAAAGAGGATTCTTTTTAATTTGAACCAAAACAGCAAGTAAAATGGAAAATGTAAGATATGGCAGTATCCTAATTTTGTAGTGACTAGAGATTATGTAGAAACACAGGATCTGCCAATTCATTCAGCATTGTTGGCATTTGTAACAAGAGGGCATGCTGTTGTTCCATGTTTGGATATGTACTACACTGGAATATGAGCAGTTATCTTGGGTAATGCAATTTTGGGGGGATTTTTCCTTTGTGAAAATTCATGTTTTTAAAGAGAAATCTTTAAAAACATGCACATTTAATTTAACACATTTAAGTGCACATTTAATTTAAACTTGAGTAAATACAGGAATGTGGGTTACTTGGAATTCCAGCTGATGTAGACTATAGACTCTTCCTTGATTCACATACTCTCAATTGTGCTGTCCTAACTTGAGACAAAAATCAAAAAATGGTTCTGGAGAAGTTAGAGAATTGTGATGCCAAAACTGGTTACCTGTGTAGTTCTAGTAGGGGACCCTACCATATTGGAGGAGATATTCCTACTTTGCTTTGCATTTGCAGCTTATAAGGATGCTGGCAAAGTGCTGCCTCTTTGAAAAAGTTGAATCAAGACTGTTAGACATCAGCAAGATCACTCTGGTATTGGAATCTGACCAAGCACAAAACATCCTCAGCCTTCCCAGCAAGGCACAGATGGCTGCAGATGCTGATGCTGTGGCTAGCCAGCTTTTTCCGAGGAAAGGCCAGTTCGTCATGCAAGCCACACTCCTCAGATAAAACCCTACTCCCCAACAAGGAGCTGTTGAAAAGCCCCAGAAGTGAAAAGCTCAAGCAGATGAGCTCCCATAACTCCAAATTTCACAGTTGGATTCTCAAGCCCATACACACGCACACTCATTGTCCCCACCTCAGGGCAGTGGGATCTGCAGGAGTTATTGCAGCTGTGATCACATCCGTGAGAGCTTGTGGGCAGATGTGTGTATTTTGGGTACAGGGTGGGAATGGACAGACCCAGAACAACCTGGATCACGCTGAAAAAAAGCATGGCTGGGAGTTTAAGGTGGATCGTGGGGAAACACCATTCTGACCCTTGAATGAATATGCTGCTCTTTGATTAGCTGAAATATATTATAGGTGTAGAGCAGTTAGCAATCAATGTGTCAGCAACGTACAGCAAAACAATTGTCATCCTTCTTGCTCGTACATCCAGACACTCAAGTCAGTACAATAGTGATATAATCACAGTAAAATGATCATAAAACCTACGGCTGATTTTACAAAGAATGTCTTGGTTTTGCCTCTGCACTTATAACAAGAGATAATATTTCATCCCTCTGACATTACACATAAATGTGCATTAAGGGTGAAACTTACCTCTGTGCCAAGGAGGCCACCACCAGGGCTTATGCACCACTTCAGAACTCAAAACAGAACATAAAGGCCTTATGCTAAGATCCTGCACAGGGATGTATTTCACCTGTAGGTGATGGCTACACTGGAGTTATAATTTCCAACTCAAGTAGACGGTCCCCCACTAGCTGTGATTGAGCTAGCATGCTAAAAATAGAAGCATAGACTCTGTGGCACTGCCCAAGTACAATCCCACCGGAAACCCGAGTGGTCATTTAGTGGACATTTGTGAAAAAAACCTAAACATGAAACTAATCAAATTTTTTTTATTATCCTCAGAAAATTCTGGTTCTCCCAGATATTCCTACCACCCTTGATGGCATAGAGTCCAACTCCATTTGGGAGAAAAAAGAAATGGAAGATTAGAGGGTCTGGCACAATTACTCAGCTTTAGGGGCCTTGTACACCGATCTGTAGAAACTGGCATACATTTCCAAAAATACACACACAGATCATACAACAACTATAGACTAAACCACATTCAACCATGTATGTCTGTTTAAACAAAAAAATTCTAGGGCTACAATTAATTCCACAGAAAAAAATCCTCTACCATCTGTACTGGAATACTGCTCAAATGACTATAGCGTAAACAAAGCCAGGCAAAACAAGAATCCTGGGAGTGACTCAGATTTAAAAGTCAGAAGGGACCATCGTGATCATCTAGTCTGACCTCCTGCACATAACAGGCCACAGAACCTCATCCACCCACTCCTGTAACAGACCCTTCACCTCTGGCTGAGTTACTGAACTCCTCAAATCATGGTTTAAAGACTTCGAGTTATAAAGAATCCACCATTTACACAATTTGAAACCTGCAAGTGACCCATGCCCCATGCTGCGGAGGAAGGTAATGTCATTCTGGAAGAAGCTCAGAGCAAGCGGTCACTTCTGATTACTATATAATGTGATCAATTCTCAGGAAAGATGAATCCTTGCAGCCTGAATCATAGCAAAGCCGGGGAAATCGCATAATCCGAAAATGGTAAGATGGAAAGCGCACACTCAGAGGAACCACCCATGATCCCAGTGTGTGTGGGACATCACACAGAGGCATCAGAGTGACTTTGCATGCTGCTCCTCATTGATGAAAGAAATGCTGGGTGGAAGGCCTGGAGAACCCACCCACGTTTTAAGGGTTGCACGGGGACTCCATCTGATACTACAGCCAATGAGCTGCCAGGGGCAGTGAGTTACTGAATAATTGCTCTTCACCAAGACACCAGTTCAGATGGGCAGAAAGATTCCTCCAGCCCTTCTTAGATGTCCTGCATAAAGGCAGTTCATTTGGGGGCCTTGTCTCCACTGAGGATTTGTTTGGATTTCAGCCCCCGCAGGGTAGCTTAATCAGTTCAAACCCACTGTACTCTGCAAGTGGCACTGATGCAGCTTGGCTTGAGATGCTTCACGGCTGCAAAAAGTGGCTCTGCATGTCTACACTAGGGATTTGAATGAGGGTGCTGATATACAGATGGCTGGCCATCAGGTGTGGTCAGCACAAATCCCATTGCGGGCAAGGCCTTGGGCTTTGAACGTGTTGGGGGAAAGAGGGCAGCATTTGGCCCTGAGAAAGATTTTCCTTCCAATTAAAGCCCTGATTTAGCAAGGTATTTAAGCTTATGCCCAGCATATGGGCAGTCCCATAGATTTCAATCCTCCTGGCTTAGTACAGGGTCTCTAAAACGCTGAGCCTGTTCACATACTTAAAGTTAGGCAGGTGCTTATACACCTTATTGAATTGGGGCCTAAATATCGGCACAGAAATGCTTGAGGGAGTATGGTGCACATTTCCTTATATAACATTTAAGCATGATTTTTTTTCCCTTACTGACTGCCCAGAGAAACAGAGCCGTCTCCTTTTCTGTACACCATCAAGATTATCTGCTTCTTCCCTACTCTGATTGTTTTTGCATTACATTACACAATACATTATTTTGTACCCTGTTTTTTTTTTCAACAGAGCTCAATTTTTTTATTACAGTATTCAGATTTTTAAATACAACAGCTTCCATTGTTAAGAAGCTCACAAGCGCCACATATAACGTACAAGAATTTTATTCATACCATAATTCTGTCCCATCATCCATATCAAATATTACAATAATCTTTAAAATGGAATAGACTGTTCCCATTACATCAAAGGAATTCTGCTGTTAGATGGTTACATGTCTTTTCAGATTGTTTACAACAGAATTGTAATTCAGATCTGATTTTCATTATCTTTAAAAGTTCAGAGCAAAGTGTCTGTTTTGTGTGTGTGTATATTTAACTCTCAACAGTGAGATTAATACACTCAATGTTTAAGTAATGCTGAAATGTTTCTGGCATTTTATGCCAAACACTTACAAATTTTTACCAATACAGCAGCAGAAATGCAAGAGATAAAATAGCATACATGAGTGAGTTGTAACCTTTAAATTTTTTTTAAATTGCACAAAATAGGAAAGTACAAAAATGGTTAAGCAAAGAATGAGTTTTTTACATGAATGTACGTCTCTGGTGGATTTTTGTCCATATAAATCTTTGCCATGAAATTGCAAGTTGGAAAACAAAACATTTTGAATGGCCACATTTAATAATCCATGCAAGAAGCATAATAATCATAATAAATAATAGTAATAAATAGAGATTACTGGGATCAGTAAAAACATTCTGAAATAAATTAAATAGCTTGAAATTATGATAGGCTTGATCCTGACATCCATGGATTTATGTAGTTCAGCGAAGATTACTCTGGGGGTTTTAGTACAGAGCCCCAGGAGTTTTCTTGGTGGGAAAATTCCCAAAGAAATTTTTGTTAATTTAGGTTAAAAGAGCATAATGAGCTTTTTCAGTTTTAGTTAATTTAGCCGTATTCTTGACTAACCCCTTTGATTTGAAAAAGGTTCTGTCTGCCTTATTCCATTTGTAATTTCAGCATATAAGGAAGGAAGGATATGAAAAACAGTGAACAAACTGAGTTTTCCTCCAATGGAAAAATTCCCCAAAGGAATGTTAACATCTTGGAGGCCCGCACAGCAGGCTAAGACCTGGTTCTGATGAGAAGGCTATGGTGCTTGTGCAGAGCCACAACAAAGTCAGTGGGGCTGTGCCCAGGTGCCGGGGTCCAAGCACACACCGTGCATTGCAGGATCAGGGCCTGACTAGTATCTTGCACGTCTTTTTGATGAGAGGCAGCACAGTACATTCAGGGATGATTTGTTTTAAAGTACGTGTCTGGCTTTCAAAAAACCTCAATCATATACAAAAGCAAAGATATTTTAACTGCAATAAATGGACTGTATGTAAAATATTTTCATACCTAACTGCTGTTCAATATCTTTGATGTGTGTGATCTTTCAAGCTTTTTATATACTATTCAGAAAAAGCTGCTGCTGATGTTTTGGTGTATAGAGTGATGCTTCAAAGTCTTAGGACCTGATCAAAAGCCCACTAAAGTCAATGGAAAAGCTCCTATTGACTTCAGTGGGCTTTGGCTCAGATTCTTAGTTAAAAAGGCTCAGGGTAACCCACTTTGGGAATTAATGGTTACAATTAAATGCTTACAAAAAAATCCCCCAAACACCTTGAAATCTTCACCTTCAAAACTGAATTGGAGCATGGCCAAATTTACTCCTGGTGTAACTCCACTGCCTTCAAAGAATTTGCATCAGGGACAAATCTGGCCCCGTAGGTTTAACAGACAAAATGATCCCAAATTCTACTCTTTATTGAAGTACAGGAATGATCAAAATCTTCCTCTTGCCTTCCCCCACAAATTGTGCAACTGTCCTTTGTCATGTGGTGTTTTGTAAACTTCCCGTAACAAGGGAAGAACATTTTAAACTGAAGGGCAGAAGAGAGGGGGTATATATTAATTTTAAAAAGTCTGACAAAAGACGGATAGGACTAACTTTCAGGAGACTGAGCTA
The DNA here is from genome assembly GCA_007922305.1 of Dermatemys mawii. Taxonomy (NCBI): domain Eukaryota; kingdom Metazoa; phylum Chordata; order Testudines; family Dermatemydidae; genus Dermatemys; species Dermatemys mawii. The sequence continues at coordinate 11,930,848 of ML677381.1, read as the reverse complement.
AAATAAATGGAGAACTAGAGACTCACATGTATTTTTAAGTAGCTAAAAATGCACAATGAAAGTATTTTACAGGGCAACACATAGCAATCTTACCTGGAAGCCAAAAACCTAACCATTCATAAACAAGCCTAACAGCTAGTCCCGTCCAAATGGTTGTTGTCCTACTTTAACGATACGTAACATTTGAATTTATATCCAGTGCATCAGACACAGACAGAAAAAGACACATAAAATGCACACTTTTTTCTCTTCATAAAGCTATTGAGCTACACAGGGTCACACAAAGGCAGTATTCCCAGTGGAATAGCTTAGACGGTAAGAGAAATGAAACTGTTGTATCTCTGAATGTTTCTCTTCAGGATTTCAGAACAAGGACCAAGCACTCGTTCAAAGCGAGGACGATCCAGCTTTACACACTTCAGTGGCCCACGTGCCACTACAGTGGCAGCCCTGGGACGATTGAGCAACAGTGCTATCTCACCTGGAAGCAGGAATAAATATACTGTCACATAGTCTCTGTTCCCTTTTCTTCGGTGTGCACTAGAGATCTCAAACATTCCTTAACACAGATCTTGATAGACACTTAACATAATTCAGTTGCAGATACTGTTGCATTATGCCTGCTTGAGCCATTTAAAGTTACTTGGAAGTTTAACATTCAAATGTTTTAACGATTCTCATTTACACTGGTGCAGATCCAGAATAACATCGTCTTCAGTGAAGTTACTCAGCGGTGTCCGATAGAAATTTGATGCTAGCCACACTGCTAGCCACACTTGTGGTTTTGAATTTTTCTTATTAGCCACATTACAAAAAAGCTACATTAAGCCACATTATATAAAAACCACATGCATTAGCCACAATTCAAAAGCCTGTTAGCCACATGTGACTAGTGGCAAACATATTGGACACTGCTGACTGAGAATATACACCAGGACAGCTGAGAGCAGAAACTGACACTATATATCCCCGCTTTTGATCGAAGCATATAAAACTAATTTTGAAAGAGACGAATTATCTTCTACATATCTTTCCAAACAATGTTTTATTTCATTACGTTGAATTTTTCTTACCAAAATAATCCGATGGACCAAGTCTTCCAACTTCTACATACTCCTCATTATCAGATCTGCGCTGAAGAACAGAAGCTGTGCCCTAGAAAACATAATTAAAAGCTTGAACAGTTATACCCCTTTTCTTGAATACGGCATTCTATGCTTGTAAAAAATCTTAACAACAGAGTATTTCCTTTGGGAGTGCATCAGCCATGTTCTTAGAATACTGGACAAAAAGAGATGGCAATCTCAGTCTGCATTACTCAAATTTTAATGGAAGTAATAAAGAAGAAAAAATTCAATAATACTGCATGGCTGAATACACTTTTACGGGTGTAGTTACTGTACATGCGGAGCTCTTACTGAAATCATTAGAAGCAAGATCAGATCCCGCAGTTCTGTCCCTAAACACGACAACAGTGACTTGCGTAAATATACAATCTACTGTTCAAAAATGTGTTTTGAATGAATGCAGGGCCTTGTGAAATGTACTGGATAGACAGACTTGAAGGCTAACATTCTCAGGACATTTACATCCCAGGCAACAAGAGAATAAGCTTCCCATACATTGCTCTGAAACTCTGTTTAGCAAGGAGAGCATTTCAGTCCTCATGCCTGTTCAGTCATTGGGTCTTTGCTGAGATTGTCAACAAGAGGGCCAACTGTGCTAGCTGCAAAACTGAACTGGGTCCACATCTTTCACACGAACCCAACAAACACCCATTATGTTGTAATAATGCTTGAGCTAACCTAGGATACATATGAGCTAGAAATTTAAGAGGTGAAAATCTCCATACCACACTAACAATCCCATAAGTCATCCAATTACCTGATTAATTAAACATTTTAATAAAACTTGGCTAAAGGGGAAGCATTTTAAATAGAACATCTATCCCCCAAAATCCCATGCCATACAAAATTCCTCTTCAAGGCTAGGTTTAATGATATCAGATGCTATTCTCAAGGCTTGTCTACACTACAGTTTGTAATTGTGTAACCATTATATATAGCCCTCTGGATAAACATGTCAAATAAACACTGTTCCTTGTTGACACTACAATTAACAATTGTGCTAGTTAATGCCTATTAGTTAACACATGTTAAAACACAGTTACAATCTGTAGCACAGACAAGCCTTTAAGGGTTCTTGGCATATATAAATACTCTTTTTTGAAGGAAATCTCATATTATTTTTGAAGCACACCACAAAGTTCTCAGATAAAATGAAGAGGACATCTCTGGCTTTCAGCCACCTATTCTTTTGTATTTTTTTTTTTAAAAAAGGATTGACAAAGGAACATTCAAGTCTGTGCTATAAAAATACAACTCAAAAGGAAAAGGCAAAGAGGAACTATATTTATTTTCCATTGAAATTGGTAAAAAAAAAAAAAAGTAAAAATCGATAAATGACCCAGAGACAATTAGTTGAGACAAGAATGATGACGATACTGTAAGGAGAGTGCAGGGAGAAAAGGATGCTTTGTAATCTAAGTGTGGAACATCCACAATAGATGAATAGATGAAACTGCAACTTTTCCATCCTTTCCAAATCATCCCAAACAGACAACAATGGGCCTTATTATAAGAGATTAGGGCATGAATAAATAGGTTTATGTTTCCACTTTTGGAAAAATAATACTTGAAGCCAAATCCTGCCCTAGCCGGGGCGGGGAAAGGGAGCAGACACACTGTCTGGTGCCTCTTGTATTAGAGGGATTCTGCCAGCCAGGGATGATCTACAGGGCACCACGTGTGAACACATTTTGCCTCTACTCCTGTCAATAGCCTGATGAGTGCTTATTGCTGAGTGTAACCTAGTTGCACATTGGCTCTTGGGATGCAGACAACCCAAAACTGCAAACAATTCCCATCCTCAAGCAGGCTGCTAGCCATCTCCCTGCAGCTCTGCTAGCAGTTCCTTGCTTTCATGGAGGGAAGAGGCTCTCTAAGCTACCACAAGGCTGGATTTAGGGCCTGATCATACAAGCTGCTGAGCACCCTCAATTCCCATTGGATTCAATGGGAGTTGAGGGCACAGAGCACCTTACAGGATTGGGCCTTAGTCCTTGTGTTTTATTCCAATGGATTACAAATGGGAACAGAAATATATGGTTAGTTAACCACTCATCTTTGTTTTTCCGGGGTAGGACGGCACAGTAACAACAAACAGCAATGGAATATTCAGTGTTATGTAAAAGATTATCATAATTTGCCTTTCTCCAAACAAGTGCTACATAGATAAGGAAATGTCACACATATTTTTCTTGCATCATGCCTTATTTCACAATAGACTTCTTTTTTAAAAGCTCAGACACTTCTTAAATAGTGGGCTATTTGCTAGGTTAATTTATAACCTTCACCTTTACACAGTGCACAAATCAGAAGGCAAATCTTGTTTCTAATCATGCCAGGAACCGCATGTAAATATTAAATAAGGTTTGAGCATTATTTCACAAGTCCCCAGCATCTGTTGCTGTTCGTCATTTATCAAATTAAGCCGGCACATTAAAAGTTACAATCTCCCCTGTTGCTTCCTTACCAATAACATGTGCATAGTATAAAGTACTATACAGCACAGTCAACATGTTCTCTTGGGCATCACAATTTACCATGTCAAATGCTTGCTTCAACAGTATTTCAAAAAAGAATAACCTCCATGGGTAAAATCTTGACCCCCAGTGAAGTCAATAGCAAAACTCTCACTGGCTTCAACAGGGCCAGGAGATCACCCCTAAAGAGCGAGAGTGGCAAAGACATGAAATTCATAAACATGCTATAGACACTTCTCGCCTGAATAAGGGCAACTGATAGGGGCAGGATCTTGCAAGATCAGTGTCCATACTGTTTTTAAATAAGCTAGGCTTACAACTATTATTTTTTTTGTCTATCAAAACACAGCCGTGCGCATAAAACTGTCAGCAGCAAATTTAGAGATACCCATCAAAGTAACTGGACAGGAGGACTGAGTATACTGAAGTGATCTGGCGAACTGTCAATTTCCAGCAAAAATTCTTTATCCTTGATATAACTAAACTGTTCAGCCAAAGCTGCTCTATTCCAAGCCTTTGAAGTCCACTTGTAAGAGGCTGGAAATGCAGTGAGTGTACTGACTTTTTTTTCACCCCACTGACTACAGTAGTTCTCACATTGTGCAGGTGCGTGTGTGTGTGTGTGTCTGTGTGTGTGACTGTGTGTGTATGTACACATACACACGCACAGAATGCTTTGGTCTCCAGAGTTACTAATGGGAACAGAATACCACACACCCCCCTCACTAAGCTCCAGATCAGCTGCAGCTCACTGTGCCCCATGAGCACATTCCTTTAGCACCCAATTTGCTGTGCAAAGCCTGCAAGATCAGCTTCCATGATGATTTCCAGCCCCTGTGCTCCTCTCATTATTTCAACACGAGTCCCAGCCTGGAAAGTGGCAAAACTCTCACTCCTCCACCAAAATATCTGTCTGAAATCTAAGTCTCCATTCTCTTTTCCACTGTGCTTTTTTCAACATTTATGACAAATGAAAACCTGATAAACAAAATGAGAAGAATACTGACCCTCCAGGTTAAAGTTCCCAACTACCCATCCTGAGGTGATTACAATACCAAGCAGTACTACGTCTGTCTCTCATGGAATCATCTTTCATGGGCCTCTTTTAATATTGTTAATATTTTTCATAGGGAGCACATGCTATAAAATTTCAATAAGTCAGAGTTTTCTGAAGCAATTGCTTCCACCGTTCCATTGCAGTCTGCCTTTTTAGAAACACCGTGATATCTGCTGGAGAAGCAGAGATATGTCTGGGTTCCACAATAAACACTCAGCTTGGCAGGATAAAGCATATTCCAGATACATATTTTTCCACTCTTGTTTTAACAGACACATACGCTCTTCCCGCTGCTCAGCGAAAACAGGTCTATAAAAGAAGTTTCCTGAAACCCTGACAGCAGCACCCACACAGAAGACCTGATTTGCCTCTTTTTGCAATAGTTGTACACTTCAAACATACATCTTTGGGGTAGTGTCTGTCCAGGAAAACAGCTCACGTTATGGCTAAAAGAAGAGGGTGTTTATAATTATCCATCCATAACATCTCCATTGTGCATTATGGATAAATATTGCAGTAGCTTTTGTCACCAGGAACCCATTCTGCTCTGACATAGAGGAGAATCTAATTGTGCATGTATAACACGCCCAATGCAGAAATAAAATAAATCATAAAAACCCACAACCCTTTATTCTCCATAAGTTATCGTAAATTAAATCAATAATACCAAAACTAATTAGGTATTGGTCCCCCCAGCCTCCACCTCCACCCCAAGATTTCACAGCCATACTTCATCTTAGCTTACTTCTCAGATGTTCACAGTATGATTTCTCAGTTGTCTACATCCATTGTGGCTACCCTTGCAAACCCCATCTCCCAACAGAAGTCCTCAGCTGCATGAACAGTGGCAGTTGTCCCAGTCCTGGGAAGCAGGAGCATTTCATGAGGAGTGTTCAGAGAGCCTGTATGCCTTCTCCTCCCCAAGCCATCTGATCTCAATGGGCAAACATTTCCCTTTAAGTGAAACGTAGCAGTTTGCAGGATTGGGCTGCATGGGACAACTCACTTGATAAAAGTTGGGCAGGATCAAGCCCTTTAATGCTGTTCAGTTTAAAACAACATCTTGTACACTGGTACTGGTTTCAGCTTCCTCCACTGTGGAGCAAAACCTTTAGAATCTACATTGTAGGCAGCAGGAAGATGTTTGACACCATCTGATAAATCAGTATTTTCGGATGATATGAAACTGAAAGCAGACAGGCATGTCTCCTCACTAGCAGAAGTTTGGGAGTGACATGATAAATCTTTAGTGGATTTAGGAATTTTCTCATTCAGGCATTGAGAGGTTCTATGTCTTCCCAGTAACTGATACCATTAACCTCCTCTCCTTTCCTTCAAGTAAATACAGGCATCTTATTGCAAAAACAACAGGAGTAGCAGTTCTCAAAGCCATGAGCCATTACCATCCACCATCGTCACCCCACACACCAAGTTACTCCCTCTGTAACAGTTCTGTGGCAGCAGTGAGAAATATTTAAGGATGCCTTTCAGATGCACCAGCAATTTGCTTTGCAAAAATTTATAACTTAGATATGGCACCATAATTTAAGATGTAAAAGGTAAATTAACTTTTATAATCCATGAGCTTCCCTCCTCTCCAAAGTAATTAGTTTTTGATAGATGTTTTACTGTCTGACCATACGGATGGGTTAGACATCCTAGAAAGTTAACCACAAATATCATCAGTCTGGGATCAAGGCTCCCCAGTAGCACTGACAAAGCTTTATCCTTCACATTCTTACACATCTGAGTCACTTTACTCACACAAGTGGTCCTTCTGGCTTCAATAGGACCACTGATAAAAATAAAATGGCTCATCTGTAGGATCAGGCTGAGGATCAAACTTGGGAGAATCTTTATATTCTGATATTCTGTTCATATTTGGCCTGATCCAAAGTCTGATAATATCAATAGGAGTTCTTCTGGTGACCTCAGTGGAATTTGGATCAGGCTCATTAATCGTGGGGAAATCTTTACTAAAAATCACTGGTATTCAAGTTTTTACTTTCAGATATGTTGGTCCTGAGGTATGATCAATATAATGAACAATGCAAGACAAACTGGTATGCTCCAATCTGTAAAAATAAAGGTAGGAAAGGAGAGAAATTTAACGAACAGAAATAACGTTTGCAATTTTGGGGTAGTTTAAAATGGTTTATGGCTATGTAAAATGTGTTGTGGTTTTTGGAGGAGCATACATGCTGACAAATCCAGTGTAAAAGTATAATTAGGCAGGCCAAAAAAGAATTTGAAAAGCTACTAGCCAAAGATTCATAAACTAACAGCATTTTTTTTTAAGTATAACAGAAGCAGGAAGCCTTCCAACCAGTCAATGGGCCACTGGATGATAAAAGTGCTAAAGGAACACTCACGGAAGATAAGGCCATTGCAGAGAAGCTAAATTAATTCTTTCTATTGGTCTACAATGCAGAGGATGTGAGAAAGATTCCCACACCTCAGCTATTCTTTTTAGGTTACAAATCTGAGGAGTCAATAGAGGAGGTATCAGTAGAGGAGGTTTTGGAACATATTGGTAAATTTAACAGTAATAAATCTCCAGGACCAGATAATATTCACCCAAGAGTTCTGAAGGAACTCAAATATGAAATTGCAGAATTACTAACTGTGATATGTATCCTATTGTTTAAATAAGCTTCTGTACAGATGACAGGAGGAAAGCTCCAGAGACTTTCCTGGCAATTGCTGTCTGGAAAGACTAACTTCAGCACCAGGCAAATTGGTTGAAACTACAGTAAAGAACAGAATTATCAGACACACAGAGGAACACAATTTGTTGGGGAAGAGTCAACATTGCTTTTGTAAAGGGAAATCCTGCCTCACCAAACTATTAGATTTCTTTGAGAGGGTTCAACAAATATGTGGACAGGGTGATCCAGTAGATAAAGTGTACTTAGATTTTCAGAAAGTCTTTGATAAGTGTCTCTACCAAAGTCTCTTAAGCAAAATATGCAGTCATGGGATACGAGGGAAGATCCTTTCATGGATCAGTAACTGGTTAAAAACAGAAAACAAAGGGAAGGAATAAGTGGTCAATTTTCAGAATTGGGAGAGGTAAATAGTGGTGTCCCCCAGGGGTCTGCACTGGAACCAGTGCTGTTCAACATATTCCTAAATGATCTGGAAAAAGTGGGAAACAGTAAGGTGCCAAAATTTGCAGATGATACAAAATTACTGAAGATAGTTCAGTCCAAAGCAGACTGTGAAGAGTTACAAAGGGATCTCACAAAACTGGGTGATTAGGCAACAAAATAGCAGATGAAATTCTTTATTTTGATAAATGCAAAGTAGTGTATAATGTAAAAAGTAATCCCAACAACACATACAAAATGATGAGCTCTAAATTAGCTGTTACCACTCAAGAAAGGGATCTTGGAGTCAATGTAGCAGCAGCAGTCAAAAAAGCCAACATTCCGTTGTTGATTGAATTGATTGAAGATGGGATTATTGATTGTGCAGGGAGCATCTGAAGGCTCATGAGGCAGGGCGGCATGTGTCCCCCAGAAACTGATCTAGGTTCTGAGATGTTACTGTTATTATAGGGTAGCTGTGAGCTACAAAACACATTCCAAACCATTTGGAAAGGGATAGATAATAAGACAGAAAATATCATAATGCCACTATATAAATCTTTAGTATGCCCATGCCTGGAATACTGCATGCAGTTCGGGTCACCCCATCTCAAAAGAGATATATTACAATTGGAAAAGGTACAGAGAAGGGCAACAAAAATGATTAAGGGTATGGAACAGCTTCTATATCAGGAGACATCAAAAAGACACACTTTTCAGCTTGGAAAAGAAATGACTAAGAGGGGATCTGATAGAGGTCTATACAATTGTGACTGCTGTGGAGAAAGTGAAAAAGAAAGTATTAACAACTCCTTCACATAACACAAGAAACAGGGGTCACCCAATTAAATTAATAGGCAGCCAGTTTAAAACAAACAAAAGAAAGTACTTCTTCACACAACACACAATCAACCTGTGGAACTCGGGATGTTGTAAAGGACAAAACTACAATAGGATTAAAAAAAACCAATGGAAGTTCATGGAGGATGGGTCCATCGATAGCTGTTAGCCAGATGGGCAGAGATATAATACCATGCTCTCAGTGTCCCTAGCCTCTGTTTGCCTGAAGCTGAGAGTGGGTAATTGGAGAAGGATCACTCAAAGATTGCCTGTTGTGTACATCCCGTCAGAAGCACCTGGCATTGGCCAGTGTCAGAAGACAGGATACTGGGCTAGATGGACCATTGGCCTGACCCAGTATGGCCATTCTGATATTCTTGCAATCCTGGCTCCTGAGTCACTCTTTACTAGGGTGAATTTCACTTTACCTTAAAACCTAGTTCTTCAGGTTTTATGCTGGGGAAGTGTAGCAGTTGAAATCTAGCACACACATCCCAAAACAACACCAGCGGGTAAAGTCGCACCTCTAGAAAAACTGCTATGCAGCCCATCTATGCCAGCCCATCCATGCTCCTGCACTGAATGTTAGGGCCAATGGCTCTTCATAAATGAGGGCTTCAACCACACAATGTCTGCCCCTATCACCACTTCGCTTGCCAGCCTACACAGGGTGGGCATGGAGGTCCCTCAGTAAAGCAGGACCCCTTCACTGCCTCTCTACCCATTCATCAACCCCAACAGCTCCAATGCATGGCTTTAGCAATGCAGAGGGCTTTAAGCTTGTGAATTTCCTGCTCACTACTTACTCGCTGAAATCAATGGGAGTTTACCAAAGTAAAACCTGGGAAAAGAACTCAGGATCTGACCAATCAGAACAAATACTGCATCCAAGCAGCTGGCCATACTAGGCAGATGTTCAGGAAGGTGGTGAAGAAGTGACTCCTTCTCACGAGGATGTGAAGCAGCTGCAGAACCATCCCATGAAGGATAATCTGCTGGAGGGGGGTTGGCAGCCCCCTATATGTTCTCCATGAAGATGGGATTATTGATTGTGCAGGGAGCATCTGAAGGCTCATGAGGCAGGGCGGCATGTGTCCCCCAGAAACTGATCTAGGTTCTGAGATGTTACTGTTATTATAGGGTAGCTGTGAGCTACAAAACACAGGTTTATTTGGGATGAGAGGTGAAAAAGGAGATATGGGGCTGCAATTTTCAAATAATAAAAACCAAGCCAGGTATCAATGATAGCCATGGGCGACTAAATATTATCAGATGGATCGGTAGGAATTGGTGGCATATTGTAATTTTAATATGAGTCACAAAGAATATTCGTCTATCTTCTCACTTCTTGCAGTATGACGAATGAGTATTAGATGGGAAGTATCCTGTACTCGGAGTTAGAGGTGGAAATATACTGAACTTGGCCACACTGTGGAAACTACTAATCGACTACAGGACGAGCCCTGTGTAAAGGGGTCAAGTTCCCGTCACTTTGAGCCAGATCCTGAAAATCCTCCTTTATACCTTCGTTCATGTGAGACGGGGCTTGCACCACCGGGTCCTTTAATAGGCAAATAAATCACAGTATCTTATTGCTTGCCTTTGACAAAGAATTTAGGTTTTGTGTGTACCTATGCCCAATCCAACTTCTACTGGGTAAAACTCCCAGGCTCATTATAAATAATGCTCTGTAAATGGTATGAATTCAGTCTGCTCTTTTCATACAATGTATGTTATCAGTGTAAGGAGGTGTGGAAAATAATACTACAAGGCTATAGGCAAAATGCTAGCATACTATCAGCTGGATTGCACACTGCTGTGTTTGGTCATCTGGAAATGGCTATAAAACCTAGTACTGCATTTTGCTTTGTATGTTTTTTTTAATTAACTTTTGTACGTTCTGTCTATTTCACTTCCCTTCACCTCACTAATGCTGAATGGCCTGATCCATGAAAGGAGCTTCTGAATGAAAGAGTCATCTCTTGTGAATTTAGGAGCCCCCCTGAGGAACACACTTCCACTTACTGATTACTAACAAGTACTGTCAGAGAGCAGACCACAGACCACAAAAGCAAGAAAGCACAGGCCTGGTATATATACAGTATTTGTACCAATTTAACTATTTCAGTTAAGACCATGATTTTCTGCAGAAATAGTAAAATTGGTGCAATTCCTAGGATGGATGCAGCTACACCAGTATAAAGTTGCTATATACCAGTATAGCTCATTCCCCTTTCCTTATGACATTAAGCTATACCAGCATAAGCACCTTTATACCAGTATAACTGTGTCTGCACTAGGGGAGTTGTATTGCTTTAAGTATACCAATATAGTTAGAGGTGCACATTTTGTGTGGAGCTGAGCCCTTACAGGCAGGGTTATAATGCTGAACATTCCTCTCTGGCTCGTGCAGTTCTCCCTGAATCCCTTTTTGTGCTTGACGGCACCTTTTTTTTCATGGAAGTATTAATGGAAAAAGATCAAACACACGAACTGGAGAAACTAGCTTCATCTCACCTTGTAAATATATATTTAAATAGTTGGGGTCTCTTCCACACCGTTAAGGGAATCATGAAGCAAAGGAGTTGCTCCCACTTGCCAGTTTTGAAGGCTTTTCAGACCCATTTTGCTTCCCTCTGCATCATGTATCAGAAAAGAGTATGTGGCCTGCACGTACAAGAGATGGAAAAGATCTAGACCTTGTCTACACCACAGGTTACTTGGGTACAATTTACGTTGCTCAGGGGTGTGAATAATACTCACCCTTGGGCAACGTAAATTGCACCAAACTAAGTGCCAGAGTGAACAGCATTATGTCGAGGGGGGAGCTCCTTCCACCAACAGTTACCACCTCTCGCGAAGGCCAGAGCTATTAAGCCAATGGGAGAGCTCGCTCTCATTGGCTCAGACTGTCTCTACCACAAGTGCTACAGCGGCGCAGCTGCATTGGTGCAGCTGTGCTGCTGTATGTGCTATAGTGGAGATGTAACTGTAGTCTCTCTATCTCTGCTACTGCCATTAAACCATTGCACTATCAGCAGCTAACCATGCACAGCAAACCCCTGGTCTTTCACACTTTGCTAATCCACTCAGCCCATAATTCACACATTCAGAAGTTAAGCCTCTTCCCAGTCTGCAGAAACATTAGACCTCATTTCAGCAGTATGATTTTAAATCTTTGCTAAATTATTACAAGCTACTGAATATTTACTCATATGCTATGGAGTAATATCAGAAAACTACTGCACATGTTGCAACTAACAGCTCCATTCAAATCACAGCAAAGTCAGTGGTTTCAAGGGAAGTTGGTTTGGGCCTGAAATGAACAAAGAACATTTATAATGCTGTCACCACAGGGGTTTTATTTAATCACTTTTGCCCCCTTACTTGATAATTCACAAAATTAATGTACAGTATAAATCGCCCTGTCATTCGTTCAAATTAAGGAAATTGAGAAGCTGTAGTTCCTCTTCTAGAGCAACAAACACACTAGAAACATCGACAGTCTGATAAGTCCAGCAGATCCACAGTGATCTATCAGCAAATGTTCAGACAACTTCAAAGTTATTTTTAAAATAATAATTTAATAATTTAAATCAATTCAGCTCTTTTTCATTTAAAAACTATAATTTCAATCATCTTTAGTCCAATTCTGCAACATGATGATTTTTACTACTTATCTGTTATAATGATTACTCATCTGAGTAAGGGCTTTAGAATCAGGCCACATGTCTGCATAAAAAAATTCCCTTGTTGAACTATGTCCATCAATTGAATTCTTCTCTTGGCACATTAGGCTTGACAGTAGATTACAGTTTTCAATATGCAGAAAAGGCAGCTGCTACGGAACAGTAGCCTCCACTAACAACATTTTTAAAACTGTTCAGCTATTTTATGCAGTATATACACAGGCAGCTTTGCTAAATATGGGCCTGACCCTGAGAAGCACAGAGTGCCTTCAGATCTGACTGATTTCAAAGGGATTTGAAGACACTTAGTACCTGGCAGAATTAAGCCCTAAAAATCCCCTCATCATTGAATGAGCTCGAAAGACGGCATTATAGTAATAATGGATGCACTGTGTTTCCCATACACTTGTCTTGAGAGAACAATGGTTCAGAAGGGGCCTTTATATTGTTAATACAATTGTACTGACATTCTATAAGCTTGGTAACATTAATGCACAATATTCTTACACAAAATTCTCAGCAACATTATTGCACATTACAAGATAGAGAGAACAACTAGAAAACAAACTGCGATAGCTGACTGGCACATGTTCTAGACATTAGCTCTCCAACTATGCCTGATACTGTACAATGTGATGTGTGCCAGCAGTATCACACATGCATACAATGATATGTGTTTCTAAGCTCCCATCACCAAGCGGGTACCATTTATATAAATTTAGGAATAACATCCACATGCTCAAGAGAGTGAGGAAGAAAAGCTGTTTCACACAGGCACCAAAATAGTCACAACTATGAAGGTGCTTTAAAAATGACAATCAATCATACACTAAGGGTAGATCATAATGGTCCCTTCTGACCTTAAAGTCTATGAGTAGCTTAAAACAGCAAAAACAACTGAGCCGCAGGGCATTTCCTAGGGATATAGAAGAGATCAGGGTTAAGGCCCAGACACGACTACACCCAGTCAGTCATTAATCACCAGGAAATGCCTTTGTCTTGATCATTTACTATTTAAAATCATAGTACATTTGAGATAGAAAGGACTTTTACATCATTTTGTCCCTCCCCCATTGTGGTCTCAGAGACAGTCTTGCTCTGCAATGGTGAGAAAGTCAGCATTAAACCTGAACTGAGTCCAGTCATGCTCTCATTATAGCCAACCAGTTCTGCTATTAACTTCAGTGAGAACAGGATGAGAATGGTTGTGTGAGAGACCTGCAAACCTGACACATTGCCAAAAGGAGCAGAATATTCTCTGTCAACCAGAATGGATACAGAGAGTGTACAGAGATCCCTGAAATACTTAGGTGAAAATATAAATCAAGAAGTCTCTGCTCAGTAGGTGATCTTCCTTACCAAGCACTTCTCACTCCTTACAATAGGGTAAGTTTATAACCAGTGGAAATGCTTTCCGAAACAGGGCCTATCGTCTTCTGACTTCAGAAATGTTACTGTAATTTACACCAGTGTAAACAAGATCAGGGTACAGGAGACAGGTGTCTGATAAGTGCACATCTGCACAATATTCCTGCTCAGGTCTTCACCTACAGTCAATAAGCATATAAAGCAGTGCAGATAGGAGGATGCAAATGTGGCCTTTGTAGGTTCTGTGTGCTGGGCCAGCCCCAGGCTGCGCTATGTTATACCAGCTGCCAATTGGGACCAGTATGGCAGCTGGAGATCACTAGCCAAGATCCTGTTGGTGGTATGATGCTAAGTGACTCCATCTCAGATCAGGATCTGGTCCTATATACTTTTTATCTCTACCTAGTTTTAACATTTTACTTGCTTTTTTTTATATACCCAGTCCCTCTGTTGTACTGGTGGCAGAAAAATGACCTATTTCAATAGGTGAACTGTAAAGATAGATCCAGGTGTCAATTTTTAAGGAATGATCTTAAAGATACTTGACTTTGACTATTCTGTAGCTTCTGTGGGAAAACAACAGAATTAATACTCATCCTGATGCCAGATTTTAAGGGCTAGTTGTGCCAAGCACTGTGGATGATTGCCAACAATGCACTGTTTTCCTCCTTCAGACAAGGCAGTGTACAAGGCAATAAAAGTCACAAAGAAAAAAAATATTGCATTTTAAAGATTCTTTCTTTCTACAAAGCTTGCCATTATCTTTTCTCTCTCTGAAGCCAGGAAACATCCACTGAGTCAACATAAAAGTGATTTTATAATGGGTTATTCATCAACTGTTCATATTTGTGACTGGCCTTAATAGTTATCATGTCTCGGGAGTCGACAGCATAGAATACCACCACCTACGGAATGGGCAATATTGAATGCAAAAGAGAGAAAACAAAAAAAAAGTGCTAAAGTCGCCTCCCCTCTCTCCCAAACTCCTTTCTGGTGAAAATCATTTTTAGCTGTTAATGTTGTTTTATGGCCAGTTACTCCTACCACCATCTGCTACTTTGTGAAAACATTCTGTAGATATTGAAGTAACCAGACCAAGCAAAAGTCTGAGACAGACATCATAATTAAAGTCTCATAACTAATGCTGTGACCAGAACTGGGCCTAGCAGCTGCAACCAGCTAGGGCAGGAGCTTCTAAGCAACAAACAAAACGCTGAGTAATTTGCAGTGGGAATGGAATAAAATACTCCTCGGGGGGGGGGGGGGGGGGGCGTTGGTGATGCGCTTCCCTCGGGGACTTTTTCTTTCCTTTCTTTTTTTGTTTTGTTTTTACAATACCTTCAGTTTGCTTAACCTGATGCATTCATGAACAAAATGTTGCAATTCTAGAATACAGTAAAATACATATCCCAAAAGCTGACTTTTCTTCCAGAGAAAGCTGTGTACATTCTGCAAATCCGATGGAAATCTACACTATAAAGCCACGTGCCCTGCACTAAGGGGCAGGCAAAATCTTGCAAAATCCATAGCCATCTCAACAAGATCTTTATGAGCCCGGGCTAAAAGCTGTCCCTTCAAGGCATGGCTTTTACTATCCAGAAAGATGGATGAATTCCTCCAGAGTCTGGGAAATCCCACATGCCCCCTTCCCATCAGTTTGAACATTGTTTATATAGGTATATGTCAAATACTGTTTACATGTTTACATGAGACAATACACATGTGCAATAAACACAGAGCTAGTACTGCTGGGACTGTGGGCACCTGTAGTTTACATTTAAAGCACTCAGAACCACAATGTTCTTGACCATATTGAGTAAATAGTTTGTAATGGTCTGTGAGCAAATGCTTCAACCCCCAAAAGCCTTAACACATATCCTGACAACCTCCTGAAAACCTTCAGAGACAGACAGCCTGATTCTGCCAGTCTTACTCATGCTGAGCAATACTTTACTGAGAGGATTTCAGTGAGGCTTCTTGACTTGAGTAAGATACAACTTGAGAGGAGTAAAGGTAGCAGAATCAGGCCCAAAGCGTACCCAAAAAGAATATGTTCTAACTTAACATACAGTCCTGGGAAACGCACATGGAGGAAAGAATCTTAAAAATACTCAGTATTCTTGATCTTTTTGAAAATGGAATTGTCTATACTGCATAAGCGACAAAGAGTCCTATGGCACCTTAAAAACTAACAAAAATATTGAAGCATAAGTGTTTGTGAGCTAATACCCACTTCATCAGATGCACGTTACTAGGCAACAGTGAATGCTGGATTTACATCTCAGTCCCAACTTTCCTCCTAGTTTTCAGTGTGTCCCATACTAGCAATTGGCAGGGCCATTATCATCAAGGGTGTGTCAGTATTTCCAGTAAAAATCTCAATTTTAAGGGATTTAAGTATCAGATGGTTTAAATTACAGCTGAATAAGACTAAACCTGCTATACAAGCTGTCATCCCCGATGTAAATTAAGACAATTCAATGGAAATTTAGTGTGCTGTGCAAAAAGACTGGGTTTTTAAAATACTTTTAGGTATTTGGGGGCTAGATCTTTCAGAGCTGCTTTGTGCTGTGCTGTTGATGGAATCTGATCATAAAGCAGGCATAACCCACAGGGTGTCCTTCAGTGACACAGAAGCAGCATAAAGACTCTTATACACATACCCTGATGCTCTCACTTGAGGTCATCAGAGGCAAGTGGGAACAGTCAGGACACCCCAGCTCTGCACCTGTTCCTTGGTGCATTTTGTCCTTTGGGACAATTGAGAGGAGGCTTAAATTACAGCACCTCTGGGGCTGCTTTAATTTATACCTGGGGATCAGATATTCCAGAGCTGGCCCCAGGTTCAAGAGAATGCCAAGGTGAAGGGCATTAAGTACATGCTGTGAACGCCATACTCCTCAGATGTAGCCCAGGATCTGGATCTTAAAATTTTGGGGAAATAATAGTTTATCGAGTTACAAATTGCGGCCAGTAATTTTGAAATATAAAGTACCTCCATGGATGTTGCTGTGAGTCAGCATTTCTGAAAAATAGCCCACGGTATGGTTTGGTGCATAACTTCAGGCACCCGACACTGAAAATGTTGGTCTCACTGATATATAGAACACTGGTCTCACTGATATATAGAACTCCTATATAGAACAGCAACCAAGCACATACCTAAACTTTAACTGCTTGACCTCAAAGGGAATTAAGCACATGCTTAAAGTTAGGCACATGCTTAAGTACAGTCCTGAGTGCGACCCTCCCTCCATAAATATATTTAAAAATGTTTTTTATTTTAACACCATTATAAATACTAGAGGCAAAGCGAGGTTTGAGGTGAAGGTTGACAGCTCGTGACCCCCCCCCACTCCATTTAATAACCTCCTGACTCCCCTGAGGGGTCCTGACCCCGGTATTACCATAGTGCTTAGGAGAGCTAGTCACAGGCCAGCACCCTAAAGGACAAACACAGAAGGGATGGAATGCTGAACCAGAACCCATGTGAGCTGTAATATTTAAGCTCAACTGGTGACACCGGATGGAAACAGAATCCACCCTTGTTGAAAGCACTCTGGGTAAAATAATTCTTTTGTTGTTAAACCAGCGACAGCCCCAGGAAATTCAGACACTTATTGTTATTTTGGTTTCTTTCATTTACTGTTGTAGGTATAGTAGAAGTTGCTGTACTACGCAGCCCTTAACAAACATACTCACTATCAATTGAATCCTGGTGACACTAAGCAGTTCTGATTGTAGCCTTTGAAACTCCTTTTCTAGACAACATTCATCTTCCTAATTAATAATTAATCACCGTTGTATTTTAAAGAGATTATCATGTGTGATAGTGCAGTGTGCCTAAGGCAGTGACTTCATTAAACCTACGGAAGAGGTTTACTTTGTAGTTCACCTGGTTGTTGTAGGGGTATATGCCAAAGGGGTCTCTCTCAGGTTATAGTGTCAAAGTGTAACAATTTAAAGCAGGAAACAATTGGACTATTATATTTTTTTTTTTTTGCTAAACAGCTTTTACACCATAAATCTTTGAAAGCCTGTTTTGCCATAATATACAAGCCTACATTTACCACAAAAAGACCTAATCCTGCAAAGTGCTGAGTCTCTCTTAACTCTTACTCTATAGGGTCCCTCCATGTTAGTATTTTTAACCAGGGTGCAAACCTTGTTCAACCTAACCATGGTCTGAGCATGGTTTGCAGCCATATGGAGTCAAAGCACAAAGACTGTTACAGCTGTGTTCAGAAACAGTGCTTTCACCCTACAGAGTTCCAATTTCAGACACTTTTCAGCGGTCATGATTGTTCACAACATACCCCTGCCCAGACAGGAGCATCAAACCATGGCCCGGATTGAAATGTCCAAGTCAATAGGAATGTCCCCATGATAGTTATAGTTGTGTTCAGAGACAATTGTCCAAGCACAATTCTACATATCAGTTCTGTCAAGAGTTCTGCTGTGTGCATTCATTTTCAAAAGTCTTTACATGGTAGACAAATCATTTCTGTTCATTCCTTGTTTAGGACCCACCTTGCAATTATGCTTATGTCTCATTTGTCTGGTTTTCATAATAATAATAATATTGGTGCGTAAAGAGCATCTTTCACCCACCTTTGTAAAGTGCTGTTAAATGTATTGTTCTCTGATCCTTAAAATAGGGATAGACATAGGGATGTTAAAATTTTGTCCATATGGTGAATTTACTGGCAGAGCTGAAACACAAACCCAGGAGACCTGACATCATCTCCTTTTCTCACCACTAAGATGATAATAATAATAATTAATAATAATAATAATGATAATACCTCACTCTTATATATTAAGAGTTTTTCATCAGTAAATCTCAGAGGGCTTTACAAAGGAGGTCAGTATCATACCATCTCTAATTTACTTACTTTGATAAGTAAATTTTAGATGTAATGGGATACTAGATGTAATATCTAATATCATATTCTCCAGTTTTCCTTGAACTTTATCATATGTCAAGTTGCATAATGCACACAGTTTTATTTCCTGTGCCTAAGAGTACTTAGTAGGGTTGGGAGATAGAAAAGAACCCATGTAAAGAGCTCCAGTAAGTTGTCCTATATGACTATAATTTGGCATCACCCTAAACCTTTCACTATCTTCTCCTGATGCACCTTTTTCTGTGGGTATATAGGACCTTAGGACTGCCACAGGCATATGGCAGCAGCTCAGTTACCAACCAGACATGATAAGCTCTCAATATGCAACTGAAATCAGAGAACATCCTGAGCATACTCAGGGCAGTTCCATGACATAACTCTATGTCAAATGTGGTGCTCAGTAATGATAAGTGGATCCAAAGGATCTGATACAGAGAATAGTGGGAGCTGAAAAACACAGCATAGTACTTCACAGCTGTGGACCCTAGTATTTTCTGGCAGCTGAATTCTTTTAGGTACTGCATAACTGAGCCAAGTTTGGGGCTGAATTTACAGAACAGCATATGAAAACTTCTTCCTCTCTCACCCTACTATTGTCTGTTAACTTTTCCAGTGGCCTGAATTGCAGACAACTATAACAGTCCTTTCCCCGGCACCATGGCACCGTTTCCGCTCCCACTAAAGTTAATGGCAAAGCACTAATTGAACTCAGGTGGGAACTGAATCAGGCCCCATTTGAATTACATTTTATTTAGATTTACATTTTTTATGGGAGTTTTAACTTAGCAGGATCTCACTTTAAAATGGTAGTTAAAATACTTGCTTTATATGAAGTCAAATGAATAAAGTCTTCCCAGTGTTGGATAGTTTATGATACAAGTGCAAATTTATTTGTTAGAAACTGTACATCTGTTATGAGTTACACTTGCCAAAATATAATTCTTTTATGGTAACAATTGCTGCATGGTGCTTAAAGTTTTGTACCTCTGTGCCAGGAATCTCATATGGGATAATTCCATGACCTTGGAATCCAACAGATACATTCCACATCTGTCTAGTCTGAGAAAGCCTGAGTTTGTTGTGTGAAAAGCATAGTGGAAAACAAGATCCGTAAATGTCTGAAAATACAGAGCCTGCCGTTTGTATTTTTTTAAAACAGTTTCAACTTAGTAGTAAATAAATCTGGGGCCAATAGTTATTTCATTATGATTAAAGGATAAAGTCACTATTGATTTCTTGTATCTTTAAATTATGAAGTATGGTACAGAAGGTAAAAAAAAATACATCTGAAAAACAATTTTCTTAGCCATTAGAGATTTAAATTGAGACAAATCTTGATGGTGTCTGCTGCTGATTGTAGATTTACATCAAAAATGAGGAGCCTGTGCTAATGCAGGAAGATATTGTATGGGTGTTTATGAAAATTTATGGTGGGAAAAAAGCTTAATTGTCCTGGAATCTTGAAGATGTATTTGCCACTAGAGAAAGACAGATGGACAGACAGACACAAGCATACATACATGCTCTGTGTCTGTTTGCCCATCTGCAAAATGGGACTAATGATACTTTCCTACCTCCAGTACATGTGGCTATGGACATCTTAAATGGGTAGGGTTTTTTTGTTAATAATATTGTTACTTCAGTTTTGTATATAAGGGAATGGGGACAGAGAGGGTCTATGCTACTCATTTGGCAGAAAATGAAGATAGATGTATTAAATATGGGCCACGGTTTTTATCGTGGTTGTGATATTGACTTTGTGCAAGTAAGGGCTTGTCTACACGAACATTTAGTTCGCAGCAAGCTGGGATGTGAACCTATCCTGCACCAGCCTGGTACACAAGAGTGTCTGTGTGGAGCCTGCTGAAGTGCATGAACAGTTCCTTTATACATTTTTGATCTATTCCTATTTCAAAGCAGGATAGATCAAAGTGCACGAAGGAACTGTTAGAGCATGTCATCAGGGTCCACACTAGTGCAACTGGCCAGAAACTAAATGTTTGTGTAGACATACCGAAGTCATGTGAACCCCTCTTTGCGGCAGGGCCTAACACAATGGAGTCCCAACTGGTTGAAGCCTCTGTGGTGAGTATAAGTTATTATTTCCTTTTCTATAAAGGATGGATGACGATGCTTAGCACTTTTGTGGCATTCTTCTTCCATCGATCTCAAAGGATGCTAAAAATTATTAGTGCAGACAGTAAAATTAGAGTCTCCCTCACTTCTTGAGCAACCTTCTGCCCTCCTTTCCATCAGTGGTAATAATGATAGGGCTCAGATTTTCCTACATGCTATAGCTGATGGATTCCTCCATCAAGCAGTTGCTGAACCAAGAGGGGATGCCATTTTAGATTTGGTTTTGGTGAGTAGTGAGGACCTCATAGAAGAAATGGTTGTAGGGAACAACCTTGATTCGAGTGATCATGAGCTAATTCAGTTCAAATTGAATGGAAGGATAAACAAAAATAGATCTGCAACTAGGGTTTTTTATTTCAAAAAGGCTAAATTTAAAAAATTAAGGACATTCGTTAGGGAGGTGGATTGGACTGAAGAATTTATGGATCTAAAGGCAGAGGAGGCCTGGGATTACTTTAAGTCAAAGTTGCAGAAACTGTCAGAAGCCTGCATCCCAAGAAAGGGGGGAAAATTCATAGACAGGAGTTGTAGACCAAGCTGGATGAGCAAGCATCTAAGAGAGGTGATTAAGAAAAAGCAGAAAGCCTACAGGGAATGGAAGATGGGAGGGATCAGCAAGGAAAGCTACTTTACTGAGGTCAGAACATGTAGGGATAAAGTGAGAAAAGCTAAAAGTCAAGTAGAGTTGGACCTTGCAAAGGTAATTAAAATCAATAGTAAAAGATTCTATAGTCATATAAATAAGAAGAAAACAAAGAAAGAAGAAGTGGGTCCACTAAACACTGATGATGGAGAGGAGGTTAAGGATAATCTAGGCATAGCCCATTATCTAAACAAATACTTTGCCTCAGTCTTTAATGAGGCTAATGGGGATCTTAGGGATAATGGTAGCATGACAAATGGGAATGAGGCTATAGAGGTAGATATCCGATGCAGAATCTAGACTCGAATGGCTTAATGGGACTAAATCGGGGGGGGCCAGATAATCTTCATCCAAGAATATTAAAGGAACTGGCTCATGAAATTGCAAGCCCATTAGCAAGAATTCTTAATGAATCTGTAAACTCAGGGATTGTACCATATGACTTGAGAATTGCTAACATAGTTCCTATATTTAAGGGGGGAAAAAAGGGACCTGGATAACTACAGGCTTGTTAGTTTGACATCTGTGGTATGCAAGGTCTTGGAAAAAATTTTGAAGGAGAAAGCAGTTAAGGACAATGAGGTCAATGGTAAATGGGACAAAATACAACATGGTTTTACAAAAGGTAGATCATGCCAAACCGACCTGATCTCCTTCTTTGAGAAAGTAACAGATTTTTTAGACAAAGGAAACGCAGTGGATCTAATTTACCTAGATTTCAGTAAGGCGTTTGATACGGTGCTACATGGGGAATTATTAGTTAAATTGGAAAAGATGGGGATCAATATGAAAATTGAAAGGTGGATAAAGAACTCGTTAAAGGAGAGACAACAGTGGGTCATACTGAAAGGCGAACTGTCAGGCTGGAGGAAGGTTCCAGTAGAGTTGCTCAGGGGTTGGTTTTGGGACCAATTTTATTTAATCTGTTTATTACTGACCTCAGCACAAAAAGTGGGAATGTGCTAATAAAGTCTGTGGATGAGACAAAGCTGGCAGGTATTGCCAATTCAGAGAAGGACCTTATAAACTGGAGTAATAGGAATAGGATGAAATTTAACAGTGAGAAGTGTAAGGTCTTGCATTTAGGGATTAATAATAAGAATTTTATTTATAAGCTGGGGACACATCAATTGGAAGTAACAGAGGAGGAGAAGGACCTTGGAGTATTGATTGACCACAGGATGACCATGAGCCGCCAATGTGATATGTCTGCGAAAAAAGCTAATGCAGTCTTGGGATGCATCAGGCGAGGTATTTCCAGTAGAGATAAGGAAGTGATAATACCATTATACAAGGCACTGGTGAGACCTCATCTAGAATACTGTGTGCAGTTCTGGTCTCCCATGTTTAAGAAGGATGAATTCAAACTGGAACAAGTTCAGAGAAGGGCTACTAGGATGATCCGAGGAATGGAAAACCTGTCTTATGAAAGGAGACTCACGGAGCCTGGCTTGTTTAGCCTAACCAAAAGAAGGTGAGGGGACATATTATTGCTCTCTATATATATATCAGAGGGATAAATACCATGGAGGGAGAGGAATTATTTAAGCTTAGTACCAATGTGGACACGAGAACAAATGGATATAAACTGGCCATCAGGAAGTTTAGACTTGAAATTAGATGAAGGATTCTAACCATTAGGGGAGTGAAGATCTGGAACAGCTTTCCAAGGGAAGTAGTGGGGGCAAAAGACCTATCTGACTTCAAGATTAAGATCGATAAGTTTATGGAGGTGATGATATGATGGGATAACATAATTCTGGTAATTAATTGATCTTTGATTATTCATGGTAGATGGGCCCGGCGGCCTGTGATGGGATGTTGGGAGGGATGGGATCTGAGTTGCTACAGAGAGTTCTTTCCTGGGTGTCTGGCTGGTAAGTTTTGCCCACATGCTCAGGATTTAGCTGATTGCCATATTTGGGGTCGGGAAGGAATTTTTCTCCAGGGCAGATTAGCAAAGGCCCTGGGGGATGGGGGGAGAGTTTTGCCTTCCTCTGCAGAGTGGGGCACGAGTCACTTGCTGGGGATTCTTTGCACCTTGAAGTCTTTAAACCATGATTTGAGGACTTCAGTGGCTCAGACATGGGTGGGAGGTTTATTGCAGGAGTGGGTGGGTGAGATTCTGCGGCCTGTGTTGTGCAGGAGGTCAGACTAGATTATCATTATGGTTCCTTCTGACCTTAAAGTCTATGAGCCTGTGAGTGCAATCCTGCTAGAGTCAGCGGAGTTGCACAGGTATAACTAAGGGAAGAAATGGGCCCCCCTATACTCATCTTTATCTGGTGTATGACATATTTTGCCAGTGTAGTTATGTATTATTTTAAATAAATCTCTTCAATGATCATGACTATCATTTAGGAAAGCACCTAAATGCCTGCATAGGCCATCCCTGTTCATGAAAGCACTTAAAAGTGCTTGATTTTGATTTCTAATAGGACTTGAACATGTGCTTAGGAATACTAAATGCTGTAATGCATAACAGGGATGCTTTCCTGAACTGTGGCTTGAACACTGACAATATAAGTAATAAAATAAGCCAAAGGATTGTGTGGTGAGAGCGCTATGGTACTAGCAGGATGAATGAACCACTGCAAGGCAGTGGAGATTATTCCAGGTGACAAAAATACTCAGTGTGCCTGTTAAGAGAAATATGGACTCCACCATCATATGCTTCCAGCAGAAAATTATTATGGTTTACTTTGTGGTTGCTTTACTGATTATCTTGGAGTGAGAACATTTTGATTGTAGGAGGAATGCCAGACAGCTAATTTATAGCAAATTTGCAAACATTCACTGGTTTTGGAGGGAGACACATACCTTGCCCCTTCAGAAACAGAGAAAAGGCCAGAATGAATTAGAAAATTGAAATGCTCTATGTCGACAGGGTGGGGCCATGTAAATAGAGAAGGAGAAAGAAATACTGAGTCCTCGTCCTTCCTTAGCCACTGACTCACTTTGACCCACAGCATTTAGGCCCAGTTGTTCACAAGTAGGCACTAATTTAGTTACTAACCCTTTTTTTGGCTTCCAGTCTGAGACATTTGCAGAGGTGCTAAGGACTGATATCTCCAGCTGAAGTCAATGGGAGCAGTGGGTACTCAGCACTTCCGGAAAAATGGAAGCACTCTCAATTAATGCACGCTGTCCAGTAGGAGGAAATTAGTATTAGGGAAATTAGATTTAGGTTTTGTAATGACCCAACCACTTCCAGTCTTTATTCAGGCCTAATCTGATGGTGTCCAGTTTGTAAATTAATTCCAGTTCTGCAGTTTTACGTTGAAGTCTGTTTTTGAAGATTTTTGTTGAAGAATTGCCACTTTTAGGTCTGTTATTGAGTGACCAGAGAGACTGAAGTGTTCTCCTACTGGTTTTTGAATGTTATGATTCCTGATGTCAGATTTTTGTCCATTTATTCTTTTGCATAGAGACTGTCCAGTCTGGCCAGTGCACATGGCAGAGGGGCACTGCTGGAACATGATGGCATATATCACATTGGTAGATGTGCAAGTGAACTAGACCCTAATGGTGTGGCTGATGTGGTTAGGTCCTATGATGGTGGTATCCTGCTGTTAAGTGAATTGTCTCATTAGACTGACCTCACACTTGGTAAGGCAACTCCCATCCTTTCTTGTATTTATACCTACTCCTGTATTTTCCACTCCATCCATCTGATGAAGTGGGTTCTAGCCCATGAAAGCTTATACCTAAATAAATTTGTTAGTCTCTAAGGTCTCACAAGGACCTCTCGTTGTTTTTGCGTAAACTTTATGTGACTCAGGTCACCCATCTGTAACGTGGAAATAATGGTTATCTACTTCATAGTGTTGTTGTGAGGTATAATCAATCTTTTAAAGTGTGTGGAGATCCTTGGAGGAAAGTTGCCATAGATATTAGGATAAATAAAAAAGCACAAAAGCATGTATTTTCAATACCTGTGTGTATGGGTATTTGTATATTTGAAATAAAAAGTTATAGCTGCACTGAACCACAAGACATCTGAATTGTTTTGTAACGAATATTATCTATATTGTCACAAAATAATCTATTAGTTTTATTAATTTATTTGTCATAGATACCATATCTAGGAACTGCAAATTGGTTATTGCAACAAATGAAAATCCAACCAACTCAATAATATCTTCCTCTTCATATTGAACAGTTGGTATTGTATCAAGCAGACACTATACAATAGTTTACAGAACAACATTATTATTTCCTGGAATCAAAACAGCACTGCAAACTCACAGCTAAATAAACATAATTACAACTGGCCACAAAAATCAACACAGATGATTGCCAAACCAGCAGCATCAGAAAATAGCTTGAATGTCAAGTGTAAGAGGCATAACATACTAACTTGCCTAATCAAAAATTCAAGTTACCATTTGAGTGCTGCTGACTGTATACATTTCTTTGGACAAATCATGTCCAGTGCTACCCCATGTGCCAGGAATATTCCTGTGAAGAGCCAATATGGTCTGAATGTTAGCACCTCAAAGTAATGTTATAGAGGAAAGCAACTATGAAGGTTAACAAAACATGGGTGGCTTATAAAGCAGGTTAATAAAAACTCTGATGCCAACTGTTTAAAATCAGTGGTAGGCCTGACATTCCTAGGGAACCTTACATGGAGGGAGCTACAAAACTATATAAACTTGGAGACACACTTTGGGACATCAATCCCAGAAGTCCCTGTGATTGTTCCAAAGCTTCAAAAGCTAGGCCATTGCCTTTTCTAAGTACACACCTATTGTACATAATATTCATAGAAAAGTAGGGCTGGAAGGGACCTCAAGACACATCAGATCCCACCCCTATGCCAAGGCAAGACGAAGTAAACCTAGACATCCATAACAGGTGTTTATCTAACCTGTTTTTAAAAACCTCCAATGATGGGGATTCCATAATCTCCCTTGGAAGCCTATTCCAGAGCTTAATTACCCTTATAGTTAGAAAGTTTTTCCTAGTATCTAACCTAAGTCTCAATTGTGGCAGATTAGGTCCATCACTTCTTGTCTTACCTTCAGTGGACAAGAAGAACAATCGATCCACTTCTTTATAACAGCCCTTAACGTATTTGAAGATTATCAGGCCCCCATCAGCCTTCTTTTCTCAAGACTAAAAATGCCCAGTTGTTACCTTTCCCTATACGTCAGGTTTTCTAAATTTTTTATCCTTTTCATTTGTCTCCAGTGGACTCTCTAGCTTGTCCACATCGATCCCAAAACGCGGTGCCCAGAATTGGACACAGCTGAGGTCCTACTGCTTTTGAATAGAGTGAGACAATCATCTCCAATGTCTTACATACAATACTCCTATTAATATGCCCCAGAATGATATAAATCTTTTTTGTAACTGCATCACATTGTAGGCTCATTTTCATGTTGCGTTAGTATAACATGTAATAAAAATCCAGTCTAAAATTGCTTCTGCATAGTGTCACTGTGTACTGTTAAACAACTGCCATATCACACCTCAAAAGTGACTGCATTTCAGTTGCATGTTAAATGATTCTTATATTTATAGCATGCAAATAACTTGGTAATGTTTGTAGAGTATTTCTGGATGTAAGGCCATAAACAAAAAAAGAATACGAAAGGAGCTAATATTTTTTGGACATATGTAACTGCAAACCAGCCAAACCACTTTCAACCAAAGTTTGCAAAATAATTTGTTCCTGATGGCTCTGCTCACATCTCCTGAAAAAAGTTTTATATCTGAGCCATAAAGTGCTATAAAAAGAGGTTCAAACTACAAACTCAGAGCTACAGCAGCACAAGCAGGCACAAGTGTAACTTGTAATATAAAATAACTGGTAAGGGGATTTCATTCTTTAACACAGAAAAACACAGGCAACTTCCAAAGTGAGAAACATGTAGATGAAATTCTAGGAGCGAATGGATGAATGGCTGGAGGGATAGAAGAACAGATAGTACATGAGTATGCAGGGCTAGTGCTTTGCTACCCATTCAAGTCTTTGCAGCTGTTCAGTGAAGAGGAGAAAAATAAAGGCCTTTGGTAACTCTTAAGCAGGCTGCCAATTTTCCACAGTGCATTTGACGGCTAAGAAAACTTAGTTAATACTGTAGCAATTTGCTGCTCCAGGGAGCCACAAAATTTTTAGAAAATTTGTAGAAATGTACAGTGTGTTGCTTGACAAAGAAGCTATATTTTCTAAATGCTGCTTACATACAAGCTGTTTTACTAACTAAAAATATATGATGAGCTGGATTTTTAAAATCTATCCTCCCTTTTTACACCCACAGTTTTTTGTGGGCACAATTAATGTCATTTGGACATTTTAACCACCTGATAGGCAGATGCAATGACTTGCACCCAAAATTTTGTCAGCATCAAACGTGAGGAAGCCAGTTCCAAAGTTTCTTCAGTGCTTCAGCACCCACGTGAAAAAGAAGGGGGAAAAAGGCATTATATACACACTATAGTCACTGTGGACCACATGCTGGCTGCATTATGCAGAGGCACCTGCCCAAAAATCTGAGAGAGGAGGGAGCCAAGGGGGCTCTGGCTGCCCTCAC
The DNA here is from genome assembly GCA_007922305.1 of Dermatemys mawii. Classification (NCBI taxonomy): domain Eukaryota; kingdom Metazoa; phylum Chordata; order Testudines; family Dermatemydidae; genus Dermatemys; species Dermatemys mawii. The sequence continues at coordinate 11,902,973 of ML677381.1, read as the reverse complement.
AAAATTCTGAGATGTTGCTAGAGTGGGGCTTAATGGCTAGGGTCTATACCTTTGTATATCTACAATCCCTGAGCTAGCAATAGAAACTATACAGCCGCAGCCAAAACTCTTGAAAGTGGATCTATGGAGTGAGGGTTCCTAATGTGCTAAGAATTTGATCACACACTAAGGCTGTTTTTGTATTTTTTATTCATTTTTACAGTGTGTGTGTGTGTGTGTGTGTGTGTAAAATAACCATCAACATCTGCTTGCTTGTGAGGCAGAAGGGAGATGATGGAACTAAAAGGGAAGTGTCAGATGACCTCCCAGAGGGATGTCTCAGCTGCCTGACTGGTCCAACTGCCTGTGTGAGAGCAAGTGAGAAAGCAACTCAGCCACCCAGATTTGGTTTAAGCAAAGTAGAGGAACAGATTACCGCCACCACCTGTCACAGTTAGTGGGTTAACTGCATCTCTGACCCTCCTGGTCTCTTTGACTGCCCTCCCCCACAAACCTCAAGCCTTCACCTCTCTTGGGTGGGGAGGAAGTGAGGAGAGAATCCCATGATTCTCTCACTCTCGGACCAGACCTTGGGCTGCAGATCTCTGGTGAGAACTGTGATTATCTCAGCACGCCTGAGTTTGGTTCAGTACCCGCAGTTCTGTTTCTTCTGGGATCATCTTCTTAAAGCAAAAGTACTGTTTATTTAGAATCAAAGCATTTCAGAGAAAACAGATCTTAAAACAACAGAGAGTCTATACACATGCTTATCTTTCCCTGAGGCATAAGTCCATGGCTGGGGAAGACTCCATTTGCTTCAGCCACTCCCACAAGACAAGTGTATGTATTCCATGTCTCCCAGGACAGCAGACACTCAGCTTTCACTCCCTTTCTCTCCAGAGAGTCCTTTTCACTGGAAGCTATCTTCACTAATAGCCAGTGTCTTGGAACTGCCCCCCCCAAGCATTTGTTAGGAGGATGCTTATTATCACAGGGTTCACTCATCTCTGGAGTGGCTGTGTCTGGGGAGTAACTCTACCCGGTCTGTCACCGCGATCTGTCTCTTGTTTTTGCTGCAGCCCTTCTTGCACATCAGGAGTTGCTGTGCTTCCTCTTTGTGGTTCAACTGCTCCTTCTTCATGGCTTGGCCTTCTGGCCAGATCACAATAATTTTCCCCTTCTTGAATATCAAAGTCCCAGCAGCCCTCCAACCCAAGGCTATACCACTTCCCCAGTGTCTGGTAGGGGAATTTGTCCCCTTCCTCTACTCCAGGTTCCAGCTCTGGGACCTCTGAGTCAGCGGCCAAGATCTGCACTGTCCCAAACCTTGCTGTGGTTATCCTAAGCCTTTTCCTACTTCACCTGTACCAGGTTTCCACTCCACCACTCTCCCGGACCTCAGGGCTTGGACCTCAAGGCTTCTACTCTCCCACTGGATTTCCTCCTTTCCCTTCTGTCCTTTCTTCCTGGCCTTATGCCAGCCCTGCCTGCTCCTGCTCAGATAGTCTCTATCCTCAGAGATTGCCTGGCAGCCTAATCCCTCCCTCAGGTTCATTAGCCCCTTCTGAACCTCAGTCACCCTACATTAGCCTGGAAAAGATTTAACACCCCAATCACAATTATCTAGAGACACTGTATTGCTTTCTTGCTTGTTCTGCCAACATCCCCCTCTTCAGCTAGACTAATACATTTATACAGGAAATATATAATACAGCTATACAGTATCTCTACCTTACTGGCTATGCCATAGATCAGTATTCATAATATTACAGATCAGTATCTTAATTATTACATAGCAGCTCCATCTCTGCCACACTTCCCCTTAGATGCCAATGGTACAGACTCTGATCTCAGTTGATTCTGGAATAACTCTACTAACTTCGGAGAAGTTATTCCAGATTTACAGTGGATGAACTGAGATTAAATTTGGCCAACTTTTTTCATTACAAGAGCTTGAACATAACCACATAAGGGAAAATTCTGTCAGAAAGCCACACTTACTTCTGTGATGATGAAAAAGTCATCCCCTGGCTCCCCCTGCACAACAATTTTTTCTCCATCTTCAAACTGGACAGGTTCCAGTGCATCCGCTACTGTAAGGCGTTCCCATTTGTCCAGTGATTCTAAAATATTAAAGATGATACAGCTTTACTGTAAAAGTATCTAACTTTGACACAGTATCCACACCTAACCTGATACTTCTGGTTCTATTTAAAAAGAAATATTAGAAGATAATTAAATTGTGCTCAGTTCACTTTTATTGCAGCGATGCCTTCTGCCTGAATCTCTATTTAGGAAACACGGAAGTATTCACTATCTGTGTGATTTCTGAGGCCCACGATGAAGTGGCTAATTTTAAAAGTTAGGTAGCAACACACAGTTCCATCTCCCCGATTCCAGGGTCTGGTCTGTGCTCCCACTGATCCACAGTGTCTTTGAGCAGACTCGGAGCTATCCTACGATACAAGCGGTGCATGAGCCCAGCTGCAAAAGGGCAGAGCAAAGTTCCACTCCCTCACTGCCTCTGGTGAACCCCATAGCACCAGAGAGGAACTTAGTGCAGGAGCAAGGAGGCTAAGTGTGTGACAGTTCCTCTCTGCTGAGAGGATTCTCAATTGGCTATTTACAGCCTGTTTTCTGAGGGTACAGACTTGCTGGCTTGGGATCTGAAGCCCCCTCCCCAGGCTTCAAAGCCCGAGCTCTAGCCTGAGCCCAAATGTCTGCTTGGCTGTTTTTAGTGCCATGGTACAAGCCCCGTGAACCTGCGTCTGTAGACCTGGGCTCTGAGACCCATTGTCACTTGCAGTGTAGGTGTATGCTTTGCTTTACACAGGAGACGAGAGATGAGAACCTAGTTCTGAGTATCTGATCAGTGTCCCATTAAAGCCAACGGAAAAAACTCCCGTTGCTATGAGGGCCTCAGGATCAGGCTGTTTCAGCATGGTTATGTTTAAGGTTATAACCTAATTTCAGTGACAATTTTGGCCAATTAAAGTGCACAAGGAATGCAAGAATGCATCTTTTATTTTCCAAGGCTAGCCTAAAAATGCTCTGTGTCTTCAAAGCAGAATTTGCTAGTAAGCATTAAAATGCATGAAACGGGACTTCATTAAGCCATACTAATGATGGGTGAATGTGGGTCTTAGTCTGAATTACTGAATTATTTGAAGTCAAGAATCACAACTACTGATGTTAGGGCTTAATTTGGCCTATTCTTTATTAAACTCTTCCTCTTCTTGTTATTCAAAAAGCTGTTTAGAAGCATCATGACAAAAGAAAAGTTTTGTTGCTGAAATTGGGCATATTAAAATAAACCTGTGACAGAAATCAGAAGTATGTACTGGGTCTAACAAAACTATGTGGCAGTAAGTTCAGAGTTACTTGGTACATATAACTGAGCATTTTCTTGGGTTTTTTTCCCCTCATATGCACTTAAAAATAATGGTTTCACTTATTTTGTTCCATGGTTACATACTAAGTTACTTTCCTATATCATTTATGACCTTTATTTTGCAAACATAGCCCATAAAAATATTGTAAGTACAACATTCAAACTTACTTAATTTAAAATATGCATAAAACCCTTTTGTAAGGATTGGAAGAATTGGCTTTCTGATTGAAAAAAAAAGGAGTCAGTAATTAACAATGAAAAGAAAGGGTCCCTTTAAACTTTTTCTTCAGTAGGCTTTATGAAAAATTCAAAGCTAATTGTAGCTCTAGTCACGAAGTCTCTCTCTTGTCTAAAGGGAGCGTACCACTACAAATACATTAGTTAATGGTACTTGCAAATAAAACTTTATAGAGGAATTTACATGAAGTAACTGTTTAAAATTCTTTTAGTTCCAGAGGTAAATTTATACATGTAGATAAAGTAGATTATATGCAGATTTGTAATCTCCAAATCTTGCATATCAAATCTTGATTTCACATTTAAACAGCCTAAGAGGAAAGTTTTCAAAATATTAATGTTCTCATACCTTGAAATACACATTGAACCTGTTCATCATAATCTAAATAAATCTGAATGCAATTTTTAAAACATTACTTCTAAAATCTCATAGTTGACTAGTTAGAGAAAGTATTATAGTTATATTCAAAGCATCAAATGTTTACATCCATAAATTACTGAGTTCTGACTAAATTAAGATAGGAAATGGGGTTGATTTATCAGTACTGTATTGCTAAAATGTCTCAAATGACTATTGAATTTGCCAGCTGTCATCTACTATTTAAACATAGAATATTCTTAGATATTTCAGCTAAATTTTCAATGCATCCACAGCACTATATATATTGTCTAATAACTTTCTGCATTGAAAATAAGACCCAGATTTGAAATCTTCATTCAGCCCCTACTGAGAAAAAACTCCTACAGCAAATAATGGTGCATTTTAAAGTGGCTGAGCTGAAGTCTATGGGAGTTTTGCTGAAGTGAAGACTGAGTATAAGATTGCAGTGTCAACTTGCATGCTTAAGGGAGTTAATTTCTGAATAACTTCAATCTCTGAAATTACTTTTAAATATCTCATTGCTGTAATTGTACTTCATTAGTGCAGGTGCAGAGATTTTTTTCCTTAAACACTTCATATAATTTGGCATAATTTGCATTTCTAATTTATGAAGACTTAAATTAAGTAATGGAGAAGGCTCTTTTGCATCCTGCTGGAAAAGATGAGAATATAAATGAATGATTTACCTGACATTAATCTAAGACTACAAGTATAACTGCAAATTTCTCACACAAGATCTTCTGAGAAGTTCAAGTACATTTTCACTAAGTATCTTTTTTGCAGGCTCATATCAGTTAAAATGGTAGTGGAAAATCATAAATAAGCAAACTTAAATTGTTTAAATAGAAACTATGAAGAGTTTTATTCAATTAGATAGCATATTAATCTATATATTTTTTTAAATAGCCAAAGATAGACTTCAAGCAGGAATTTGATGCATTTCCCACAGAATCAGCATCTCACTGTATCATCTAACACTGTCCTCCATATTAGAAATTGTTCTCCTAATGGTGATTGATTGGTCAGGCATTAGGGGGTTGTTGTTTTTCCTACTGAAGGCCATCAAGAACACGTCCAAATTTCATGGCTATCACATTAATCAAAGGGAAACAAAAACCAAGGACAAGAAACTAAACAGATGTTTTAAGAATGTAAGACCGGGGTTATAAAAGAACAGGTCAAAAACAATCTAAGCCCACTTAGATCTGTGGTGTCAGTTTGTTTAGCCCACGTAAATGCATCTAAGAAGCTACAAGATCATTCCTGCTGAAAAGAAAAGTGTCTTACCTGTCAGCTGGAAAGATTTAACAGCACTTTATAACACATTCATATTATAAAAATCGCTCTTCAACTGCCCACTTGTGATACCACTGCTTAGAAAGTTACTAGCAAAATACCTACTCAGATTTTCAAGGAAAGACTTCACCCATCTAATTCCTATTTGGTACACAGTAAGGGTGAGAAAAATTAGTCCTAGTGAGAAGAACCATTTGCATTTTTTTACATCCTTTTCTTTGGCTGGAGATGATACCATACGGGCTTCTGTTCAACCACTTGCTACTTTCATCATCTCATCAAAGACCAAAATGTATTGAGACAACATGTGTGACAGAGAAATGAACACCGAAGTCCAAAGGGCAACTAACCTAAAATGGAGACTTTGCTTAGGAATTCTTCATACATCTTCCGCTTTCTCAGTGTGCTGCCCTGTTATTAAAGAGAGAGAGAGAAAAAGAGAGAGAGAGCAGAACATTACATGAAGTATATTTGTGATTTGCTCCTCCAGCTGCTCTTTCTGATTTTTTTCCCTTCTGAAACTTAAACGCAGCCAGTATAAATAGCCAACGGCAAGATTTTCTTCATAAAATGTCTGGGTAATAATAATGTTGATAAATAATGTCAGTAAGTATCCAATTCATCCCTCATATAACTCCACTGACTTGTGTGAAGTTACTGGACACCAACGATGAATTTGGTCCCTTTTCAGCAATTAATTTTAAGCAGCTGCATTTCCCCATTCATTTTTAGGTATTATGCATGAGGCCCATAAACAGTGAGCTTACAATTAAAAAAAATGAGAGGAAACCCATTACAGATTCAGTGTGATCTGCCCGCTCAGACACCCTTGGCTTCAGTGGGGCTCACCAAGGGTTTATTATTAAGTATTATCTTAAATTATTTTAATATCTATCTTTACAACACCTTGTATAATGGTGCCCCAACCTAGTCAGGACCTCTAGTTGCATATGGGATATAAATAAACAAAATTACAACTGTTATTATTGAAAAAAGTTATGATGATGTAGTATTTTATCTGGTTACAGGCAGCCATCATAAAGAGTTTTCACATCAGAATGGGATTCAATTATGACCCAAGACTTTCAAATACAGGATTCACTGCACCCAGATTACTCTTTGCAATGGAGAAGTTGTCAGAACTTTCCCAGTAGCTTTATCCACACATTAGTAATCTCACCCCTTCTCCCTGCATTGTATAGTCATAGGTGACCTAAAAAAACACATCCCATCCCTGGTGACAAAAAGCAAGCCATGAAAAAAGGTTGTTCTTGCCATCATTCCAAATTTGCTTGGTTTACAATTATTCACCATGCGGAGCTGTATAAAAATCAAGCCCATTTTCCAATTGTGTGAAGGATACTGGTAGAAGGTGCACCTGCTAGCCAGAGCTCTGAAGACAGAGCCAAGCGCAGGGAGGACATGCTAATCTTCTGAGAAATGGGAAAACCCAGGCCACATTTACTCATACCGTGGGTGGACAAGCCATAAATAAATATTAGAGTTTGCTGTAGAAAAAGCCACTTGTCTTGTCCTTCCCATAAGGGGAAAGTGTTGATGGGTCCTGGGAAGAGAGAAGAAAAGGGCAGTACAATAATCTCCACTGTCTAAGCATCCAGCAAGGGTGAAAATATAAAACAGGGACATAACTCTGGAAAGAACAGAGCCAGATACCTCTATTCAGTTTTACAACTAAAAACTAAACTTCTCTCCTCCGATATTCACCCATAGGTCTGATCCAAAACTCAATGAAATCAAGGAGAGTATTTCTAGTGATTTCAACAGGTTTTGGATCTGGCCCCAGAATAACAGAACCAGCACCTCTTGCCACCTCCTCTCTACTCGTACACCAGCTCTGCACTGGGGTAGAAGCATCAGCAGTAACTGCTAATTATGCTCATTCTGGGTCCACTGGGCATCAGGGCAGCAGTCATTGTCATTTTTGCTCCTCTCCTAGGCTCCTTCTGTACTGGAGAAGAACCACCAGACCAGAAGTGGCTGCCACGTTCTACCAGGTGCCTATGCACCATAGCAGAAGCAGCAGCAGCGGCCAACATCATCTCTCCCATCCTTCCCAACTGTGCAGCCCCCTAATAATCCTTTGACTCCCAGAATCCGTCCTCACATGCTGAGATAGCATTGGTAACCTTCACCTGACCTCTCCATCTGACTAACCATGTTCTCTACCTCAGAGGCCCCCAGAGCACTAGAAATGCCAAGAGTAAAAACACAAACTTCAAATGGAGGAGTTTCTGCAAACCTTGCCAAATCCTGACAGCTCACTGTGAGTCAATGAATGGAAAACTGGACCTTGTGTACTCACTGCTCTCCTCCCTGCAATCCAGAGTGGAAGCCAGACCAACAAAATTGACAGCTGTGGAAACCCAGATTGGTGGTTTAGATCGATGGGCCAGGGCATGTAGAGACAGATGTGGAAAATGCTTTTAAAATTACTGCGGACACAGATGAATTTTAAGAAGCAGTAATCAGAAGCCATGAAAGGCTGACTGACCACAGCCTGGAGTATTTAGAGAACTAGACAAGAGACAGAAAGGTAAGAACTCCAGACATCCTGGCTGGCACTGAAGGCAAAGAGACCATCAGTTTCTTTAAGAAATATGTGGGTAAACTCTTGATTCTGTAATATTATAACAATGCCAGTGCAGTGCTATAGAATTCTCAGACAAAACTAGGCTGGTTGGAATACTGGAAATGTGAAGAACTAAATGGAGGTTTATTAATTATTAGTAATTATTATTATTATATTATGATAGCACCTCGAGACCAGAATCAAGACTAAGAGTCCATTTGTACTAGGTCATGCACAGATACATGGTGAGAGACAGTCCTTATTGGCCAAAGATCCTATGGTCTAAAAAGATACAAAAGACAAAAGGGAGGAGAAAAAAGAGAGGAAAATGGACTTGCCCAAGGTTACATAGAGCCATTGGCAGAGCTAGAAGAGGAGTCCAGTTTTCCTGACTCCGACTATACCTGGGAGACAGTTCTTCAAAAGAAAAGGGACAATGAATTCTAGCAACAAAAAGCCCCACTGATTTTTCTAGACCTCAGCCTAAGGACCTAGAGCGAAGGAACAAAATCAGTGGAAATAAAAAAGGAGCACGGCTAGTTGGCACATATTAAAAAGCCTGCACCCTGTCTACACACAGCTTAAGAGATCCCTATTATCAGGCACCTGCACCCCTGCATCACACCTATTAAATATGGTTTCATTTTTTTTCTAGTATAAAGAGGGCCTAGTTCATGTGTTTAGGAAACAAACGTTTAAAGTATGAACTAAATGTGCCTGAGTCTGCATCCAACCTGGAACAACAGCTCTGAGATGTAGGAATTGCTTCTATTCATCTCAGTGAGGTATTAATGCCGAAGTTGGATGCCATTTCATGGTACTTGGAAAAGCGTAACTCTGCTTGGACGCTGGAGAGAGCATGCTGAGATGTTGGAGTTGCAATGCAGGGCCAGTTCTAGGATCAGGTGAGCAAAGGCAGTCACCCTGGGTGCCACCTTCCAGTGCCAGACCACTGTACCATTCGGCTTTTTGTTGTTGTTGTTGTTGTAGTTACTCTGCTGTGATTGGCTGGCCATTTTTGCTCCGCTGATTGGGCTAACTCTGCTTTTTTTGTTGTTGTTTTTGGTCTGCCATTTGGGGGTGAGAGTGGGGAGGAGCCAAAAACGTTTTTCACACTGACTGGCAAAACAGCTAGGGCTGCTCCCATTGCTATGATGTACAAGAGCCGGAACGTCTCCCTGTCCTATCCTCCCCGGCACTGTCCATCAGGAAAGCAGGGTAAAGCAATGCCCTCACATGGAAGTCTTGAGTTCTTCAGACAATGCTATTTGGCCATCAGCTCTCGCACTCTGGCCAATTACAAGAAAAGATTCTCTGCTTCAGCTCACCACTTCCAAAGCACTTGCCCAGGCATGGGCATAAAACTTAGTTCAGAATGTTTTGTCGTTACTTTAGGATGGTTTTCTGTGTTTTGACTGTCTTCAGTAAGATACTTTATAGAAAACATTAATACAGTATTATTACAACACAAACACATTGTGATTTGTTCTGGTATTCAGATCAGTATTGCTGACCTTTATACCACATGGAAACAGGCAGAGAGAGAATTGTTGATTTCCTACTTCTCTGTCTCCCTTAATCCCCATCTCCAGCCTTCTCCTCATATTCTTCCATTTGTTTTGTGCCATCTCATCTGCTTTTTATAACTTGTCCATTTAGTACAGTAGCCTACCCTAGGTACTGGCTACAGTTTGACTGGGAATAGGAGGGTGGTAGAATTACAAAACCAGTGGATGAAGAAAAGTGTCATGGGTAATACATCTGGATTTTAAGAAAGCACTGGAGTGTCCCATAAAACATTACTCACAGAGTTGATGGAAATCAGACAGAATATGAACACTATCATAATCCTTTGCACTATCGTAACCTTTCCATTAGTTTCCTGTCTACTTGAGAATCCGAGAGGTGCCAAATAGAGTGTTGCAGGGATCTGTGTTAGGCCTGTTCTTATACAAGCTCCTCATTAATGATCTAGGAGACGTATCTAGCCAATAACACACTAATGAAATCTGCAGGTTGGGAAACATTGTGAAAACCTGGCAGAATGGGGAAATACCACCAAGGGGCCTAGAGAGATTTGAAATAGGGGTAGAAAAAGCAAAATGAGATTCAGTTTGGAAAATAGAGCTAAGAGATCTAGAGAAAGCAATCCAAGGCACAAATATTCAATGGGACAGAGAAACCTGGAAAGTAGTAACGCTGAAAGAGATTTATGGACAGTCAGATGTGAGTTTGCAATGTGATACTGCAGTAAAAACAAGTCCAAACAATTTTGATCTTGTATGCAAAGACATCCTACCCAGAACAGAGAGATAATAGTTTTAACATATACGATTTTGGTGTAACTACACCTAGAATGTTGTGATCTGTCTGGGTCCCTCCTTACCAGAAAGACGGGCAAATTGTAAGGAGTTCAGGGAAGACTTAACAAACATTTAGGAATGGCTTGTGAGGAAATATTAACAGTTTAAATATGTGTCATTTTGCTGATCAACAAATAAAAGGATTTTAAGGAGAGGAAATTAAAATGATCTACAAATATCTAAAGGATGTAAACTCCAAAGAGGGACAGAAACAACAATGTAGGATAGAAGGAGGCATAACCAGGAATAATGGAGGAAGTTAAGAAAAGAGTAATTTAAGACGAATATCAGGAAAATCTTCGTGACTGTGAGATCTATTAGCCGGTGGTAAAGTTTCCCAAAGGAAGTGGGGAAAGTCTCATTGTTGGGACACTTAAAACCAGGTTAGATAAAAACATTAGTAAATGTATTTTAGGGAACAATTCTACACTGATAGGGAGCTTGACAAGCTGATCTGATGATGATGATCTTTGTCATCTCTGGAGTAATACCTAACTCTTTCTCCCTTCCACCTCCTTCTGCTTTTTTCCACCCACCATCTTAGTCTCCTCACCCTCCTCCTCTGAAGCAGAATCCTCATTCACAAGCTCATACTTAAAAGATTACTGTTCCCATTTACAAGGAGGAATCTTTAATATGGAGAAGGCAGTGTCTCTCTAAGTTCTAAGCTACAGTGTTCCTCCTGGTGTCAGTCAATAGAAGCAAGACCAGTTCAGTTCACCTACGCCATCCCAGAAAGAGGTTCAAAGTCCTTCAATATAGAGGAGCTGAAGACTCAGCAGGTTCCCATCTTAGTTTAAGCAGCACACAGCTTAGGCGAAACAAAGGCCATAAACTCAGAGATTGTAAACAGGGGCAGGGCTGATCATTTTTCTGTATACATTAGGGTATCTGGTGCCCCCAAACAGATACTCAAATTGCCCCTTCCTCCTCTACTTTCTCTCTTCCCACTCTAATCTCTCTCTTTCTTCCTCTCTGCTCCCCTCTCTGCTTTCCTTCTCCAGCTCCTTTTATTTATTTATTTTCAGAAGTACAGCTGGGCCGGCTGGAGTTGATTGGGTATTTCCTAAAAAGCCCCGCCTTGAATGACATTGAATGACATGATGTTTTAGTATAGGGGCACTATTAGAAAATGGACATTTGTCTCCTTTTATCCTTGAATATGTGGCATTCTCTGTATGCAATCTTGGGAAGTTCCCTCTCCCCAAAGGTTTTCAATCCAAATGGCAAGGAAGACAGCAGCAACATTTTAGCAACTTAAGCTGCACGACAATCCCAAACTATAGATTCCTTAGTGCCCACAGACAGGAAGATTTAAACATAAAAACAAAGACACCCACAAACATGTTACATAGGTAAGGCAAGCAACATACAACATGGATAACTTTCCTAGACAGAGGAAACAAGGTTAGAGAACTGGGTGGTGTGCTCAGGAAGAACATTTGGGAAAGGTGGGAGAAGGGGGAGAGTTGGCTGGTTTAGAAGAACTTTTCTTACCCCCATAGAATTTCAAAGTTATAATGCTTTGTGAAAGACTGCAATGAATGACAAGCAGTTTCTTTACACATCTGAACTGAAGGAACTGACCCGAGGCTTGCTATCATCACAGCTGGTTGAGTGAGTTTAAATATGACACTCAAGCACTAAGCTACCTAGGAAGAGACACTAAAATATGAAGAAATACATCTGTTTTAACATAGTTTTTTCAAGACAGGATGAAGCAACAAATGGATGGCAAATGAAATCAAAAGCTAGATGGACTGTGTGCATCAGACTTTGGTCCACTCCAAGAAAAAAAAAGTGACATTTATGGCAGTGGTTCCCAAACTGGGGTTTGTGAACCTCTGGGGGTTCACAAAATGTTACAAGGGGTTCTCAGGAAAAAATTCCCTAATGGCAGACAGAGCTGTCCCTAGGAACCCCAGGCAGCACAGGAACAGCAGCCTGGAACCCCTAGACTTTCAAGAGCTAAGCAGATCAAAGCAAACATATCTATCACACTGAGGAGATTTAAACTTCAAGACTCCTCATAAGAAACAGAAAGGGAGGTGGATATTTTTTGCTGTTTTTAAAATTAAACAGGCAGCTAGTATTGTTTTTAAAATTATTATGAAAAACAAGTTTAAGCTTTGTTGTAACGCGCGTTGTTTGCCTGGACTGCTCAAGACCTGAATGCTTGTGTAGGAGGAACTCTTTGAGTTGGCTTCTTAAATATCTTCATGTTGTTTCACATCCCAATACTCCTTGATGAACTATAGGAGCCTTGTCTTATAACAGGCTTATTCAAAATGATACAAGCTACGAAAGTGAGATCTCAGAAGAGTGCTGCCATTTTCATAATGTAATAAAAATACTGTAATGATAATAATTAATAATAGATAGTATGTAATAAGTATGTCATAAAAACAAATTTTATATTTCCAAGATCACCGTTTTTATAATTTATACTCAGGTAAAGGAGAAAATCCCTGGAAATATTCATTTTTAGGAGGGGGTTCGCAAGACAACATTTTAGTGAAAGGGGTTCACAGGTTGGGAGCCACTGATTTATGGATACAGCAAATCGAAAAGCATCACTGAGATGCTTAAGTGGATTAAAAAATGGCAATGAGCAGAAGTAATGGCTAGAAGACATCTAAAATACTAAGCAGCTCTCTGATGCACGGCAGTAGACATTCCATTTTTAATGGCACCAACTATACCACTTTAAAAAAAAATCACCACCTTGAAATGTAAAAACAACCAAGTGCTCATACATAAAATCATCTTGCTATGAACCTTGTGACCAAAAGCAGCAAGGAGGTTTCTAAATGCATTTTAAAGGTGTTTAGCTGTACATTAGAATCAGATAGATGCTCACGACAGTCAAGCTGTATCTATGTCTAGGATACTTGCACCAGCATTAAAGGGGCAGTCTCCCCTGCTGCAGGTTATATGCCCTTTTAGTAAAATTCTCTCTGGTACCAGAAATGCCTACCCAGCTTCTGAAGATAGTTATCAAATGGAGAGGGGCATCTGACCCCTAACGGAGAGATCACATCTGAACAGTTCACAAGATTGAATGTGATTAGTTATTGCCATTTTCATCAAGTTTGAGACCAAAGGGGCCTCAAAAGCGAAGATGATTGTGAAACTTTCCTTCCTATTCTTGTGTAACTGCATTAAATAGATTAAAGTAAGAACCAAAAGGCCTTTATTAAAAAGCCAGGGAACACACATCTGTTATGCTGCTCATTTCTCTCTTGTACAATTTGTCTTTTGTACTTTTGAAACGTATTTGCATCAAGCAGATTCATCTCAAGCAGTCTTCTAGATAACCCGTCTTGAATGCCTTAGTCAAGTGCCAATGGACAAGTTATGTTCTCCTTCCCTATGAGTTAAAAAAAAAGGATTTAAATAAATGTCTTACTGAAGGTCAACGAATGCTGCTCCTGTACTAAGCAGTTTTCAAATAGGACTCATCCTGTTCATCCACAGAACTGATACAGCATCTTCACTGGCATTACTAGCTGCTTGTCACTGCACTTCAATCCTGTCCGGAAGGGGCCACCCCCTATCTCTAAGGCTGGAAGAATAATTTCATCTACTTCTCCAATGAGTCTTTAGCTCCTCTACTGCGAGTGCCAGTTGTGATGGTGATTTTTGTGATTTGGACACCAGTCCATGAAGAACTAGACATATTCCACAAACTCACTTCACTTAGGCACCCACCAGTCATCAAATGGCATAAACATTAGGTCACTACTGAATGTGAACTAGTGACTCTAGCACTGAAAGCCATTGTATCTCTTTGCTAAACTCTTAAACTATTCAGTAATTCCATTTGTACTGTATATATTTTTAATATACATTTTTTTCTTACCAAGAAAGCATAGTAACATTTGCTCCAGACCACAGTGAAATAATGTAACCAATGAAGAAAAGTTCCTATCAAGAAAGATGCTTTAAATAACATTATTTGAGTGTAAACTGTAGGCAGGAATGCAATATTTTGTGGAAGAGAAAAGAGTATGCATACTCACATTAGAAAAACAAATAATTGTGGTGAAACTAAGACATTGCTTTAGTTAAGCACGTGTCAAAGTTTCCATTATAAATCCACAATTCAAGGTCTAACAACAAATCAACAGTCTAACACATGCTGCAGGTGGCCAGCTTCTATGACAGGCTTCTCTGAAAAGATGTGGTGGGGGGTGGGGGGGTGGAAAAGAATCTTTTCCTGAAGTCACAGAGCGTTAGCAGCTTTCTGCAGCTGCTACTGCAGCTTCAGGGCCATGCAGTGTTATTTATTTATATTGTGCCCTGGACATACATGGCACTTTGTTGACAAACAAGGATGTTGGGAAGGGGGGTGTTTCATATCCTGGACTCACTAAAGTCAATGGGAGTTTTCCCACTGACTGTAATGGAGCCAGGAGCTCATTTGGAGCTCCTGCCAAGAAGAGCTTACAATGTAAGTTAGAATGAAGACAACAAAAGGCAACAAGCATGGGGTGGTGTTAAGAGAAGATAGGAGGGGGCTGACAACAGGAAGATGATGTGTGATAGCTTAGAGAAGTCATATGGATCTCTTGAGGGTTTCACAGTTTTAAATCATTATGGATGTATTATTATGTATGATAAGGCCAGTACTCAGGGGTCCTTGGCACACAGCCCCATGCTCATTCCTGGCATATAGACCCACAGTTTTATTTTAATGTGCATTTGTTTGTTTTAGAGTCTTAAACTGCACAGGTTTTAGCACTGATATAATCTGAAAGTAAAATATAAATGTTGTGCATATTTATGGCACGGCATAAAACGTTTAATAATACCAGTAATGTGAATAAGTCATAACATTTAAAACTCACCATTAAAATGCGTCTGTAGCTGTCCCTGTCGATGCCCCATAGTTTGAGGTCTGTCTTGGCTTTGACAGTGGCAGCTCTTGGTGTTCCATAGATCAATGCAAGCTCCCCAAAGCTGCCTCCTTCTCCAATGCTGGTAACCCATTCGCCATTTACATAAACCTACAAAAGGAAGAAGGAAAAAATAATCAATGGACTTATCTGTGCTTTTTTCTTCTACTTCCAGCTACCTAAAAACCCATTAATAATTTCCTATCTATTTAAGTTGGATAGTGCTGGGAGGCACAGAAAGAAAACAATAGCCTAACAGTTTCCTCACTCCATTACAAAAGAGGGTGACAACCTGCTTTGTGGACAGAATTTCAAGTCTTCTCGCTTCAGCACAATAATTGTATTTACTCTCTGAGTCTTCAGCTCCTGTGGTTAACTGGCATCAAGTTTTCCTTCCTTGTGTTCAGCACTCAGAGAAGCGACAAGCAGAACTGTCACAACTTTGGCTTTTTATTAACACTGTCAAACTTGAAAGGAAGGAGATTTGTTAAAAACGGTAATGAGATTTGTCGGAAAGCACCATAGCTAGGAACTGAAAAACAACAAAACAAGGAAAACATCTTCTGTAAGGGGAGATTTTTCTTTTATAAGCTTATTCTCTTCATCAATTAACCAAGAATAGTTTTCAAAGTCTCCCATTGATTTAGTGGGTTACTGACTACGTTGGATTTGATAGCATGTAAATAGAACTATCCTTTTCCTTCCACTCATGTACAGCTCTGTGGGTCTCCAAGACCCATAGTTAATTTATTAAACTACCATTATGATCCTGCTTATGCTGATTAAATGGATCAGATCCAAAGTTATTTTAGATCAGAAAATGTTACTGATTGATGTAATTTTCGCACAACATGGGTGAAATACAACCCAGTACTGAGGGCCTACTCAAGTTCCTCTGCATCATGTAGGTCCTTCACTTGAGTAGACGGGGTGTGGGCATGGTTCCTACACTAGGGTGAATTCCTCCTGCTATCCACTGACAGTAGCAGCTTCTGAGGCATTAAATTGCATTCAGAGAATGTGATGGATTGTGTATCTTGAGTATGCATGTAGTTTTGTCACTGTACATTGACATAAGGGGCATCCTTTTTAGGGTGTTAACGTGTTAAAGAGTTTAAAGAAAAGCAGACACTGCATGCACATATCAAGTACAAAATATATCCTAATGTACTATGGAGCAGTAACAATAGAAATCAATGAGACTGAAAAATAGCTCTGTAACAGCTCTATAAAGAAAAATGTAATAAAAGAAACATACAATTATTTTGTACTCAAACAGGAAAAAAACAAAAAATAAAACTGAAATAATTTCACATAGCCTATTACAAATAATTCATTCATGCAATTTTTAAAATATAAATTAGGACCCTGTATTATTCAGGAATGAAAAATATAAGGTGTCTAATATAGGGCAAAATATATGTATATTTGATCTTTTCCCAAAAATAAAAACAGATTTCAGTATATTTTGTCTATCTATCTATCTATCTATCTATCTATCTTCCTCTTATGCTGAAAAGATGTCCCTTGCGCTACACAGCCGAAATCAATCGCAGTTTGTTTTGCCCAGTACTCATTCAAGCCCTGATCTAGTTCCCATTGAGACCTTCCCACTGACTTCAATAGGAACTGGAACAAGCCTTCAGGGCATGGGGCAGCTTAACTGATCAGAGATCGTGTATGAATGTAAGGACTGCATGGTATTTCTGTTAGCCCTAATGCTGAACTATAACTGAAGAGCCAGTGTTGTGGGTCTCTATTTCTGGAGCATCCTGGAGATCAAAGGATAGAAGCAAAAGGTAAAAAAATAAACCAAAGTAGGCAGGCAGTAACCAAGCCATGAATGCAAGCCATGAAGGTAATTTATAGCTGAATTTCTTCATGACTATGGTAGAATGTCACATTAAATAATAGCCGGGTTTCTTTTGATCTGTGACACAGGTTTTGCAAGGAAAACCAAATGGAATGTTGGGTCAGTCATTAATTCTTCTCATGATGAGAAACTTACACACAAAAGAGTTTTTGGAAAGTCCAAAGTCTTGTTGAAGCGTGAATTCTGGAACCCCTGCATGTCAAAAGCAGGGAAGGTGGATGAATAAAATGAGGGGCCTATAAAGTTTGGTAACCTAATGAAAGAAAATCTTTTTTTAAAAAAACACTACCTTCCATATTTAAACATTGCAAAATTGGCCAGATGCATTTTTCTTAGAGATGGTGGGGAGGTGTTTTCGTATTGTGAATCATCAGAAATAGACAACCAACAGAGGTAGACACTGCACTTCACAGACCCATCAGTCTGCTTCAATTAGGCGACTCTTATGTCCTCAGTGAGGGTCTGATCCAAAGGTAAAATCCGCTGAATGAGTTTTGGGTTAGGCCCTGAATGCCAGCTGATCTCTCATCCTGAATGTACACTCAGGACAGAAAGTAGTTTTTGTATATGATGTCTTGTTGTTGAGCTGAATTTCTATTATTGCGTAAAAGTGTGGTAAGATGACTTGCTAACATGATGGGTGTTTCTTTAGGATGGAAATGACAGCATCTGAACTATAAATGGGAAATGTGCTCATTCCAGCACCCACATTTTAAAACTGTAACATGGAAATTCTTGTTAAGTCAATAAGTGGCCCATGAGTGCAAACCAAAGGGGAAATTAATCTGGTGAAACTCAAAGTAGAGTGAGTGAAGTACTGACATTTATAATAGTTGCACTGCAATAAAAAAGGCTGAAGTTAATCCATTCCAAACCATCTTTAAATTTACTATTCCATGTGACTAGACTCCACAAAACATGTTTGACATATGATTTGTAAACCGTTTATGAAAATGGTCAAACCCCACTAAGTGTGTCAGGTTTAAAGCATTCTGAACTGAAATCAAATCTTGATCTGATGACATGATCACTGGGCCCAGCACTCTCCCCCCATAAAAACACCATTTTCCAGTTTCAACCTCCTGAAGACAAAACAACACAAAAACAACTATTGTACTTTAAGAGGAAAGCCATTGTACTACACTCTCCAGAATGTGCCCTAAGTCAACAATAAACTTTTGTCTTCATGATGATGATAAAGTGCATTGATGATATATTATACTGTCATTCTGTCCCTTAGCTGAAAGTTCAACCACACTAAGATTCCTTTCAAGGTGGAGTTTAAAAAAAGAGGAAAGGAAAGGTGAAGATGAGGCTATTTTGGGAAAGAATGGCAGCAGCTCCCCTTTCCCCCCCAAAAATATTTGTCATAGGATCTGGCTTATACATTTTACATATCTATTAACCCTCACCAATCTAAAGAGTACACGATCAAGCATTCTTAGTTGTTACTTCGTCAGCTGACCCAGGTGCACAGTAATGGGAACTTTTTACTTTCATGTAGCCGTAAAGGTATGCATCGCTGCAGATGCCCAAATATGAAGGGCAATCATGCTGCCAGACCCTGCTACTTTCGGAGATCAAAGGCATTCTAGATTTCTATTGTTTTTCATCTCTGTTGGTATGAATGCTGCAATTTTTGTTAGCAAGAAAAATTACCCAAGTGGGCTCACTTTATATTTTTTATATAGAAGGTTAGCGGGAAGAATTGTATGTGATATTCTACTCTTCCATTCCTTTCCTCACAGGCTATGATATACATTAGGCACTAACCATGAGAAAAAAATCAAAGCAAAAAACTCATACAAGGCTCAGTGGCCTCGGAGCAAATCTTAGTATTGTTCATCTTCTGGTTATTTATAAAAATAGGATTTAATCTTATCAATAATAGTAACTCCCCAGTTTGCTTGGGAAGTGGGATATGAAAGTATATCCAGACCTAGTGAATATTCTTCTGCTTTTCAGTCCTCAGTTTTATATTGCTGATTTCTTCTTAACCATTTGCATTTCTTGTTACCCCTCTTCATCTTATGGAGGCAATCTCACTCATTTAATACAGTTGTGTATTGAAATTATCCTGGTATTGCAACTTTCAGCATCCCCATTATGTTATGCAATAACTTCAGTCCTATGTTTTGTCTGGAAAAAGTAGGTCCAAGTATTTCTGTTCCCAAAATAGAAATGAGGCTCATTTCTTCTTGAAAATCTAAATGAGTCTTAAAGATGAAGTTTTTATACGTGTAGGTGACTTTTTCACATGATGCTAGTAGCTTTTCTTTTTTATCAAAATTTGGGACCATCTTAAAAAGCCTCAAAAACTCAAAGTGGCGTCTTAAAAATTGCAGCCCATAGAATGCACTTATTAGATTTTTAAAAATCATTCATTAGAAAATACAAAGACGTGAAACATGGGCAATGGTAATGATGAAGAAATTCTAGTTGTCATGGATACATTTAATTAAATACACAGGAAAAAAAGGGTGGGGAGGCTCTTGAGGAAAAGCAATACCATTAGATCTCATTGACTAATAGGTTAGTATTAAGTCTAACTAGCTCTTCAGAATTCAGCAATATTCATTGACCAGCTGCTGTGTAACTTTTGATTGTTTCATTTTGTTTTATCTTTATAGCTCTACATACAAGAGTGGCTGTGGCCTTTGTAAACTTGTCAGTTTTACCCAACATGAACAGATAAGATTACATCAGTGTCCACAATATTTCTTTGTATTAGTCTATTATATAATGCTGTACGAAATACCCTGAATATGATAAATATTCAAGTTATTTAAGCACAAATACTATTTAATTATCTGGACAACTGGCAATTTTTTACTCTCTCCCAGTCTCCCTGCTGCTCTGGTTGAGGGAGTACACTGTGCCAGGTTTGTACCTGGTACAGATATGCTGCATTGTGCACTGGAGGTAAAGCCACAGCTCCATCCTTTTGTGTTTCTCCTCCTGCACTGTGAGTGGTACTACAGGTAGCTGGTGCATGGTAGCTCAGTGGTGCCTTCTACCCCCTTTACCATATTGTGTGGACATAGAAGCCAGGCCACAATCTGGCTCATAGTAAATAATCTTGAAATAATGATCCATAGTAGGACACTGGTGCCGGAGAGGCTCTTATGACAGTTCTAGTATTTGACCTACACGGTGATTTCTCTTAAGTCCAGGTATTAAGGCTACAAGCACTTATTTAGATGTCCATTTTTATTACATTAACACTGTTAGTAGTACACTGGTAAGTCATCATCACTGCCAAAGGGAAGATAATACAAAGACTCGCACACTAGAAAATAAATGTTTTAGAGCATAAGCTTTCATGGCTGAATACCCACTCTGTCGGATGCATGCTGCAGGGTGAGTTGCTGCACTGCTACATATCTGTAAGGGGATTCATCATAATTTTTGTACTTACTAATTGGAGTACATACTTCTATAACTCTAACTATATACTGCCTGTGATCTAAAGACTTTCTTCCTCAAAAAACTGCATGATATTTTTGCAGGTAGCATCTGATATTTTTAATTATGGCAACTGCCAGTATCATTACTATGCATCTTTTTGTATTTGTACAGAAAATCACTTTCCATATCAGTCATTGACATTCTCAGAATATATTGCTCTATGGATCCACCATCTTGGGATCACACACTTGTCTGTGGTGTGCTGACCACAGGAACACTGAAAGCTGTTAGCTCAACATCATTCATGTGGCTAAAGTTAGACATGTGCTGAAGTATCTTGTTGGGCTATAGGTCTGGGGTAAAATTTTCGAAAGTGTGTAAGTGGCATAGGAGACTAAGTCCCATATTCAAAAGAGACACAGGCACTCAGGAGTTTGTCTCATTGAGTTTCAATGGTATTTATACCCCTGTAATGAGGTTCACTCCCTCCTGATGCACCTCCTTGTGGCTGGGTCTGGGGATTAGCTCAGATTTCCTTACTCTCAGTTCACACTGTGGCCCTCCAGCCACATCAGTGTACAGTTTTTCCTTTCCAGGTTATCAAAGTCTCACCAGACTAGCTGTTCAGGTATTATTCCAGGCAGTCTTTCCATTCAAGACTGTGCTATATTCCCCATGGCTGGTAGAGGAACCCAGGCCCAACCATTATTCCAAGCTCCAGACCAAGGACCCTACAATGATCAGCCAAGGTCAGCACAGTCTCAACCCTTGCCGCCATTTCCCTGGTCATCCTATGCTGCCCTGTTCAGGCTTCCTTCTCCACTACCTCTCTGGGTGAACCCTTCCCTCAAGGGGGAAGATCCCGGGGCTTCCGCTCCCCCTGGTTTCCTGCTCTCCTCACTGTGTCCAGAGAGTGACTGCAGACTTTCACACTGCCACCCTCTTCTGCTCTCCCTTCCTGGCTTTATAAAAGCTGCCAAGGTGGGTTCCATCTTCAATTAGTGCTTGTCTTCCAGCTTTACTCCCCCGACCCACAAGTGCAGCCTATCAGGTTAATTAGCCAATCCAGCACTTCAAAGATGGTGTGGGTTGAACACCCCATCATATACTCCCCCTCTTAAGACTGCAGTCCTGAAGGATATGGATGCCTCCTACCCTGTATGTCTGCCAAAGCTGGGCTTAGAGGTCATCCCACCCCTGCTCTATTCACTCACTCAGAGAAGCAGTTTGCCCTTCCGCTGGTATTTTTCCCTCTGGAACGGTAGGTCTTGTACAGCTACTTGTAAAGTCCGCTCCATGGCCGTCAATTTCTCCTGTAGCCTCTTCTCTTGCTCTTCAGACACCTTCAAACCCCTCTCCCTCAGAATCTGAGTTCCCACTGTTTGTTGACTGGTCTCACTGTCTGCCTCACCTCCTTCAGATGGGTCTTCACAGATGCCTTTCTCTCCTCCAGTTCTCTCTCACCCTCTACCATCACTGCCCCTTCAGCTTTCTCTATGAGGGCTGTACAGGCTGTGGTCCACTAACCCTTTCTTCCAGCCCTTAGTCAGGACCCTGCCCTTCCATCGGCTGTGGCTCTGCTCTTTATGAAGGCAACACCCTAATTCCCAAAAGGAAAAACAGGTGCCTGCCCTTTTCTTCTCTCTGAACAGGTGAGACTTCTCAGGGCTTTCCTGTCTTCAGGGTAGGGCTTCTCATCTCCATCCCTGGAAGCACATTTGCTTTTAATGTATCCCTTCTGACCACAGACATAGCACTGCCTTGGCTGGGATTCTGACCTCCTGGCCTGGAACCCTTTTTTCCATTCTACGTCTCTTTGGCCTTGCTCGCTTCCTGGAGAATCTTAAGTAAATATTGCTGCTGTTCAGTTAACTTCACCAAATAACCTGTAGGTATATCTGCGCCTCCCACTGTCTTCACTGGTTCTCTAGGGCCTGCATAAATAGGGCTCGGATCAGGGATGCTGGAACAATCTGCATAGTGGGGGTGCTGAGAGCCACTGAACCAAACTGTAAACCCTGTATATGATGGAAATCACTTCAAGCCATGGGGTACAGCAGCATCCCCGGTACCCCTAGTTCCAGCACCTATGGCTTGGATTCCTCTCTGTTCCCTGTCAGCCCCCTTCAGTGGGAGTGGTAAACCTGGGGACCAACTCAGGACGGTATATCTTCCCTCTGCGAAGAAGGCTCCCATACATGGTGCTCCATAGTCCCCTTTTTCCACTCATTTTCCCACTCTGGGTCTTTACACTTCCCTTGTCCTCAAGTTTAAGTCTCTCTCCAGATGCAGCTTGTGGGTTAATTAGCCCCTTCTGAGCCACTGTACCCCCCGCTTCAGGGGTGGTAGGAGGAGAACACTCCCTCACAGCTCCTAAGCCACTACATTGTTTTTGAAAATTGTACCCCACCCCAGAAGCTGCAGCTGCCCATATAACCATCTGGTACCTGCACATGGATGTTACTTTAAATCAGGCCTTCATGTAGTCAATATTCAGTCAAAATAATCTTTCCATTTAGGTCCCTCCCTAGACCACGTATAGTCAGGATTATGTATGAAAAGGTGTCATTCTCTCAGTAAGAATCTGCTTAACATTGTGTAAAAGAGCTGCTCCAGTGGGGGATCATGGGATGTAGTGAGAGGATGGGCACTAAGAAGCCATCTTCAGTGACAGAAAACTCAGCTAATTATTCCCTATAACTTCCAAAGGAGGGTGCTTTTAAGGAGGACTACAGTAAAATTCCAATATCTGTCTATTTTCTGCATATCATCATGAAGTCGGTGAGCTTTGGATCAGGCCCTAAATGAATTTTTTTAAGTAACTTTTACCACACTTCTATAAATACAGCACTTGTTATTTTCTGGCACTGCCGATGTGGCAATGTTTGCTATTGAAGCATGCTACCCTGCTGGATAGGAACAATGAGTCACACGGATTTCCTGAGGAGTAACTTCCAGAGGCAGAGTGTGAGGTTTCTCGATTCCCAACAATACCAATTAGATGGTCCCCTGACACAAACAAACTTTTTTTAAAAAAAAAAAAACAAAAAACTTTCACTAAAATAACTGTGTGCCTGCTGGCTGGCTTCAAAATAAATCACTGCCTTCTTTAAATAATCCAAACAGAATTCATCTGGGAGTCTGCATAGCAACACTGCTAATGAGCCAGCCTGTCCTATCTAACAACTGTTGATATGTAAGATGTGGCTTCCAAAGAATTCAACGAGATGAGAATGTACCAAATGAAAGCTGCAAAGGGGATTGATTTCATACTACTCCTTAGAGTGAAGTTGATCAGACATGTACAAATTAGAACTAGAAACCAGATTCAGAGGGTAGCTTCCTTTCAAATACTTCCTGACAAAAATGGGCATTTTGTGATTTTAAGAACTCAACTGATACTTAAGAATCCTTGCTTTATCAATACAGTGCATTGCCTGGTTATTCAGATTTAGTTTAAAAAGCAAATTGAGGTTTCTAAAATGAAACTAGCAGCCTGGAGCAATCTCTTGATTTGAAAAGAAATGCACATGAGCTCCGATAAGTGATTAAAGAAAATATTTTCCTTATGTTTTATATGGCCCCTCAGGTGCTATCCATCATGGTGGCCTGCTCCACTGAAGGCAGCACACTTAGAGGTGTGGTTAGGGTTCTAAAGATAAAATAATTTGCTTGATACCCTATTATCCTGCTTTGAATGGACAAATGAATATGGCTGTAAAATATACCACTTATAATATTATATAAATAAAAGACCTATTGCAACAAAATCTAACAAGATGACCAATCCTGTGAAATGCTGAGCTCCCTCAGCTCAACAGAAACGGAGAGTCACGGAACATTTCTGGATCAGGCCCTAAGCAAGTACAATCATAGGACTAGAAGGGACCTCAAGAGGTCATCTAGTCCAGTCCCCTGCACTCATGGCAGGACTAAGTATTATCTAGACCTCCCTGACAGGTGTTTGTCTGACCTGCTCTTAAAAACCTCCAATGACAGACTCCACAATCTCCTTGGGCAACTTATTCCAGTACTTAACCACTCTGACAGTTAGGAAGTTTTTCCTAATGTTCAACCTAAACTGCCCTTGATGCAATTTAAGCCCATTGCTTCTTCTCCTATCCTCAGAGGTTAAGAACAACCTTTTATGTACTTGAAAATTATCATGTCCTCCCTCAGTCTTCTCTTCCCCAAACTAAACAAATTTTTCAATTTTCCCTCAGGTCATGTTTTTTTAGATCTTTAATTATTTTTGTTGCTCTTCTCTGGACTTTCTTCATTTTGTCCACAACTTTCCTGAAGTGTGGCACCCAGAGCTGGATACAATACTCCAGTTGAGGCCTAATCAGCACCAAGTAGAGCAGAAGAATTACTACTTGTGTTTTGCTTATAATACTCCTGCTAATACATCCAGAATGATGTTTGCTTTTTTTGCAACAGCATTGTATTGTTGACTCATATTTAGCTTGTGATCCACTAAGACCCTCAGATCCCTTTCATGACCATGAGCAAGTATCATGACCATGAAATTTTACTATGTAATCTTAGAATGAGCATCATATTGCAACAGTACGATTAACATAAATAGGAAAGGGAAGCAACTCCAAATCAGAGGTTAATTAAAACTTACATCCACTTCGCCTTGATCAATTACATAGAAGTTGTCTCCTTCATCACCTGGAAGCAAAAATATAAATGATTGATTTTTCACAATCTCTGCTGGATGGCTATACAAATAATTTCCAATCCCCATATTTGATTCCACATATTTGCACAGGTTTGCAGAGCTGATTATTTAAAGAAAAAATCATTTCCTTAACATCCATGCCTCATTTTGCTCACGAAGAGAAATATAAGGGTGATTATTTATATTTTGTTCTCAGTTGTATTAGTTTATCCATTGTGATTTACTTAAAATGAAGGCAAACACATTAGAAACTTTTAATACCCTCAGGATACTAAAGTCCTGCTTGACTTGCTCTAAGCTTGCAAGTAAGTTGCCAAGTCTGGTAACTGTGAACACGATACAGTGAGGTGTTGAGCACTCTCAACGACCGTTGAAAATATTTTCCATTTTTTATTACTCTGTGCCAAAGTCCGCCCCCTTTATTCATGTTGAGTAGTAATTCACTCCGTGAGTAGCCCCCATTTAAATCAATGTGGATACTTTTTTATTAGTATTATCATATATATTTAGATTGTGGTAGCACCTAAGAGCCACAGTCATGGACCAGGACTCCATTATGTTAGGTGCTGGACACTGCAAAACAAGACATTCCTGTGCCTCCAAAGAGCTTACAATATAAATAAATACTTAGATATTTGTGGAATAAGATACTGCTGCGTGTGAACAAAGATGGTAAAATCTCCAGCCCTATAATTTTCTGAACATCAGAAAGAGTGGCATACATTACACAATCTGAGCAAATTTGTAAGGAAAAAAGTGTGGAAATTTACCCTGCTGTATGACCGTTTCTCCAGCAATGTGCATAACGGGAAACATGGCATCAAATATGTCACTATAAAAGAAAATAAACATCCATTGTTGAGTCAAACTTGTTCCTTATTTACTCAACAGTACTAATGTCACTCTGCTTTGTTAATCCTTCATTAACAGATTTTTGGGGGGAAAAAGAAAAGAAAAAGGTTAATTGCAGCAGCACATAGAATCCCCAACTGGCAAAATACCAGAAAAGCTAGTTCTATGGGAGCCATAGTTTAAAACTAAGTCAGACAGTGACTCAACCCACTCATGCTATTTTGAAAGAACTTCCAAAATTTATGTGTACAGACTTATTCTTAGATTAAAGCATTCTACAAACTAGCCAGCTCATGCTTTTTATTCTCTAGGGCCAGAATTTTCAAAAGACCTCAGTTCCCTTTTAGGCACCGTAAAGTGGCCAGATTTTCAAAACAGCCCAGTGTGTTTCACAATGGAAGCTGTTGGAAGCCCAAAACAGAAGCACAGGCCCTTTTGAAGATGAGGCTCCATTTTTACCAGCAAAGCCCATTGCACAAAGCAGGATGTATGTGGAAATATAAAGGACTAAATTAAAACAGCATAAGAGCTGGCAAGGGATTACACTTCCAGTGCAGAGGTAAATATATGAAGCCAAATTCTGACTTTAGTTATGCTCAGTAACTTTAGCAGAGTTACTAGTGTGACGAAAATGTGGCCAATGCTATGGAAACACTCAAGCTATAGAAGAGTACTGCACTAATTTATCTTTCCCAGACTCCACACAGCACCATGATTTTCAACATATAAGGCAAGCTTGTCACTTGCTCTTACAAGGCCAGGCTGGGCAGTAAGGGACATAACCCATTCTCCACAATCACTTTAGGCTGCTTGCCCATGTTGGGGAGAGAGCAGGCTTCACAGAACCACTGCTTCCCCTCCCCACACAGGTGGAGGATGGGGAGCAAGGACTGGGTGAAGCCTGCACTATTCCCTCCCCCCGACCAATTCAACAGTGTAAAGGGCTAAAGGAAACCACTTCCCACCACCAGAAAAGGGGAAGAATTGTGACTGGCTTCTCTGGAGTAGTGCATCTACTTGCTGCTCCTCTCACAGCATGAAACGTAAACTCTCTGTCTAGCCCATAAAATGGACCAAACTCCTTTCAATTACAAATCAGTGAAAACAATGAAGAAATTTAAAAGGTTCACCAAAATAGCCAGGAAGTCAGCAACAAACCTGTGGTGGATTTCAATCCCTTATATGGGAAATGCACATTGTAAAATCACATTATGAGCTTGTTTCCTGTCCAACAGTTCCACAATCCACTCAGATGCAGTTATAGGAAATGTTCACTCATTACTCAAGCTGGGCATATCTTTCCTCCTAAGCAGTCAGTATGTTCCCACTGCTAGGGCTAGATGGTGTGATTAGCATGCAGTCCTGTGTAGGGGGCAGCACAGAACTGTACCACACCTAGGGGAGAACTGGCAGGGATTGTACTTCTCCTGGAGCTCCCCAATGTGCCTATGGGTGGTGTACTCTTATTAGTACTTATTAGTAGCTCTCTCTTACGCAGGGGCCAGGCAGAATGGGATCAAGGAACCTGTTAGCTCCTTGTGTAACACCCCCCCGGCCCCCCGTGCCCAAGAGGAGACTTGGAAACCATTTTTGGACTAAATACAGATAAATAACCACGCACGTCAGCTTTTTATCTCTTGTTTGAAGGTTGTGTTTTATTTATATCTTAACAACCAATTACACAAATAGCGGCTGTTAAATTACGTATAGCGGTGCAACCTTCTCCAAAATGGTTTATCATCAGATTTCTGAACATCTCTTCCTTTTATCAAAAATGTTTTCAAACAGCTAGGTTAAACACTACTGCTACAAGGACTGTCAAAGAAGTAATGAATTAGATTTTCAGAAATAACTGTTTAGCATTACCAAACTAATACTGCCCTGCTTAAAAATACAGGAATACATTGTGTATTTTAACATGAGCCTCTCTTTACTAGAGCAAATCTTCGATTTTTTTTTAAACAGAAACTTTATAAACTCATAATTATGGGGTAAATGTTAGCAAGCGAGAAAGTCAGCAAAACTAATGTTGATGTTGATTTGCATTTCCAGATGGCAATATGCAGGTATAACTGACGCACACATTTAAGAGATCAACCATTATGTGAATGTCGCTGAAAATAATTATTCATGTTTCTGGTCATCATGGAACTATTGTTCCTAGGGTATATGGCAAGGCTAACATTTTCAAAAATGACTATGATTTTAAGTGTCTCAATTTTTGGATCCCCAACTTGAGACACATTAAATGAACCTGATTTTCAGAAAATGCTGAACATCCATTTCCTGAAAATCAGTCTCCTTTAACAAATCTCAAGTTGGGCCCCCTCAAAATTGAGGCACACAATACCTCAAAAAGCCCTTCTGAAAATTCTGGCCTAGTAACCTATCGAACTCCTAACATCGTTGCACCAAAACTAACCTTTGATTTAATTTAGGCTACTATGGAATTCATGTTGAAAGAACAGATAGATATAATTTATTGATTTTGATTTACAACATACAAAATAGACTAATATTAAAAAAACTGTTACCCTGAGAGAGCACACACATTTTTTTTAAGTTAAAAAGTTTGGTCATGATCTGTTCAAACTGGCATTTGAAAATACAACACTAATTTTTTTATCAATATACATTTTCATGTTCAATATACAATTTCATGCTAGAAAACCTGAGTAGGGGCGATGTGTAGAAAACAAAGCTCATTTTAAAAAACAGATGGACTAAGAAAAACAAGTGGAGCTCCCTAAAGAGATAATATGGTCAAGGCCCAGATTTTGACCTTCTTCTTTTTGCTACAAGGTGTACATATTTTTAGAATGGTTCACAACAGTCTTTTGTCCAAGAAAGGCATAAACATAGAAGTGTTATAATCAGCCCTGCCTGTGTAGTAGAATTGTAACAAATGCGTGGAGAGGACCTGAATTTTTGTTTCCAAGTTGCTATTATTTACATACACACACAAATTCCTCCAACAAAATTTGTTATTAAAAAAAAAAGTCTGTGGTTGTTAAAGTGCATACACTGCAGCACTGTAACACAATGATGTAAAAAGCTAGGAAATCACTAGCTAAATCTTCACCCAGACTTTGAAACCTACTACTGTACCATGATTTCATCTTCTCCATATTACAGTGTTTCCCTATCTACTGCACTCACAGCACACATGACTCCACTATCCACCAAATGCTGACTCCAACCAAGTTTTCAAATGGTACGGAATGCTGAAGTAGATGGTTCGTGTGCATGGGGTAGCTTTTTACTCAATGCCTTTGTGTAGTGTGTGTGTGGTGTGGGAGAATTGCTAACACAGAGGAGTACGTGTTTGTTTGTTTTTAGTGCATCCTTTGTAATGTTCCTAGGTGTGTTATTCAGGTGATGGAGTGAGGATGTAGGGTGTTATCTGGGCTTTTCAATTCCGGATATTGGTGGTTGGAGTTACAGGGCTGTCACACATTAAGAGGTAGCTGGGTGCTTAATTT
This sequence comes from Dermatemys mawii, assembly GCA_007922305.1. Classification (NCBI taxonomy): domain Eukaryota; kingdom Metazoa; phylum Chordata; order Testudines; family Dermatemydidae; genus Dermatemys; species Dermatemys mawii. The sequence continues at coordinate 11,873,535 of ML677381.1, read as the reverse complement.
TTCATGTTTGTTTCAGTGTTACAAAGAGTTACAAGGGGCCGCTGGATCTTGAAACTTTCCAAAAAATGTTCTATTCTATTTATGGACAACTCCTAAGATGGGCGGGGGGAAGGGGCACCTACACCTGAAGGGTTTCCCCAGCACTACTGCCTAGGCTCCCTACACAATATTTCTCTCGAAGCTTCCTAGCTCACTCATCTCTAATGTCAATACTGCTTCTCCTCAGCCTTTTACTCCCCTGTCCTCAGGGGGGAAAGCTTTAGGTCTATTCTGCGGCTCTTCCACAGTCCCTATTGGCTACTTCTTGAAAAGTTGAGTTCTCGTTGCTATGGCAGTTGGAGCCAAAACTAGTGCTCCAATCAGAAGGCTTTGGGGGCAGTTTTTGGCACTGATTCAGGTGACTGTATGTACATGAGGCTTCCATTGGCACTGCAGGGAAAGACTGGCAGGACTCAGCCCCACTAATGATAAACTCCACAGAGGGTTATGCAGATTCAATTTTTAGTAACATTGCAATAATATAATCTAAAACAGTAAATAAAATTAAAAGCAAAGATTCTAAGATGCACATAATATAAAGCTTGATTATTAACTAGTCCAACAAGGTGAAACTGAGGAACATGTTTAGACCTGAAATCTCTATCTACTCCATCAAAAAATGCCATCTGTCTTGTCTCGGAATATCAAAATTTAAAAGATTTTTTTAAAGGGTTGCAGATATCAAAGACTCACAGCAAATTTTAACATGTCAAGGGTTTCTATAAAGCATACAAGAGGATTGCAAACAACTGAAGTCAGATTTGAGATTAAAGGGCCTGGCTTCCACCTTATGTGGTATAAGTATTAACACCTGTACAAAGTGGGTCAATTTCTCTGCTGGTGTAACTGAGCAAAATTCCACGGAAGTCATTGGATCTGTACCTGTTTACTCCAGCACAGAATTTGGCACAGCGAATGCCAAAGGGGTATAACACACTACCCCAATTTGGGCTGGTCCTCACTAGGGCAGGGGATCGACTGTAGATACGCAATTTCAGCTACGTTAATAACGTAGCTGAAATTGGTGTATCTACAGCCGACTTACCAACCATCCTCACGGCGGTGGTGGTCGGCAGCACGCCCCCCGTCGACTCCAGCTTGCGCCTTTTGGCGAGCTGGAGTTACGGAGTCGACGGGGACGCTGCTGGTGAAGACAAGCCCTTTGATTTGATAGTCTTTCACTTCCACCTGCCCAGGTGTAAAGCACAACACAAAGTGAAAGGCAGTAGGAAGGTAGGCCTAAGAGATTTTCTTTATCGGGGGGGGGGGGGGGGAGAAGAATAGTAAAAATAAATAATCTCATTTGCTGTTGCAATGAAGTTATTTTGAATCAACTTAGAATGTGAGAAAGGAAAAAGAGCAATGTCTATTGTAGGTAACGCAGTGCTGACAATAAACAATTGAGAACAAGCTTGTTAAAGCCAAGTGAGAGAACAGAATTTCAAACATTTCAAAATCGGACCATGGCAATGGCTATACAAGGAAACTATGGAACGTAATTTATCAGTTTCAAAATCATATTTCTTTTCAGCCCTTACTATGGTAAGTAGATCACACAAAAGGAAGATGGAGATAGATAAAATATATACATTGTAGAGAATCCATGACACAAATGGAAAATCCTTGTTATACCTTCAGGTATTGTCAGACTTCAATCAGAATTACTTCATTGTGCAGGCAAACAGAAAACATTCAATGTGTGTGTGTATACATACTTTCTCTTCCTTTATCACTTTACCAGAAAACCAATATTGTTGAGGGTAGGTTTGAAAAAATTAAGTTGATCTGGCATAGTTCCATAAAAACTCTACAACACTCTCTCAGCATAATACTTGTAAAAAACAGTATCACTTCTTATTCAGTTGTGTTAAGCCTCCTTGTTTTCATATACTAAGAGTTGAGCAAACATGTTCCATGGTAACCCTGCATTTCAAATTCTTTTTTTTAGTCCTACTCTGTTATATCCGAGTACTATGGTAGGTTTATTTTTCTTATTTTGTTTTTTCTTTTGTAAGACAGAGTACTGAGCTCATCTCATTAATGTTCATACGATGCACATAAAATATGAAGGTTTCTGCTCTGTGCAGCATACCATCTAAATATAAGGCTTCATTCTATTCTTTAATTATTCTTCTTTATCTTCTTGCACCCTCAGGTGTACAGGGATCCAGCAGTTACTGCCATTTATTTTAGTTATGTGCTGATCTGATCAGGCTTCAGTGTTGTGCTGATCTGTTCAGCTCTGCCGTCATGTCGGTCTGAGGTAGGGTGACCAGATGTCCCGATTTTACAGGGAGAGTCCCGATTTTAGGGGCTTTTTCTTATATAGGCTCCTACTACCCCCAACCCCATCCCAATTTTTCACACTTGCTGTCTGGTCACCCTAGTCTCAGGATATTAGAGAGACAAGGTGAGTGAGGTAAAACCTTTTATTGACGCGATTTCTATTGATGAGAGAGACAAACTTTCGAGCTACACAGTGCTCATTGTCAGGTCTGGAAAAGTACTAAAAGTGTCACAAGTAAATACAAGATCCAACAGATCATTTCAGATAAGTTAGTTAGCACATATTCTAAGGGATCATTTAAGGGGACCCTAGGACTGCCATTTTTGGTTGGACACATTCCTAGATATTTCATCACCTGACATAATCTTTAATTCCAGATTAATCTTTAATTCCAACTCTCCAGGACAATCCTGGAGAGTTGGCAACCCCAACTGGCTAGTCAGCATCCAAAAAGTGGGGTTAGTTTAGACTGTTGTAATCAGCCATAAATCCAGTGTCTTTACTAAGACCATGATTTTTAGTGTCTAGCAGAGTTATGAATTTAAACTCCCAAGCTCATCTTTCGAAAGTGTTGTGCAGGTTTCCTTTGAGCATGAGAACTGATAGGTCAGATAAAGAGTGACCGCACTCTATTGATGGAGCTTACATACTGTAAGAATGCACCACTGCTTCATTTTGGCTGCAGGCATACCGTACTGGATCTTTTATTTAGAGAAGTCTCCAAATACTTTTTTATTAGATGCACAGAAGGACAGAAAGTCAAAGCCAGTGTTTGTATGCATCGGCATTCTATTAGTACCCAGGAACAGTGTTATCAGAATGAAAAATCATATACTTTAGGCAAAGTAGGCCAAATTCATCTCTAGTGTAATCAGAAGAGATCAATAGATTTGAGTCAACCTAAGATAAATATCCTATGCGCTGTACATGAGTACATCGGATTTGGGTTTTTATGATCTAATCATCATCGTGCCTTTACTACTTTTCTTGTTTCATTATCAAACACACTTCGAGAAGATGCTTGCTATTGTAAATTTTAAAAGTAAAATATTTAGAATGAATCTCTAATAGAAAATTGCTTTAAAATTATGATGGAAAAGCAATATAAAAATACAGCATCCTGAAAGCAAATCTTTTTTTATTTATTTAATATAAAACAAGGTTCCACCAATGGTAAATTGCAACCATAAAAAGTTACCATATTTAAGCAACTTATTCTTCATGTTCTTTTAAGCATACTTACTCTTTAATTCCAAGCTCCCTCTCCTGGACTATTCCAACTAAGAGAGAAGAGTTACTATATACTATTCATCAGATATAATTCAATGATCAGATGATGGGTTACCACTTCTTATAAGTGACACATCTGAAGATGGTTAATTGCTATTTGCCAGTTTCTTTTTGTTACTGTGCTTGGAATTCTTTGAAAATATTTTACGGTATGTTGGGATTTCAAATATTCCCAAAGTTTTTCAATTTAATATCGAGTACAAAATGCACTACTAGCCAGTTGCATGGGCTAAATATCCTGTGTTAAGAAAGTAATAGGAACCTTAGTTTAAGAAAATGTCCATCTACATAAATTACATTTTATACATAAACAAATATTATACTATGTGCATTAGCTTTGACTTATTGTTCAGGATATGCAGTAGATATAAGTAGATCCCTCTTAAGCCCTGCTAATGTTTTCAGTTATTAACACTTGCGGTGAAAGTTTAGATGAAGTTGTTTAATGAGACAAATTACATAGAAATATCCAGCTGGCAAACAAAAATCACTTATTTTCTATGAATATTAAAGATGAACAAACAATTGACAGAGAATTCACTCTAAGAATTTAATCTGTTTTTCTACCCACAGTAAGCGTGTTAACAAACTGCAGTTGGTACATATCTATTTATACTCACTCGGAAACATTGTTTACAATTTTTCTTTACTCTGCGGATTTGTCACAAGCATTCAGTATACGGTATTCAAAATTTGAGTTATGTTTGTTAATTGTGATCATTCACATGGTATTGCTTCCATCTCTTGATTGCATGAATATAACTCCCATAATCAGGAGGATGGTTTGAACAAGCCACTAGAGACTGATGATTCTCACAGGCAGCAGCGACAGTATAGGAAAAGATAGAAAATAAGAAAAAACAGGGAATATTTTTAACTTCTTCCTTTCTGTGCCAGATAGCTCTTGTCTGAGGCATCATTACCATAAAAATTAGGTTACTATAGGAAGCATTGGCTAGATTCAGAGTTTAAATTTAATTTGCTCTCATTTCTTGTTTTCAGCTTTCTGCAAAGTAATTGTGTGTGCCAGAAAGTTCCCATGATTGCCATCAACTAATTGTATTATCTATTGTTTGCCACCAGTGTGCTTGATTCTGTAAAGACATAGAGGAAGAGAGAGCCTCTGCCGCACAGAGCAATCCTCCATCAAATTGTGATTACTGTCATCCAGAGATTGGAGAGTAGTGCAGATTTCTGTGGCAAGCATCGTGAATGTCAGAGAAATGCATACTGCAACCGACCAACTAATGTTTGACATGCCTCTCCCTTTCCTGACAATCATGTTGCATATGGCTGCAACCAACTCTCACATTTTGTCTCATTCATTTCCATTCTGTTGTGTTCTACCGCTCTTGGAGATACCACGCAGCTAAGCACAGTAAAAACATGTATTAGTATCTAAAATTCAATTATAATTTAAATTTGGATCAGTGAAACAATTGTAAAATATTCTGATAAAAGTTATCTATAAAATGTCAGGTTTTTTCTTTAAAAGTGGATGAGTCTAATTCAGGCCTGCACAACTCAGAAAGCAGCGAGGGCCATATTACTGCAAAAATATTACAGCTGCGGGCCAAAAAGCCCCATCCCCATTCACTTCCCCCCACCCCACCGCTTGGCTTGTCCCACCACTACTCACTCCCCGCGGGCCGCACAGTGAGCCTGTGTGGGCTGCATGTGGCCCCTGGGCCGCATGTTGTGCAGGCCTGGTCTAATTTATCCACTAATTTGACAATCCTGAGTCCTTCCATGACTGTCACAAAACCACCTACCAGCAAGCACTTGATTTTATATTTGCATAGCTAATGTAGCTGACAGATATGTGCAAACTCATGCACCCACCCATTTTCCTTATCTTTCCTCATATTCTCCCCCTAATTGCCTGCACTTCTGGAACAGAATAACTTACATTCACAAAATTACTTAGAGAGATCCATTTTTTTTCAGATGGTCCCTTCTGGGTTTTGTTTCTTGTGTGTTGTGCAACACCAGTTTTGAGTTAAACAGTTCCCCTTTTCAAAGCTCCAGTAGCTCAATTAGAAAATAGAGGTCAATAAGATTGGATGATATGCATCTTTGTCTTTCAGGAGGGTCGGTATTTCACTATTCGGACAGATTGGAGGAGTGGGGGATTAAGTATGAAGAAACACAAGCTGTTCCGCTTATAGACTGTACATATACAGGGCTAAAGGCATCATTTCATCCTAAATATCCATATACAATAAGACACATAATGCATTATTTCTTCCCGCTTCTTGGTCATTGTGGTTCAGAACCTTCACTAACCATTAAAATGAACATTGAAGAAATCTTTGAGACACCCTACAATAGAGGCCCTACCAAATTCACAGTCCATTTTCATCAGTTTCATGGTTATAGGATTTTTAAAATAATACATTTCAGCTATTTAAATCTGAAATTTCAGTGTTGTAACTGTAGGGGTCTTGACCCAAAAGGATGAGGGCTAGAGGTTGCAAAGTTATTGGGGGTGGGGTCATGGTATTGCCACCCCTACTTTTGTGCTGCTACCAGTGGCAGCACTGCCTCAGAGCCTGGCAGTTGGTGAGCAGCAGCTGCTGGCCAAAAGCCCAGCTCTGAAGGCAGAGCCACTGCCACCAGCAGAGCAGAAGTAAGGATGGCCTAGGCCCTCTCCAGCCCAGCAGCCGCCACACTCTGGTTGCCCATCTCTGAAGACAGCAGCACCAAAGTAATGGTGGCATGGTATGATATTGCTGCCCTTACTTCCGCGCTGCTGCTGGTAGGGCGCTACCTTCAGAGCTGGGTGCCTCTCAGCAGCCGCCTCTCTTAGGCCACCCAGCAAAGGCAGTGCAGAAGTAATGGTGGCAATACCGCAACTCTCCTACAATAACCTTGCGATCCTCCTGTGGCCCTCTTTAGGGTCGGGATTCCCAGTTTCAGACACAGTGGTGAAATCTGTATTGTATAGAGTAAAAGAACACAAAAGACCAGTTTTCACGGCTGAGACCAGATTTCATGGTCCGTGACAAGTTTTTCACAGCCATTAATTTGGCAGGGCCCTACCTATAATATTACTAACAGGAACACTTGGTACTTTTAACCTCAGAGCACTAATTTTCTTTGATTTTGTGGTGTTTTAAAAATCTGCCTAATAAACATGTCACAAATCTAATCTTTCTCTTTCTGCACTCTACTATAAAAATTAAAAGAGAAAGACCATTCTTAGATACTGCATGCCTTGGTGTATTCTACTTTTACATGGTGCTACAATCTTTAAGATTCAGGTTTCCAAAGTGCCTTTAAGTCTCAGATATGCTGGGCTTTCATTAACGTTGAGAGGGGGAAAAAAACACTATTGTATTTGCCTTACTGAGTATCTGTAGGACATTTTTGTAAATGCCTTTTTGAAATGGAATATAGAGAACTCTGCAGGCAGTCTAGTACGACAATATCATTAACAATGAAATTGTTGTTATTCAGCCTACGCACAATATGTAGTGTTAACATTTTTTCTGCCTTTCTCTGCTGACTGCATGTAATGCAGTAATCATATTTACAGCAGTTTAACAAATAGGCAGAATTATATTTTATGGAGTTAAATAAAATAGGATCAAAACTCAATGCAAACAAATCACAAAAACATGCAGAAATGTGTTATACAATCCATGTTGTTTCCCCACAACCACATAACCATCCCAGTTCACAGATTTCTGTTTAATTTGGCCTCTGGCATGAGAGAAAGGAATTTTTTGCCCATTTACACAACTCTATGAATCAAATGTTGACAACAGTAAGCTGCTCTTCAATCTGACTTAAAGGTATGCATCACAGAAAAAAAGCCAAGTGCTTTGCTTGCTCTATCAGGCCTTATATATAAGCCAGCTATTACATGGCCTGTAGCATACAAATCCCTCCAAATGATAACTTTAGGAAGAAAAAATGCTGAAGACTTGATATACTGCTGAGCCAAATTAGCTCAACACAAACACAGCTTTGACATTTATTTCTGAATATACAGAAAGGATGGAAAAATCACTATGTATAATTCCCCTCAACAAAATCTTAAATCCAAACTGGATAAACTACTCTGGATTGCTTTTCACAAAGCAATTTTAGAATATTGTGCCAATCAAATTAAGAAGGGATTGGTACAAAGAAAAGATGGCCAAGACAAGATTTTGCCTGTTGTTTAAGTACAGCACTACCATTCATGCAAATACACATTTTTTTAATGTAGGGGCCAATAGCCTTTATTTGTGCTCATGTAAAATCCCAGAATATATGACAGAAGTTCAGCAGAAATTTCTACACTAAAGCCCGTTAAAGTAAATTCAATTAAAGGAACAAGCAGGAAAAGAGAACTATAAATACCTTGTATCTGGGTCTCTGTAAGTAATATTCATACAAATCCATACGGTTAGGTTTATACTTTTCTGTGTGACCAGGATCAGAATTTTCCATAGCACAACATTCTAAAACTATTTAAGCCAAGCATACCTTTAGAATGAATAACCAAAAGCATCATACAGTCAACACTGATGTTTATGGGATCACAAAGAACCAGCCCCCACAATCTTTTACTTATGTGAACAGTCATTATTTATGGTAGTAGCGTAAAAACTAATCTCATGAGAACGGGTTGGCAGAATCAGGCCTCTAGACTCTCTTGGGAGATAGGGGGTGGGAGATGTATCTTATCTACATCTCTGATATGCCATGTAATTTACAGTATTACATAAATGTTTTGAAATACAGCAATAATAGTAGGAAAAATCTTGAGCCAAGCACCCAACTCAAGTAGCTGGCCTGGATTCTGTAAGGGCCCAAAGGGAAATGATCTTGTCTCCAGTCTGCTAAGCAGCTGTGGAGATGCTTCTGAACCCTCAGGCTCTGTCTTGTATGCTCTTCCTTGCAGGCCCCCGCCCCTCATGAGAGTAAAAAAGAGGATTCATGGAGCCGTCAGTGTCAACTTTGCAACTTACTTCTAGGAAGCTTTCGAGGGAAGGAAAGGAGGAAACTAAGCAAGGAAATTAAGGGACTCTAGCCATTATCTAATGGCTTGAGATAATTCTCAGATGCAGTTCTCACATCCAGCTACACCACAGCCTATTCAGAGGCAGAAGAGGCAATATCAGTGTATGACAGTCCAAAGAGAGTGATGAAAGCAGAACTTGAAACTTCTGAGGTGCTTCAGTTTGAGACTACATGGGAAATCCCCCAAAGACCATTCAGAAGGCAGACACACAATGCAAATATTAAACCTAATCCTAAAACCTAAACAAAAACACCCCAGACTAATTTCTGTGAAAGCCAACAGAAGTGTTCATTCAATGAACAAGATAAAGATGGTCAGGAGATAAAGACTAGGTGATCTAATGGTGCCTTCTGGCTCTAAACCAGATGTGGGCAAACTTTTTGGCCCGAGGGCCACATCGAGGTTAAAAATTGTATGGAGGGCCGGGTAGGGTAGGGATGCCTGGGCCCGCCCCCTATCTGACCTCCTCCTACTTCCCATACCCATCAGAACCCTCAGCCCATCCAATCTCCCCTGCTACTTGTCCCCTGACTGCCCCCTCCTGGGACCACCCACCCTAACTGTCCCCCACATAACTTTACCCCCTACCCAAGTTCCCCTGCTCCCTGTCCCCTGACTGCCTCGACCCCTATCCACACACACACTACCAACAGACCCCCAAGTCTTCCTGCCCTTTATCCAAGGCCCTGGCCTGGCCCCGACTCCCTTATTACCATGCTTCCCACACCCGTCGGAGTGAGACATTCTGCCCCGCCGGAGCTCGCAGCCTCACCCCCTCACCACACCGCTCAGAGCGGCAGGAGCTCAGGACCCGCCACAGCCAGCCTGGCCGCTACAGAGCTGCCCCTGAGTAGCAGGCCAGAGTGCTAGCAGCGCAGCACTCTGAGGCTCCGGCAGAGAGGAGAAGGCGGAGGAGAGATCGGAGAAGCCTCCCTGGCCAGGAGCTACGGAGCCGGTCAGGAAAGGCCCGCAGGCTGGATATGGCCCACGGGCCGCAGTTTGCCCACCCCTGCTCTAAACTCTATGAAAGATGCAAAAAAAAGGAAATACCTTATCAGAGAAAAGATTTCTCATATAAGGAAACCAAAGAAGAGAAGAAGTAACCATTATGCCCTACTAGTAGACAAGTGAATGGTGATCCATGTAGTCAATTTTATATTATTGTACTATGGAGCACCTGTTATGTCCAGAAACAAACATTCAAAATCAGAAGGATACCCTTAGAAAAAAGGACAATAATTCTCTGCATTAACAGATTTCAAAGTAATATGGGGGATAGTGTGAAAATATACTTTAAGAAATAAGCATCCTGAGGGAAAGACTTTACAAAAACTAGACTACTTAATACATGTAAAGGTCACCAAAACATTTATATTAATAATGAAACAGAACACTAAGCAGATATTGACTTCTGCTGAGGTGAACCTCAGATTTATTGACCTAAGAGGTAAACACTGACTGAGATAAATCCAAGGTCAATATTTACCACCAAGGACAATAAATCTAGATGGCCAGTGAAACATGAAGTCAGTTTGTACATACTGTTACATGCATTCTTTCTTCATCAGAAATGCTCACAAATGTCTTCATTTTGGCCATGAATTTCTTACATGTAACTTTTAAAAGAAACATGTAGTTCTCTAAGGCATAGATAAAGTTAACTGATGACCATGGATGAGCCAATTTAATCATTTGAGCATGTGAGCATTACTGACCTCTGGAGTCAACAGTAGTGCTTTATCATGGGACTGTTTTTACCCAATGAGTCAGGGGTAAGATTTTTCAAAGGCATAAAGGATAGGTAGGGCCCTAACTCAGTCATTGAAAATTGGGTGCGTAATTCCCTTTTGTGATCTGAAAGTATCCCCCTTGGATTGTTCCTTCTTGTATGTAAAACTCAGAATTTCTTAAAGGGATACATTTGTTAAATGCATTACTTTCAGCTCTCAAGAATAAAGGATGTTTAGAATTTGTTCCGTAGGTTAAGATATATATTGATAGGCTGTTGATGTTTACAGGAAGTTTCTAATTGGATTAAAAAAACTGCTGATGGATTATTGCCATTATTTTAGAAATAAAATGGAAAAGCAAATCAGCTAAATTGCATTCTGTTTTCGTACTATCCTGAAATTTAAATGGGAAGCAAATAATTTTCTGATGCTTCAGACTGACCAGGGATTTATATTTCTAAAAAAACTGACTGAAGAGCCAAATTAAACCTCAACCAATTTTTTCACCCAGTCCTGCAAACTCTTACTTATGCTAGTGATATCAATGGGACTTAAGCACATGCTTAATAGCTTTCCTGAACAGAGATAGATTTAAGCACCTGCTTAAACTTAAGTATATGCTTAAGTATCTTGCTGAATTGGAACCTTTGACTGCTATGATTTAAACTATAATTTTATATACATTAAATCATTCTGAATAATTGTCCAATTACAAGAAACATAGCAGTGAGGAAGGAAGGTAAAAGATCAAGGTTTTAGGTTCTGATCCTGCAAAAAGCATTATATGCTCTTTACACTTCAGTGGAGCTTCACATGAGTGTAGGGTTCTGGTCACAGAAAACAAATGCAAGATCAGGACATTAGTGAATATTCTGGGAGGCTTTGTTAAAGATACACTTCCTATTTTATTATTGTTCTGGTAAATTTTGTACATGTTTCTGGCACAGAAATTACAGGGACATTTCTATAAATCAAAAGACATCAAATAAATAAATAAATGTACAATGTGACCCTTAGAGTTATACACATATCTTCCCTGCACTAGAAGAGCAAATAAATTTAACAAGAGTGCTGACAACAGTAGACCTTCTTCCTCCAAAGAGTATGCAAGATCTAAGCAAAAGGGAAACAGATGACTTAGTGTATTTGCAGGATGTGATTAGAGCAGATAGAACCCCACTTATTAAGATGGGAGATGGTGATTCTTTTGTTGACTTTGCAGGTCAAGTGTTAAAACCTTCTGCAAATAAGGTTGTAGATATGCCAAAACTATGCCCTAATGGTTTGCTAGGAGGGGCTATTTTGCCTTTGTGCAATTATTCTGGAAATCCTCATGAGACAAATGTGTAATCTTCATTTTACATCTCGTGGTTCCTCCACACAAACCACACCAATTTAGACCCCTTTAGACATTTGTACAATCGGTGTATGTAGCTCTAAGGGAGTCTAACTGAGCTATGGGAGTCTAAGTTCTTGTAAAGGGTAGTTTAGATATCACCCTTGAATTTGCCCCGTGCATCCAGTATGAAACTAAACTTTATTACTGAAAGAACACAGCAGAAAAAAACCCATTGATCTACCAATCCAAAAACTGTAAGGAAATATTGCTAATTACACTAGTGTATGTTGAATTCACAGGAAGGAAGGAAGAACAATTAGAACTGCTGGACGGGAAAAGGTGTGTTAGCACTGCTACCTTTAACTCAATCTCTAATCCACTTCTGTGCCCCCTACTTGTCACTAGAGCCATCAATCACCCTATCTCTCTCTTATAGCTATCTCAAGCTCATTTATACCATTTGTTTTAATGGCCTCACTTATGTCATTGGTTTTCTGGGGTTTGAATGGAATAGTTCTGCCTCAATTAGCTGTTTACTGCTCTTACTATCAAGTTTGTGTGATTTACTTTTATACTAGTTTCCTAAGGCCATCTTATTACTGTTAATCTCCTATGATCATATTGTTGATTTCCATGGAGAGTGCTGCAGAACACTCAGTCAATACATTATGGTCCCAAACACTTGAGTTTTAGAAACCTCATTAGTATAAACCATTTATCTAGAACTATTTTAATCAACCCTCTTAGTAAATCAGTGCTGTTCAGCATTAGTGTACTCTTCAGTAGAATTTATTTCCTAAAACACAAAAAAGAGAAGTTGATCTGAGACCTTATAAAAATGGGATGAAAGGAGGAAGATAATATACTGGCTATCAGAAAAGCAAGCTTTCTTTAGCAGTCTGTCTTCAGGATCTAGGAGCTAGATGTTCTCAAGTCATAGAACTAGGTATATAAAGCATTGCCAAGATTTTCAAAAATAGAAGGCTAATGGGCTCCTAAATCTATTTTAGGATTTTCAAAGGTGCTGAGCATTTCAAGACAATTCTGTGAAGGAAAATATGTCAAAGTGGAGTGACTCTGGAAAAGTGGCTTTGAAATGTCCGTTGAACAGTGCTGTCCCCTTCAGAATAGGAATCTACGTCTAGGATATAGTGTCTGTCTCTGGAGGTTAGGAAGGCTCATATCTTGGATGGAAACATCTACCATATCCCATCTGGGATGTTCAAAGAGGAAGTGTTTACAGGATAACAACAGTGATAACATTTCACAATATTCAGAGTATTCGCATCCTTTAGTATCGTTCCTAAACCAAGGATGTCACTTGAAAGAGCTCACAAATAGTTTCTTAAGAGCTAGGTCTGCTGGGTGGTGTGAAGAGATGTAATGAGGGCTCAGTACAATATCTGAATCTGAATCCTTCCCACACTATCAGACGTTGGTAGAGACATGAATAAGGCTCTGCCATCCCTGTCTACCATGCTTTTTGCCAGAACGGCTACCTTGTTGTGTTTTCCGCATCTTGTTTTACAAGGATAGGTTGTTAATCTATTGTTCAACCCTCCCAGTCTGGAGGACCAGTGGGCTGCTTTTCATCTGGTTACTACCCTTTGACCCGTCCAGCTTGGGTGGCCCTACCAGGAGTTAAAATTCCTTGCCCGGCTTAGCTCTTAGGGTCACAAGATCATGCAAAACTTTCCACCATGTCAAGATGCAGTCCTCAGGGAAGATCTGTACAATATAATGTATATTTTATGTAACATGCTTCATAGGACATTACCTTATAAAATGCTTTACAGAGCTGAATACAGAGAATCTCAAAGGTAGAAAGCAAAAAAAATATGTAAAGAGAAGAAATAAACAAAGGAGCTGAAATTTAAAACCGGTAAAGATGCTACTATTCTTGCTGACTACTTACAGCAAGGGAAGAATGGAAGGATGTTGTAATGGGGGAAGGGAACAGTGACTATGGTTTGCAGTTAGCTGTTTAATGCAAAGGGGAAAGTTTTTAGGTGATTCAGTAGCTGGATAGGAGAGGCATTTTCAAACAGATAGAGCAGCACAAGCAGAATTAAAACTGATTTTGTTACTAGGAAAAACCATTATTAAAATAATTTCTAAACACTTTCCTCTGAGAAGTAGAGAAATACTTGAAAATACTTGTGTGTGAAAGTAGGTTAAAAGTAAAATCTGCTTGAACACCTAAAATGAGCTACACAATCTGAAATTCACATACAGAAAATCTATTGATGATATAACTGCTAATTTGAACTCATGAAAGGGCGACTCCTTGTGAACGACTGATTTTTTATGAATAAGCTGGTAAGTGAATAAACAATAAAAAGCAAGGATACTGCATCATAAAATTCAGTTTGTTCATGTTCCTTGACAGCTGTAGATTGATATCATATTTCTCTGCATATTCCCTAATATCTGTACAATACAGTGGAACCCCATTATAACGCGCCCTGCAATAAAGTGAATTAGGATATAACGCAATCATAAGTCGGCTCCCCGTTTTGACCCCCGTGCCGCAGCAACAACTCTCCCAAGAGTCCCCGGCTATAGAGTCAGCCCAGGATAAGCAGGAGCTGAGGACTCTCTTATGATCCCAGGCTGACCCTGAAGCCCCGGCACACTGCAGCAGCGACTCTCCCAAGAGTCCCTGGCACTCAGCTCCTGCTCATCCCGGGACAACCCTGCAGCCCCGGCGTCCTCCAGGGTTCTCGCCTCCGTCCCCGGCACTCAGCCTCTGACTGGCTTGAAATAGTAACCCCTCTGTAACACAACTCCGCATTTTCCGCGATCCAATTTTTTGGACCCCAATCGTCGCATTATAGTGGGGTTCCACTGTATTTTGCAAAAGTAATGAAGTCTTAGAAATAGGAAACCTCACTACTAGTCATAATTAGTATTTAATATTTATACAGCACCAAAAATAAATTGTTCTGAGCACTTTACACAACAAATAGAAAGACATAACATGCTCCCTGGCCCAAAGAGTTTACAGTATAAACAGGACATGGGAAAGTAACAAGAAACAAGAGGAATGGAGAAGAGAAGAACAAGGGTTACAAGAATAAGATCATTCAGTTATTCAGCAGACTAAGCTAAATTGCACAAAGGAACTTCTAGTACAGAATAAGAGTACCCACACGGAAAGTTGTGCGGAATAGCGATCTCACTTTAAATTCCACACTAGCTTATTTCACACTAACTTCCCACGTGGAACAGTCCTAAATTTTGAAGTATGCACATCTTGAACTCGCTACCATACACTGCTACTGTATTACATCTTTGCTGAAAAGTGTGATGAGTGAGTTTTCCTTGGAAAAACAATAGTGTGGAGATTAGCAACATTTAGATTAGCGAGGTCCTACTGCATTTTACATTCTACCAGTTCGGTCTACTATGCTGGAATATATCCAAATGCCAGGGTGAGTAACAGACAAGAAAATAAATGTTTCCTAACAAGGCAAAGAGGAATGCAGCAAGTGCAAGATCATTGTCAAAGAAGGCACAAATGATCTCCAGCAGCCCACTCTTATAACTTAGACCAAGGAGCTGGAAACCTCGTCAGACTTGTTCCTCACAACTTTAAAAGATGCCAACAATTCAAAACAATAATGCCTTGCCTTTATAAACAACCTTTAGCATCACTGGATATAAAACAGAAACTTGGATATTCTCTGCCGAGCATGCCTATTAGATTGGCATCACTGCTTTTCTCCTGGCTTGCATGTTAGGTAAAGGAGTCAGGATGGAGACATCATTCTTCAAAAACAATCTTCCATTTTGCACTGGCAGCTTTCATAATCCATTTCCTATGTCTCTGAAGTAACAAAAGCACTTATGAAAGCTCTGTAGTATTGTCTGTTTTAGCAATATTCCTAATACTCTCTAGAAATCCTTCATGTCTAAAAATCAGAGCTGTGGGACCCATCCAACTAGATGTGTTAAACTGGATTGCAGCATCTCAGGAAATGTGCAATTCCAGTCCCTTAGCACATGCTCGGGTAACACTGTGTGTCATGGTTCATACTGGGAACATACTGTCTACGATTATTGTAAGAATTCTATTATTGCAGATGTGACTTCAGACTGCCTTTCTCATCATTCCCTGGATGTCCTTCTTTAGCCCTTCAACTATTCACCTTCATCTATTATTAGTTATTATTTAGACTGCAGTAGCACCCTCACTGCATTTGGCATATTCTAAACTTAGACAAAGACACTGCCGTACACCACTGAGTGTGCCATATAGGTAGGAAAAGATGCTTGAGGCAATGATGAAAGATAGGGAAGGTCAGTGGCCTTTCTGCTACCTCTGGACAGTAAGAAGGAAGATCCAAGACCTAACAGCTGTCGCCAACTTCACCTTTTCAGCAGTAAATCTCCTGATTTTCTCCACTCTACTTCTCTCCTTTCTAGAAACCAACACAACTGGGGCAAGGCCCAGAACCTTCCTGGCTAGTGCCTGATGCTGCTTAATTCAAATCTAGAATACTCTAGGATCACATGCCACAAAGTGCATTGAATGACCAAGATCAAGTAATAGTGAAGTTAAGCTACTGTTGCAGACTAATAGATTGGTTGCAAAAGGAGTGGGCTCTGCAACGAGATATATGTGGAAGGAAGAAGATTATGAGGCAGGGTAGGTGGCAAGAGATGATTAATACCTAATTGATGGAGAAGGCAGGAAGGAGTAGAAAGTAAAGTTGGAGTACTCTCCCTATCTCCTTCTTTGACCAGTTTGAGGGGCACACAAAGGTAAGGGCATTGGCTGATGGAAGAAATTCTTGTAATCAAAACATTTCACCCATCCCTAAATGTGGTCACAATATTCTTGACGCTTGGCTCAACTAAATTCTGAATTATCACCAACTGTGTAGGCCATTATAGAAAATGTATAAACCAGCCATTTGCAAAATCCCTGGAAACATATTCACCGCCAGTTTTGGTTTTTTTGTGTAGCTGTTATACTAATCAGAGTCTTTGAAAATTAGAATGTTCCATGATTAAAGTTCTTCTATGTTTATTAGCTTAAGAAAAAATGCTTTGTGAGTAACTTCACCTCTCTTTGCCTCAATTTCCTCACCTACTTACCTCCTCCCCACCCCCAGTGCTTTGAGATCCACTGATGGAAAGAGCTTCAGAAATGGCAACATAGCGTGATTGTATTTTTTTTTTAATGAATAACTACCAACAGTTAAAGAACAGCAATATCTCAGTGGCATCACAGTTATTTTCCTAAGATTTTTACCCCAATGGAAGAAAAATCATGAGATCAGCAGTTCTCATAAAATTCCCACCATCTTGGGCAAAAATATTGCTGGAATGACTTTTCTCAATAGATTTTGCCTGTATCTTTTTTCCATAATCTGGCCTGGAACCATCTCTAGGGATTGGCTCAGATTTGAGGCTTCAGACTTGTACACTATCAGACTGTAAGGAGTGCAGGTATTCTAATTCATCCCAACTCAAAAAGAATTAGTGTATGATTGTACAGATGTATGTATGTTTTGTGTGTATTCCCCATACACAAATATATAGTATAGTGAGTTGTGGTATAAGGGTAAACACACATACTCACATAAAATAGAGAAAGAGGAAGTGAATACAGTGGTGTGGGTGGTAAGAAGGTTTTATCAACATAAACTGGGATGGGCACATTACTCACAAGAGGCAAACCTGCAAAAACATTATACAGTTTATGCCAATCAGACTCTCGGCTTGTGTAAGTTGGTGTAGCAGCACTGACTACATCAGATGAGGATCAGGCCCTTATACCACAGGCTTACAAAACACTTCTTTAGATGTGTTCTAAACAGCTTTGGGGGGAAAAATATGGTCTGATTTTCATACTCTTTTTATTGCAAAGCCAAGCTCCCTTACTAGCTGGAGTCCAACTCAGAGAGAGAAACTACTTTCTAGAACTAGTTACATTTTAGAAACCCTGAGCTTTACTATATATAATTATAGATTGATTTTACAGTCCAGTAACCTGCAATCTACCAGGGCTAAAATTTAGGAAATTAAACACAAAAAACTTTGTGCCGATGCAAGATTAACTTTGCCCAGATGAAATCATAAAAGCTAAATGCAAAAGTAAAGATTCCAACAACAACATTAACTTGATCACATTACACATATGCACTATTCTATATAAGTTTTTCAGTAAATGTGAAATATGGCCAACTTAAAATTGTGGCTGAGTAATGAAAAAACTAATCATTGTTCTGTTCATTCGGTTTGTTTTACGAAAAGAGCTATCGCAAGAGAGCATCATTAAATTCTCTTCAATCAATATTTTTCTAATTTTTTTTTATGGTTCACAGCTTCTTCATCCATTTGGCACCAATTCTGCATTCGAATCTCCATGGAATTGGATAGCTGCTCACACCCACAAAGCCCCAGTGGAGTCAGCTGAGTTTCGCCCACGTGCAACTTTACATTGATCCAATTGTAGGACTGGGGCTTTGGTTTGTAATTTTATCCTATCATTCATCACCAATGCCACATAATACCTGAAACTGGTTGAACAAAAGATAGATACCCTCCTTTTTAAAGAGCGAAGAGATCTTACTTTCAAAAAGCACTATGTAAGAGCTAATTATTATTATACAATTAGTTTACTAAACCCTCTGCTATCTACCTCGCAGTTATGAAGTCACCATCATAGACATTTTATTACTCTCCAGTGCTGTGTCTCTAGTCATCCTACAATTTACACAGCTCTTTCCTCTTCTCCCACTGAGTCTAAAACCAGGCAGGTGTTATTAATGAACCACTCATATTGAGTTAGCTCAACACCCTTCACTTTTGTCCATATCTGCTCTCTGGTCTTCTAGTATCACAGTTAACTGATTGCAATACAGTGTTCTTTTAGAAACTGATCAACATTGTTTAAAAGAACCCAGACAATAGTGGGGGAAAGGAGACTGTCCAATTGTGATGAGCAGTACAACTTCAGTGCACATTCAGCTACAACAAAACCTAGCCATCAAATCTAATATGTCTCTAATATACCTATCATTGGGGTGTCTGAGGGCCTGCACCTTGTAGTACTTATGACTGCAAGTAATACCATTGAACTGGCTAGACTTTGTTATAAGTGCTCACAGGATGAAGCCCTAAGCACTAAACAACAACTAAAGATGACATATTCTTGCCGAAAGGAGCTCAGTTTTCTCCATTGATCCACATTCCAGGCATGTTCTTACATGTAAAATAAAAGGCACTCGTCCCATACTTTTAGCTCAATAATTTGTATGGTGGCATGGAGAGAGTGAAAGAAGTCAAAAAATAAGATTATTATTTGTCCTATTAAACTTATCAGTGATGTCTTTCTAACCCCATGAGCCATTTCTATCATAACCAACATTTTAATTTACATTCTTTATTCAGCACCAACTGTGTGCAAAGCATTCAGATGCACCAGTGATGAATGTAATTTAAGAACCTAGACAGACCCTGCTTCTGGTCTCATTTACACTGGTGTAAATCATGAGGAACGCCAATGAAATCAAAGATGTTAGACCAGAATAACGCTGGTGCAACTGAGAGATCCATATGTCTGTTTTAAAGCACATACAGTCTACTTCAAACACAAAGGAGGTGGACACCAATTTTAGTTTGCCGTGCTGATGGATTATGCAGAGGTTATTTGGGATTCTACAGTACACTACTGAATCAGTAATTGTTGTGGACTGCCTGAGTTGTATCTCTTTTCAGTTTATACAGCCATAGAGCAAGTATTGTGAAGCACCTGAATATTAATTTCAGTGTATTTTTCTCTTTAATTTATTCCTGTAATTGGAGTACTTCTGAGTATAGTTCAGTGAAAGGATATACCAACAGCGAGATGAAAAATAGATCATACATATACTCTAATTATCAGTCTCAGAGAGTGTCCTAATACTCAGATGCCAATTTTCAGTACTAAAAAACATCCTGGATTTAATGGTACATCATGTATAATGCTGCTGTGTAGCAAGTTTAAATAATATTTAAACAAGAAAGAAATACACTTATATATTACGGAGGCCACCCTGTGGCCAACTACAGCAAAAAGGTTGCAAAGGATATACTCCTTTGGTCAACTATAAGGTCTTTATACATGAATCACTGCCTGTGAATAGAAGAAAATATCTGAATTAGGGTTTCAATGTCCAACCACCTTAGCTTTAAGGCTATGAAAGCTACATCTAAGACATTTCCAGCTCTAATGTGACAATTATGCTATGCCAAAAGTGGTGCAGAGTTGTAATGCCCCAGAGAGAGTACTAGAGATATTGTGCTCCATACAAACACACAAGCTGCTGATACTTCTTCATGTTGGGAGTGTAGGTTGGGGTTGTATTTTGCATGTTATTAGCTGGGGTGGAATGCTCTCCTGAGCACATTAGCCCTGTCCTCTCTCTGACATGTGATCAACTCTACTGAAGCAATTTCACTTACACATATACACACCCCGTTATGAGGCTCTTTAGTTTAAATATCTGTTTTTTAACTCTAGGCCAGTGAACTTGAAAACTAAAGTGCATGGTCTTCCTATGCCTGAGGATGTAGGCTTACTATATTTTTAATACAGTAATATATTTTAATACAGGGTAGATTTAAGAGATGTTATAAAGTGGACACAATTTAAAAATATATACTCAGTCTGATTCTGATCTCACCTATGCCAATGTAAATCAACACTAACTCCACTGTTGTCAATGGAGCAACAGTAGTACTGTATATGAAACCAGTTCAAGATCAGAATCAAGCCCGATAAACATTTCTCACTCTCAAAATACATACTGAATTACATGACAGACAGTGGGTCTTTCAAACTGTTCATACTTGGTTGTGTTAAATGAGCGCAGAGCTTAGAAAATTTGCATTATGGGAAAGTTTGACAGATCCAGTGCTTTCCTTGTGTAGGTTTATTTTAAAATAACCTTGTGTTAATGCAAATATGTTTTTTATGCATTAAAATACAGATTTTCTATTTCTTCCAAAGTAAGTTACATTAATACAGTCTTCTATTTCAAATAATGTGTGCATCGCTGGCGATCAAATGTTAGCCTCAGGGTTATTTGCTGATTATATTTTCTGTTATGCCTCCTTTAATAATCTTGAACACAGTGACCCCAGATGGCAAGTACCATGATGGCCGCTCCCATGATCTGAGCTAAACTCTCCTTCAAACAATAGGCTCAAAATCTCCAATTCCATAACTGACGGATTCTCAGCCTTGGAGTCTTGACCACCTTTCAGATATTGTGAAATGGTTCAGAGTCCCTCTGACCCAGATTCTAACTAGATAGGAGAGAGCTCTCAGGGATAGAGAAGTAAGTCCTGGTATGGTACAGGTTGAGGACCACTGTACTAATTTATGTGCACAAATTTCGCAGACAGTCTAAGCTACAGCCTGGGCGGTATAAAATTGTGCTTTGGTTATTCTTCATCACTGCAGAAAATGAATATCATCCCTTTCCCTGATCTGCCACAGCTATTTTCCACCATGTGTGGGAATTTCACAGTGGCCAGGACAGTCTGACCAGTCACATACACAACCTATGTGTACAAAGATTTTTGTTTCCACTAGAATCACTACTCAAAAATCTTGTGGGAAAAGTTTTATAATTAAATATAGAGATGACAAAGGGAGAGTGTGTAACATTTTCAAACCTGCCTCAGTCCCATTTTAAAAAGCCACTCAGACATGAAGGAGCCAAAATTCCCAGGGACTCCCGATAAGACAGTGGATGCCAAAGTCACTTGTGAAAATGGGACTTAGGCTTCTAAGTCACCTATGTGCTTTAAAATTTTTTACTGCAACTGACAACAATTTCTCAATCTTCCCGCATGCTCTCTTGAAAAACTTGCATCTCCATGAATGTCTGAGTTATGTGACCGTACCTGATCATGCAAAACACTGGAGGCAAAAGCATTACACAGCTACAGTATAAACTGGCAGCATGAGTATCTGGTGCAGGAGGTTACTATACTAGGCTTTTCACCTTTGAAAACATGAGTTGAAAAGATGATTTAGTTCACGAGCAAAATGAGTTTGAAGGTTCTCATTCTAGTCCTTATTGGTGCACATCACAAAACCTACCATAGTTGGCACAACTGTAAGACTTTGCTCAGAGGCTTACTACTAGAATGGCAAGGCGTGTTTTAGATCAGGTTTGACTATATATATATATATATATATATATATATATGCTTACATGTTTGCTCTGCATATTGCCTGCTCCTATCATGCTTGATTCAAAGTAAGGTTATCTGCCCCTCACTTCCATGAGCACTAAATTCACTCATCAACAAAAACTACCCTGCTAACTGCACAGTTTATCTCACAGCAGTTGAACTTGTAAGACTGGGCAGCTTACATTCATATACAAAGGTATATATCATCTTTAATCATTAGACAAAGCAAACTTTTTGAGTATGTAGGAATCACTGAATATGCCACAGAACCCTTGTTACATCACTGATCTGCTGTAAAAGAGTTCTGCTATCTTGCCATTGCCAGTGGGTGTCACTACGGCACCAGAACAGAGCAGCAAAACAAATCAGACTGATAAATAAGAAGTGTGAAGTTGTGTGCTCAAAATAAGCTCTAAGTAAACGCTGGATGAACTGTTCATAATCTGAACCATTAAGAAAACAGTTATGGATTCTGAGAATAATATGGCTTTGTTTTTTCTTTTTCTTGTTGTATCTCTTGTGTTCTAGCTAATCCAATTTATAAAACTATTGAAGAAAAAAAAGCAGTACCTATTAGAGCTGTGAGCAGAATCTCCATTGTTCCCACACAATTAAACCTTGTTTTCCATGAAAGCATCATTTGAAAATGAAACTAGCCTTCTAAATATAAACTGTTCGCTCTTACCATATTTGTATTCAGAAGGCAATTGTTTTCATAGGAAGTTGCCACAAAAGAAATCTAAATTTTGTGACACAATGCTATACAGCCAGGTAATTAAGACCAAGCCACATTAAACAAATTAAAATAAATCCCAAATTTAAAGGGCTGGATTTGGCTAACCATAACAGGAAGGGAGTTCCAAAACCAAAGAGCACACTAAATGAAAACTCTCAGAAGTTAGCACATAGGTCTTGTACTAATAACTATGGGCTACTCTAAGGTTTAGTACATTTGAATTTAAAATATAAGGCATGAGGAGGATGGTGAGGGAAGCCAAACAATTTAGATGTATTTTTATAATAAATGCAAATTTACTTAACACCAAAAAACGTCAGGAGGTAGTACAACCAGGAATCTACTTAGATATGGCCTAGCATGGTCAAGAAAACCTTAAGTGCACCATTGAACACATTAAAATCTTCAAGAAACAGAGTCAGGTGTTGTATACAAGGAGTCAGACATAATAAAGTCTGCTTCCCTAGAACAATGGCATGTCAACATGTTTGTAGAGAGTTTGTAGAGGAGAAAGATTAAAGCCATAACATATTGCTTAGCCAACTGAATAGTTTTATTTAACCTCCCATTTTAGGACCAAAGTCCTGGTATTTAAGGTAGTGGCGAAACTCTCACTGAATTTACCAGGCCCAGTTTTGACTGTAAAAGCCTGATCCTGCAAAGATTCTGAGAACTTCCTGTGAGCACTTCATCGAATCCAGTTCTCTGTTTGAATAATATAACCATAATACAGCAACATTTTCAAATTCTTGTTTAAAAAGTACTTATCTCTTGAGTTACAGGAATTAACAAGCAAGAGAGAAAGATTGGACAAGCCATGCCATCTAGGAATACCAAGTAAAGCTGGACCAAAGATAAACGATGCCCTGATTTATTATTTTGAATATGGTTTCTGAGGGGAAAAAATTTCAATGTGCTGCACGGAATGTTGTACCAAAAAAGTTTAAATGCAGCAGTTATATAAGGAACAGATTCACTATACTGATGAAACTGTCATGAATTAAGACCACAATGACATTACAATATTAGAATACGGGAACCAAAATCATTGGTGTGGGCGACCTCTTTTGGCTGTTGTGGGAATTATTAAAATGTCAAAAGGCCCAACTCTGACCTCACACGTGCAAATACAGCTCCCCCTGACCTCAGTGGGGCATGCACATGTGTATCTGAGGAAAAGGGTTGGACCAAAGGCTTTCAGGTGAGGACAATGCAGGAGGAAAAAGACGATGACCACAACAAATATAAAGATCACAATGTTTTGTGGATTCTGTTACTAAGAAGGAACCAGAGAAGAAAATGAATCCAGAAAGTGTATGAAACAAACAGAATGCTGTTTTAATTCTGTTTTTATTGAAGTTTTCTCAATCTTCAGCTTGCTGGTTTTTGCAAAACATGAAAAAACAAGGCAGTGGAAATTTGAGGTTAGCCCCAAAGAGAGCAAAGTGGGTCTTGTGCTTAAATGCAGCAGTTATAAAAGGAACAGGGTGGTGTAAAGTGGGTTTAGTGTAACGAGATCTGTCCCTACCAGAGTGGTGTAAAGTGGGTTTAGTGTAAATGAGAATCAGACCTTTGGATTCTGTACTGACTTTGTCACAAGTTTTCTGTGTGACCCTGGACAATCTCTCTATGCCCAGTTTTCACATCTGTAAAAATAAGGATAATTGCACATGCCTCACTTGTAGGGTATAGATTAACAGTAGCAAAGCACTCACATCCTTTGGTGGCCTGATTTGAATTATATTTCCCACGTTAATGATAACAGCACAGTTTGCAAGCTTTTGGGGGCAAAGACTGTCTTTCTCTTCTGTGTTGGTACAACTCCTAGCACAAGGGGGTCTGGTCCATGACTGAGCCTCATAGGTAGTGTATGATCATACAAATTAATAAATAGTAAAATAATAATAATAATAATAAATAATAATAAATAATAAATACATTCACCTTATAAAGGCCTGATCCCACAACCACTGAAGTCAAAGGCAAAACTATTGACTTGAACAGTGCAGGATCATGGCTTAAAAGCATAACATGGATCACAATCAGAAAAGTTTAAGGTAATCTGCATTAGCTGCTGAATACTGAAACAACTCAGTTCAGAGCACACTTTTAATGCAGACATAAAGGAGTAGAAGAGGAGGAAATAGCACCATGAAAAATCAGCCTGTTCCCCAACCACAGCAGCTCAGATAGGATTCCCATCTATGCGTAGTACTGGCAACATCATAGCCACTGTATGACCACTCTGGTGAAGGTCTGCCTATGGGGATCAGGGCTATTGCTCCCCACCCTCACTACTTTATAGTCAGGGGTTCTCTGAGGCTTTCTGCTGTTTGCTTTACTTTTATATATACGATATAATATTATGCATATTGAAGAGAAGAGGTAAATTAAAATTACACATTACTGCTGAGTGCCCAGATGGGTTCAGAGGACCTTCCAGTACTGTACATGCTAATGTCTTTGCAAATCACCTGTAAGGACATAAATGAAAAATGAATACTATCAAGCCATGCAATGTTTAAAGTTTGACGCTTCCTTCTACTTCTGAGTGCGTACAGGAACCTGAGATTGCAGATCCAGACTTGGGGGTGGGGAAGCTGATTCCACAGCATATGCCCCAGTAGGGCTCTCAGCCCTGAAGGCAGGGAGAGCAGGAGTAAGTAAGCATGTCTAACTTACCCAGCACCAAAAGGTACAGGGTAAGTTAGACATGTTACAGCAGACAGAATCTGTAATGTCTTGACCACTGTCATATTGCAATTGTTATTAGTGAGGGTCCCATGGAAGACCTCAGCTGGGGGAACACCTGACCCAGCATGGCTCATGCCGCAAGACTGCTATCCGGGGTCTGTGGGAAGCTATGAAACAGAGTAAAGGTGACTCATCATAGTTTTCCTTTGCCCCCATGCAGATCATTTGTTTCGAGGGTACGACACTCACCATTGTACTAGAGGGAAAACACTTCACACCAATGGAAGAATTATAAGGAGATTCTTGAGTTGAAATAATAATGGGGGAAGAGGGGAGGAGAGAGAGCAAAATTAGAGTTGGGGCAGTATTGTATTCAACTACAATGATGTAGCTCATAAATCTCCTATATATAAGAACGATCAGTGTTCTGTATGAACCTCTCTTCACTCTGTCAACCATAAGCCCTCTAGTTGAATAAACAGCAATACTATAGATCTTCACCCACTTCTCCTTAGTAATAGGGGTGACTTTGATGTTCAGAAAGTAATAGGAATAGATAGATTAACCAATTTTAAGGGCAGAAAGGACTATGATGACCTTCCAGAACTCCTGCAAAACAGAGCCCACAGATTTTCACCAAATAACTCCAGCATCAAGCACAATAATTGGTACCTGCACTAGAACACGTAGTTTATAGACAACATGGATTGCCAACCTCAAGAGTTCAAAAATCTTAAATCCAGCCCAAAAATCACAAGATTGGTTTAGAAATCATAAGATTTTTTTAAAATAGTAAATTTTAGACACTTTTTGTTTTCCTCTGCTTTTTTGAACCTCTAGGGTGCACTCGATTCATGTTTTCAAGTGTTTCCATACAAGCATAAGGGTTAGAAACTTACTTTTAATAAATGGAAGCAGAAATTTTCATGCAGTCATCTGACTCCAGGAGTTGGGAAAACATCACACATGGCAAGATTTGTGATAAGACTGTAAGAGCTGGCAACAGTGGACTCCTGACTGGAAGACTTCAGGAGATGGAAAATCCGCCATATCCTTGGTTACATTGTTCCAAGGGTTAATTTGCTGACATTACTTTAAAAAAATCACCTTTTTCCAATTTGCATGTGCTTCTAGCCACTAGATCCCTTTTGCCTTTGTCTACTAGATTAAAGAGACCTTTGGTATCAGGTATCCTCTCCTTGCAACAATACTTCCAGACTGTGATCAAGCCACCTCTAAATCTACTTGGATAAGCTAAGTACTTTGAGTTTCTATTACACTGTTGGAAAGAAAGAAAGAAAGAAAGAAAGAAAGAAAGAAAGAAAGAAAGAAAGAAAGAAAGAAAGA